>CM038147.1:42020186-42543045 GCA_021437245.1 Aegilops speltoides | reverse complement strand
GCTCCTCAACAGTGTGCTACACCTGGGCAAGCCCAACCTGATGAGTGTGCTGGACGCGGTAGGCTCGGCCATCAACGCCATCAAGCCATGCCATGCCAAGACGACGTCCTGCAGGCTGCACTCACGTTTGTTTGTGCACACACATGCACGTACGCATCCATGCGTCCATCCTGCCGTTGGCCGCCGCATTGCTCGCTAATCACGCCGCCGTTTGCCTCGGTTTCATGCCCAACCCCACTTGCTTCATGCACAGATGCACTGTTTCTCACAGCTACAAGCCGTCGGCCACAGCCAGGCAGTCCGCGAGGCTTGCGCACCGCCGCTCTAACCGGTCATCGATTGGACGCCACAACCACGATCCCTTGCTGGATGGCAAGCTCGCATGGCCGAGCTGTGTCGCGGTCCTCGCCGCCGCGCCAAGCCTGGACTACACCATGAGCCGCGGGTGCTGCGTGATAGGCCGGCCCGGCCACCACCGCCCACCGCGTGCCTCGGCGGCTCTGACCCACTGGTTGCGCACGTGGTTGCCGGGGTCGAGTCGTATGCCGGCCGCCGCGATCCCCCAGCCTCAGCCGCATCGCACGCGAGCCCTGCTTCCGCCGAGACTCCGCCACACGGCACCACCACTCTGTCCAGCCCCACCGTCTGAAGGTCTCCAACAGCCGCTGAACCCGACTTGGATCGTCCCTTTTCCCAGTGCGCCAAACGTGTCTAGGGTTAGAAAAGACTGGGATTAAATAGATCAGGGTATCAACTTCAGGGATTCGAAGGTGAGGGTTCATTTGGATCAGCCTCTACAAAGTCAAGGTTTATTTCAGACTTCACTCGAGATACTATCTCTGGTGGATCCAGCATCCGTACGGAGGACTTGTCGGTCCAGGCGCGCCGCCGGCCGAGGGGTCACCTTTTTTATTATTGGGCCAGGGAGCACTGATGCTTGATACGCATACGCTGTCTGTGTGCTTTCAAGTTTCAGCCCGTACGTGAAGGTATTGCCCACAAGTCAGTCCATCACAATTCTATTTTCAGCTACATACAATTTCTTCTTCCATTAATTACAGAGATCACCGGGAGCTACAGATCTCTTGACTCCACCACGAGATTAATTGATGAATTGATCACACGAAAAGAAAGGGGGAAAAAGTCAGAACTTGAGTTCTGAATTTGAAGCAAGTCGGCTGGCTTAATGGCTTACTGCGGCTAGTGAGCCTATGGATCCCGTAAAGAAAAGGGCAGCGCTCTGCACCGGTCGACTGCTGGGACACCAAATCGCCTCCTCTGGTGCCATTCGATCACTCCTGGCTTGTCGCTGTTCCCCTTTGCCCACCAAATCGCACAAGATGGAGCTAGCAGTAGCGAGCACCGTGTTAAAATGTGTGTCAAGTGTTTGTGTGCGAGTTGTGCTACAGGTGGACTTGTAATCAACGGAGGGTCCGATCGGACACGTGTAACCCGGTACTATCATATAAGATCACACTGGGTGACCAAATTGACTAAACATAAGTTGTAGGTTAAGACAACGATCACGAGATGGACGGTCCAGGCGCCCTTGGTAGTAGTAGCCGGACCGGCCGTGGTGCGGCAATCAGAGCGTTGTCTGGTTGCCTTCGAGGCCTTTATCACCTAACTGTATCATGTGTTTTGATACATGGCTACCGTGTGCTCGTAATCATGCCCCAATAGCCATGTTGATGAACCTCGTTAACAAATTTCAATGTCGTTGCTGGTGTTGTGTGATCATCTGTCCTTAGCAAATTGATGGTGTGCCTCAAATTATTCTAATAAGTGGTATCATGAGCTAGATTGTTCGGGGTTCACATATTATTGATCTAGAGGATCGATGGTTCGGTGCAAAGACGATGTGCGGGAGAATTTACATTTAAGCGAAAGCAGATCGGTTGGTTCAAGGATTTCTTGAAAGTGACCAGATAGGATCATAAAAGGAATTGGCAGTAACGCGTGCTGCGGCGATGGAACGTGCAACACCATATCGATCAAAGCGGTGGCGGCTGCCCCAGGGACTCACGGCGACTATATCTCACTTATAAGGAGAGGTGCACTCGCCTGAAGGTTTTCCTTCACCTGTAGCTACTATGCCGCACAATTGTCGTCTTTTTTCATTGTTTGATAGACCGACACGTTCGCTCATGCTCGCTCGCTTGTTTCTTCGGAATTTTTATCATTTTTTCTCTTTTGGTTTTCTCTGTTTCTTCACTGTTTTTTTTAGTTTTTAGTTTTTCTATGTTTTCATTCATTTCCTTTGTTTCTTTCCTGATTTTCACTGTGTATTTTTTCTTCCTTTCTTTCGTCTTCATTAGTTTCTTTCTTGATTTTTTTGGGTTCTTTTTCGTTTGTCCTTCTTTGTTTGTTTTTCTTCGTTTCTTTGCTTCGTTCGTGGCTTTATTCATTTCTTCTTAGTTTCACTGTTTTCAAATGTTGCATTGGTTTACTTTTTCACCTTTTTGTTTTCTTTGTTTTTTATTGGTTTGCTTAGTTTTTCTTTGTTTCTTTGTCGATTTTCATCGATTTCATTTTTGTTAATCACATGTCAACTTTTCTCTAACACATTCAACATTTTTCATATATGTCAGGAACATATTTTATGCACATGTTTAACCTTTTCAAAAACATGATTAAATTTTATCAAAACTTATATTTTCTGATATCTACATTTTTGAACACATTATATATTTTTGCTACATATCTAAAAAATATTTTAAATACACTGTTGATTGGTTGGTCAAAAAAAATTCAAATACAAGGTGAACAGTTTTTAATGTAAATAAACATTATTTTCACACACAATGTACATTTTTAATATACATCAGGAAGATTTTAATGCATGTGTTAAATAATTTTAAAATATAAAACTAAATTTTATGTTTTGGATGACTACTTTTATTGGGTGTACGTTGTACATTTTGTATACATCTGGAAAATATTTCTAATAATCATTTAACATTTTTGAAATAAATGATGAACCTTTTTCGTAGACATAGTTTTTATTACAAGAACTTTTGTATATCTGAACAAAAATACACTTTAAACATTTTGGAAATGCTTGATTACCATTTTTCAAGTGCTTGAGTAAGTTTTTCAAATACAAGATCAATTTTTTTCATACGCACTTTATATTTGTTGCATAGATGAGAAACATTTTTCTATATGCATTTAATATTTTTAAAGTTTTATGTAAACTCTCATTCGTAATATACATGTATTGAAAATATGGAAGTATGAATGAAAGTAAGAAAATAAAGCAAAAATCAAAAACAAAAGAGTGAAAAAACATTTTAAAATCCAGGTTGTAGCATCCCACGTTGGGCCAACACATTTAGGGAGACGCCTAACACACGAGCGGACCTATATCATGTAGTAGCAGATTAGACTGGCACTTGCTTTTCTGTTCCAAAATTAATACGAGATCATTTTAACACTATCATGGTATGAAAAATGGTCTTACATTAATTTTGGATACGTACATAGGAGAGGGAGTGTATTTCGTCAAGCTATTGTTGCTGCTTTGCTGCCACCAATTTAGAAGAAAGATGCTCTCTTTTTCCTTGGCGTTGTTTGTGCATGCAGGCTGCGATTCTTTGTTCCCGAGACGCGTTATGCTGCCGAAATTTCCGGTGAAAAATGGCACGACTTGTCGAAATTTTGGCCTTATTTGTAAGGAAACGGAGACTTTAAGGGCTTGGCTGCAAAATGGTAGGGGCCTGGGATTGAGATTTTGTTATATTGTGCATGTGGATGGAAAAAGAATTAGTACTATTTCGTTTTAAGCGAAAAAAAGGATCTCCGTAAACTAATATAAGAGTGTTTAGATCACTATTTTTAGTAATCTAAACACTCTTATATTAGTTTTTACAGAGGAAGTACTAATTAGTTTAATTTTGTGAGCTGAAAACAAGATTGAGAGGGAAAAGGGCGGATGACGAGTCAGGAGTTAGTGCAACTCTGGCATACACGCCACAACTCACGTTCGGTTGTGGCTCCTATCCTAGATGAAATAGGAGAGCTTAGTTGTGATTTTTCTGTTTTTGAGATACAACATGTATCCAGGTCAGCAAACTTACCGGCCCATCTATGTGCAAAACGTGCATGCACATTGAATGTGACCGAATGTTGGCTTGAGGACACCCCTAGTTTTTTGGTAACCAGCCTGCTGGCTGATTGCCCGGGGAACTCTTTTGTTAAATAAAGCTCTCTGATTTTCCCGCAAAAAAAAAAAAGAGTGCACGCTGGAGAGGAGAATTGCTCACCCGAAAGAAAAAGAAAAAAAAAGGAACGTCTTGTCGTCGTATCATATCGTAAATAATAAACGCTGAAAAGAACAAACGAGTCCAATCGTACTCGCAAGTTGAATCGATTTTTTTTTTGAAAAGGAAAAGGAAAAAAAAAGAGTGAAGGAGACGCACGCGCACGCACCGTCTTGTCTTGTCTTGTTTTGCTGCGGATCCATGGTTCATTCGTTGGTTGGTTCGATCGAGTCGAAAGTCGAAACCAAGTGATCCGGTCCAGGACACGCACGTCTCTCCTTTCCTGAGATACTATCTCTGGTGGATCCAGCATCCATTCCTACGGAGGACTTGTCGGTCCAGGCGCGCCGCCGGCCGAGGGGTCACCTTTTTTATTATTAGGCCAGGGAGCACTGATGCTTGATACGCATACGCTGTCTGTGTGCTTTCAAGTTTCAGCCCGTACGTGCATGTATTGCCCACCAGTCAGTCCATCACAATTCTATTTTCAGCTACAATTTCTTCTTCCATTAATTACAGAGATCACCGGGAGCTACAGATCTCTTGACTCCACCACGAGATTAATTGATGAATTCATCACACGAAAAGAAAGGGGGAAAAAAAATCAGAACTTGAGTTCTGAATTTGAAGCAAGTCGGCTGGGTTAATGGCTTCTGCGGCTAGTGAGCCTATGGATCCCGTAAAGAAAAGGGCAGCGCTTTGCACCGGTCGACTGGTGGGACACCAAATCGCCTCCTCTGGTGCCATTCGATCACTCCTGGCTTGTCGCTGTTCCCCTTTGCCCACCAAATCGCACAAGATGGAGCTAGCAGTAGTGAGCACCGTGTTAAAATGTGTGTCAAGTGTTTGTGTGCGAGTTGTGCTACAGGTGGACTTGTAATCAGCGGAGGGTCCGATCGGACACGTGTAACCCGGTACTTTTATATAAGATCACACTGGGTGAGCAAATTGACTAAACATAAGGTGTAGGTTAAGACAACGATCACGAGATGGACGGTCCATGCGCCCTTGGTAGGAGTAGCCGGACCGGCCGTGGTGCGGCAATCAGAGCGTTGTCTGGTTGCCTTCGAGGCCTTTATCACCTAACTGTATCATGTGTTTTGATACATGGCTACCGTGTGCTCGTAATCATGCCCCAATAGCCATGTTGATGAACCTCGTTAACAAATTTCAATGTCGTTGCTCGTGTTGTGTGATCGTCTGTCCTTAGCAAATTGATGGTGTGCCTCAAATTATTCTAATAAGTGGTATCATGAGCTAGATTGTTCGGGGTTCACATATTATTGATCTAGAGGATCGATGGTTCGGTGCAAAGACGATGTGTGGGAGAATTTACATTTAAGCAAAAGCAGATCGGTTGGTTGAAGGATTTCTTGAAAGTGACCAGATAGGATCATAAAAGGAATTGGCAGTAATGTGTGCTGCGGCGATGGAACGTGCAACACCATATCGATCAAAGCGGTGGCGGCTGCCCCAAGGACTCACGGTGACTATATCTCACTTATAAGGAGAGGTGCACTCGCTGAAGGTTTTCCTTCACTGTAGCTACTATGCCGCACAATTGTCGTCTTGCGGGATATGTACATTCCCATCTAGACCAGACACGAGTTCATGTGAGCCTGGTGGTACGTGACATGTGGTAGTGGCCTCAGCAAGTGGGGGCGGTAGCAATTGAGAACTTCTTTGTTGGTGGTGCTCCTCTAAGTACCGACTCTTGATTTCCTGGCGAAAACCCAAGGCCTGGCCATTATTGGATGTGCCTGGCAGTGGCCTTGTTGAAGGCATTATTTTTCAAAGACAGTCTTTCTCCAGGGTGAAAGTCTGAGATCTTTGATCGGGCAATGATAATGCTTGTGCATTATTTCATCGTGGAGGCATTTCTTTTAGAGAACCTCCTTTGTAGTTCGTGTGCTATCTTTGGTGGTCGTTAGTGAGTTGCTACTGCGGGCGATTGATCACCATGGCAGGATCTTTTTCTCTTTTTGTTCTCTTTTTATTTTCTTTTTTAGTTGTGTGCATCCAGGATGTTTTTTGGCATCTCGTTGATGCAGAGACTGGGTGTAATTGGTATTTGCTTGATAATAATATATTCCCTTTAAAAAAATAGAGGTCTCTGCAACATCATCGACCTTAGAACTACAGACACTATGGACACATGCATGCACTTCAAGTTGCTCATATACAGCACCAGAGGCATGATCAGAGTTATTGACTCCCCTCAGAGGTAGACAACACAGGAGATAAGTCAGACATCGATGATTAATAGTCCCCAACAAGAGGGGAGAAACAACCATATAGCGCCCCCCTGTCATCTACGAAGCCAACAATAAGCACATTAGGAGGACGCAATGTCGAGTTGATATGCAACACAGCCGGCACAATTGAGAGCTTGCTGAGAGCAGCCTTCACTCGCTCCAGAAAGCTTCCAGAGCATGCAAGCCACCTAGAGAAGAGCTAGCTTTGTTAAACACCTAGAGAAGAGCTTGCTGGCATAAATAATATCGCATTACTAGCTAGTTGAGATGGAATTTATGAGTTGTGTGGATATTCCTATTTCCTTGCTAGCCGATTAGCTACATCACATGTAGAACAAAACATGTCTTGAATTGTGCTGATCATGGGACATACCCCATCATTAGCAGGAATAAGATGAACACTGTGGTGTTGCAAATGAAACAGGGTCGGTGATACCATTTTGTGACCATCCTTGTGCTGCTCTGACTTAACCTTAGGGAATTTGTTCAGTCGTCGGCTATTGGTGTTCACTGTCAGCAAATGTTAGTTTGCAGTAGTGGCTAGTAGCCACCAGGAGGATTCAGCCTGGCGATAGTGTGATGGTGACCGTGAAGGTTTCTAGTAGCACCAACACATTTAACTCGCCAGCATAAAAAATTAGTTGATTCTGTCTAATTAAGCCAGTGCACAATTGAAGTTTGCTGGGAGCATTTGTTGTTGTTTCTCATACAGGCTAAATGTATATTCCATATCATCATGTTCACTACGTTTCTTCCATTTCTTTGTGATATGTTTTTATTTCTCTACGATCTGGAACTTGAACGCATTCCTACAATCTCATCTCAACTCATTATTTAAAAACACCACATTCTTGACATGTGTCTTTGTGAGGTTATCTTTCAATTTATTACGGAGAAGAAGAGCAAACTTGCGGTGTTAATCATCGTATGATTGCCTTTAATACCAAAAAATAAAGGAGACTCATTGATCTTTATCATGGTTGCTACATATGGTTAATTTATTTGTGCAACCATATCTATAAACGACAAGTTTACCTAGTTTATTTGCGCCTCAATGTGACAAGTAAACGGGCCGATAGACCTTGCATGACATGATGGCATGTCTATTTTAATTCATTTTTGAGGCTCTCAAAATGGCCTAATAACATGTTAATTAAGTTACTCCGCCCCAATCTTTCCTAATATCAAAGTAGTACCTCATGTCCATGTACACATCAGATCATCTACCATAATCTATAAGAAAAACTAGCACATATGCCCGTGCGTTGCTGCAACGGAGGAAAAATAGTGTGCATTTAATGCAGTGAGAATTATCGTGCAAGAAAAACCCTGCGTGCATGTCAAGAAGGAACATTTTGGTTATGGGTTTCGCGCGTGAAGTAATCAATCCGTTATTTTTTCATTCATTGATCGAGTGGATTTAAGAGTTTTATTAGGTCATCGCACGCCAGAGAAGGTCCGTGAATTATTCAATCTATTTTTTCATTCATTCGAGGGGATTTTAAGGCATGAAGTTCAATGATATGGAAATGTGGCGGGTCTTCTCTTTTCCATGTACAAGCCACCCATGTATACAACCGGAGTTAATTGTACTCCACTATTTTGTGTTCCTTGGTCGAGGGGATTTAAGGCTGAAGTTCCATAATGTGGGAGGTCGCCGGGTCTTTTCTTTTTCATGCATCTAGCTCATGTAGTCGGGTCTTCTCTTCTCTTTGCCTCGAGTAGGAATCCTTGAGAAATCTAGGGCCCTTTTGTAGATAATTCAGCTAGCAATTCATCCATCTAGCTCACGTACTGAATTTAATTCCTTTTTTAGAAAGCTCACGTACGAATTCATCCATGCTTCATTCAGTTTAGTTCATCTATCCTTCATTTAGTTCACTACATATAGTTTCACACACGTATAAAAATTGTTACGACTATATGTAAACGAGCAATATGGGACTATTGAACATATTTTATTTTCCTTATTCCCTAGGTAGCTGGGCTAGCTAAATTGCATGGGGTGTGAAATTCTCAGACATCGAATTGACCTGTGTTTGTAAGGCGTGAGTACAAATCCAGAAAGAAAGATGAGTTGAAGGATTGCACTCACGATCTCAAACACCTGACACAGTGTTGGTGCTGCCATTGAATCGAATAAACATGTCCTGCTAACCAATGGCCAACGTAAATATTTAAGAACATACCGCAACGTCAGATTTGAAACATTCTATGATTACCTTTTTTTTACTTCTTAAAAAATAATAATTATTATGAATTGCCGCATATTCTTGGAAACGTGAACAAATTTTGAAATCCCAAACAATTTTCAAAACTGCAATTTGTTTTTTGGAAGCTTCATACATATTCAGAAATACAGAAACAAAATTTGAAATGGGAACATTTTCTAAAATTCATAAAAAAACTTCAAAAACACGAACCTTTTATAAGAACACAAGCATTTTTTGAATTTTTGAACAATTTTCAAAAATGGGAACATGTTTACCTTTCAGAACAATTTTAGAAATTGTGATTTTTAACGTGAACATTATTTGAATTTATGAGTATTCCTCTAAAGCAAGAATATTCAAATTTGGAGCTTTTTTTAAATGTAAATTTTTTAAGAATCTGTAACAATTTTGGAAAATACATTTAAAAAAAAATTTGGGAACATTACTTTTAATTTAAAAATTTCAGTGTCCTTTTCCAGCTAGCTCACGTGCCAATACATCCATCTTCGTCTGGCATAATAGATCCATACTTCATACATCTTATTACTACATGTAGTTCCACACACGTTTATAAATTTGTACGACCGTATGTAAACAGTAATACGGGGTTATTTAAAATATTTTTATGTTTAATTCGTGAACATTTCACCACAATAAGATTTTTTTTCGAATTTGGATCATTTTTTAATGTTTTTTCTGAAATATCTAACAATTTTGTAAAACAGAAACATTTTTTCCGTTTTCAACAAATTTCAGAATGAATTTTTTTTAATATCTGAACATTTTTAAAACGGGAATAAAATTTTGGAATTCTGAACATTCTTCAAAATTTTGAACGAAATTGAAATTCTAAACATTTCATAATAAAATATTTGATCAAAAAAGTAAAAATAAAATAAAAAATGAAAAGGGAAAAAAGAAAGAGGAAATAAAAAGAGAAAGGAACATAAAATGTTAAATATAAAATGAATACAAAAATATGAAAACGGGCCGGTCTAGTCCAGGGCTATCTGTGCGAACCTCTGACTATCTGTCGCCGCGTGCGTCAAATAGGTGTTTCCCAGCTGCGTGGGCAGGGAAATAAGTGGGCTGGCTTTACTGGGCTTTAGTGCGTGGCCCATGTACGAAATTCTGTATAAACTGCATTTCTTTTCCAGCACATGGATGCACAAAAAATTAGTACCACCTCAGATAGTAAAAAAAATCTATTCACTGGTGAACGGATGAAAATTTTGGAGAAACGCACCTTGCTTTATTAGTAGGGGTAGAGGTATAGATATAGATATAGATATAGATTCACACATGCATACTCCGACATAAGATAGATTCACTCGATCGAACAAAATAACTGACACCATCTCCTTATAGAAACTTCTTTGTGTCTGGTAGATGGCCTTAATATCTTTGATTGAGCAGAATAGGAACCCCTTGCAACGATTCCACAAGGCTGATTGTCCGCAACGTCACCATCGATTCTTAAGTACAAAAGCGAGCAGGTTATTTTAGACAACAGGTAACAGCTTGCAGTCAATGAATTAATTGCTTCTTGAACAATCCTAAGTAGGAGGAAGGAAGGAGAGGAAGTAGGAGCACGTACCATGGCCTTTTTCTTGCCAATGGTGACGGTTGGTCTTCGCTGCGCCTCTATTTGGATCTGAGATGATGAGATAGCACCATGAAGGACCTCTCGCACTGCATCCACATGCTTTAGGTGGAACAGCTAGCCGTCGGTGGCGTGAACCATGGAGGAATGCGTGCAGGTCCATCTTTCTTCAAGCGCGTCACCGACTTTGGGAAGAAGAAGATGCAGCTCCCAAAGCAAAGACGGTGGTGGCGGCGATGGTTGCGATTTCTCCGTCCAGCCCACATGGTATAGGAAGGAGATGAATCACGTTGGGGCTTCAACTCGTTAACGAAGGCATAATAGCAGAGGGATCCAGATTCATATTCGCCGATCGGGCTTCAGCGACAGCGCATAGGTGCCGGCGAGGAGCCGAGGACTCCAGTTCGTTTTGCCACCTAGAGTTGGGAAATAAAATCCATCACCGGCTCGCTTGCCGCCACCCGTTCAGTGAGTTTGTGGTGGGGAGATCGGGAGAAGTGGAAGGTGCATCAATTGCGAAGTTGAACCGAGCGACGGACGATTTATTCTTGAGGTGAGAGAGAACGCACAAGGTGGTTGGCTCAATCAGGATTCGAGCGTGAGGTGTCCTGTGAACCGTAATCGATCGCTGAGTTGGTGATCCTCTAGGCTGGTGAAATGTTGGATGGTCCCACTTGTAAGTCGATGAGTGAAAAGATGACGGGCTGACTTGTCGGCGTGGATAGGCTGCATGTCAAGAGAAATAACATAGTGGGGATGAACTATTTAGGCATTATAGATATGCACACAAAATCATATTCGTGGGAGCCGTGGAAAATAAAACAAAATTGATGCTATGAAAATAATACTTTATATTATTATTATTATTATTATTATTATTATTATTATTATTATTATTATTGCCATGACTTCTACAAATGTAATTCCATAATGAAACTTTGCGAGCACTTCAAACATTCGTTGACGTTAGCCAAAAAAATAGAACCTTTTGAATTTTTTTCTTCTATTTTACCGCTTATACCAAAAACATTTGAGGTCGAGCTGAGAGAAAGGTACTTTATCATGTTGCGCCGCGATGGTGCGTGCCATGAGCTGGTACATAAAAGCAGAGTATCCTCACGGTGTATGCCCACAAGCCGGCCACAACTTCATAGCAACTCTCCGTTTTGAAAAAAAAAACTCCACAGCAACTCTCCGTTTCGAAAGAAAAAAAACTCCACAGCAACTCTGTTTTCAGCTACAGTTCTTCCATTTCTTTCTTTCACCGCGATCACCGACAGCTACAGATCTCTCCACTCCACACGGGCCACGAGGCTGAATGATGAACCGACCACACGGAAGGAAAACTGGAAGAAGAAGAAAGTGTCCATGGATCTGGTACCGTCTCCTGTGACTGTGAGCTCTGAATCTTGAATCTGAAGCAGGTCGGCAGGGTTACTTACTGCTGCGAGTGAGAGAGACCATGGATGGATGATGGATCTTTGAGCTCTGAATCTGAAGCAAGTCGGCAGTGCTCACCATTTTGTTTACTGTCAGCCGCTGGTGGATCCTGTCGGTGAGCCGACGAGGTCACCGGCGCTAATTAATCTTCAAAACCTCGCCCGCGATCTTAAGTCTGCATGAGTAGTATATAATTTACGTACAAAGTTCAAGTACGCGTAAAGCTAGCTAGCTCCCCGCGGTGTCAACGCATGGGGGATCGATCACGCGGAGGTGAACGGAGGCCCGGCCGTCGGTCAGGTTCAGGCATGCCTCGTGCCAGGATCCACGGCCAGGTCAAAGATCCATAGATTTGTACGTAGTATACTGCACTAGTGCAGTACTAGTAGCACTTAGATCGATGCTTCAAGTTACTACGATTGCCCGAGTGCAACGTCGGTCCGTCGTCCGTCGTGCTTGAGAGGAGATGGGATCTCGATCCAACTTTAGTTCCTGCAGAGAGGGACCTTGTGCATAAATAATGCATCCATAGCTTTGATTCCTTTTTTTTTAATTATGTCTACTAATAAGCTGACTCAAGAGTGGTTCCAGTGAGAAATGCATTTTGGTTGTATTTTTTTATTTCCGTGTTCTTTGTACTGTCATACTTGAAGATAATAAATAGTTTGAAAGTTTTCTCGCAAAAAAAAATGAGAAGTGCATTCTTCACTGTTTCACTTTCACCCAAGTTGTAATTTTAAAAGCAGAAATTGCACTTTCGGAAATTGACTTTAATGTAGAAAACTATCATGATGGGAATGGGCGGTTTGACCCATCGGGTTGTTGGCCTCGAGGCTGGGTCGACCCATTCCGTCCTTAGAAAAATGAGAACCCCCCCCCCCCCCCAAAAAAAAGAAATTTAATAAGCCCCCCTCAAGTAAATGTCGTGAAATTTGTAGGAAAATGTAGAATGGTGCAACAACATCTCATGGGTTAGCATCAAATGGGAGGGGGTTAGATGTAAATGTAAGGATTGGTCTAGTGGCCCACAGAATGTACCCAAAAAGAGAGGTCGGCGGCGATGGCAACACTCAAAATCAACAGACCCGTCGACAACAACTACTGAAACACAGGAAGGAGAGCTATACAATGACACCAAGAAATGCCACGTGGCGACCATCCAACCGTCGGATGAGGACGTCGAATGGCACACTAGGATTCTTTGCCGATCACCGCTCAGCTAGCTCAACCCATGCCTAGTTCAATCGAATGGCACACTCGGATTCTTTGCCGATCGCCACTCGGCTAGCTCAACCCACGCCTAGTTCAAAGCTCTAGCATCATCGAATTCCATTTTACCTTCCCGAGCAAAAAATACTCGTAATTCTTTTCACCTCAACATCATGACAATGAAATTCAGCAGCACTTGACATTTCAAAGTTGGGCCAATAAATACTTCTGGAAATAAAAATAGTACAAGTGTCAATTTCTATAGAGTGTCCAAAATTTTCCAATTTTTTTCCAGGCAAGACAAGCTGACCCAGACCCAAGTCTCCGGGCCCTACAAGTACTCCTGGGCCCATCTCTTCCTTCCTCCACCAAATCGCCGTCCCCTTCCCCCAAATCACATCCCACTCTCAGATCTCGGAAGAAAAGAATGGCCGACTCCTCCGCGCCGCACTCCAAAGGCGGCGCCGTCGCCGTCGCCGCCGCCGAGGAGGAGAACCCCTCCGTGCCCCGCTCCCTGGCGCCGCCGCGGAAGGTGGCGCTGGTGGTGGTCACATTCTTTCTTTGCCGATCTCCCCTAGAAATTGTTGATAAGAAACAACACTAGCTAGGTTGGGCCATAGACCCATTGTCATATAGAGGCCAGGCGGAAATTAAGGAAAGGAGTAACGTGGTGAGGGAGGCAAATCACCGGGTATCCCACTGGTAGAAAAAAGGCCTTTAGTCGCGGTTCGCAAAGGCCTTTAGTCCCGGCTGTGCAACCGCGACTAACTATGCGCGACTAAAGACCCCCTTTAGTCGCGCCTCTTACGAACCGCGACTAAAGGCTTTAGTCCCGGTTCTCGTGGCTAACCGGGACTAAAGGCCTCCTCCAGAGTTTAAATTTTTTACTAATTTTTTTGCGAATTTTTCATTTTTTTATTTTCAAATTTCTGAATTATTTTAACCTCTAATCTCTAATCACCACCCCTCATCACTGCTCAATTTATCCTCTAATCTCTAATCACCCTCATAATTCCAAATCATCTAACTTCCCGAACGGTCACCCATCCTCCCACTCCCCACTGAGCACGCTTAACTTCCGGGTTCTATTCTCCTCGCTTCCAAGTCGCACTTGTTGTTTTCCGACAATAGTAGGATGTCAATTCTATTAACCCTCGGTATTTAGCTTGAGCATGAAGTGACACATTTCACTGTTTGAGTTTGAAACTATTGTTTTAAAAACAATAATTATTTAGTAACACTAATATTTCGGAATAATTAGTTTGACCATTTTTGACCACAGTTTGACCAGATTTGACCAAAATTTAAAAAACTGAAATAATTATTTAGTAACACTAATATTCTAGAATAATTAGTTTGACCATTGTTTGACCACAGTTTGACCACAATTTGAAATTTTTGAATTTTTTGCCTCTCGAACTTAAAAGCCCGTATCTTTTTTTTTCTGTTAGGTTTTGGGGATTCTAAAATGTTTAACGGGTTCCCGGTTAAATTCGGATGTAACTTTTCGAGTAGATCATTTTTCATATAAAAACTTTTTCATCCGAGTTCGTATGCAAAAGTTATGCCAATTTTAAGAATTTCGAGAGATTTTGCAAATAAAGTCGAAATTCATATTTGTTAATTTTCCCAACAACTAGACCACATATCACATGGAAAACTCATTTTATTTTATTTTTTGACATTTCCATAATTTTCTTTTGTTTTTCTAAAACTGAAAAGGCGATCGTGGGGTAGAGTTTGAAAATGAGGCCTCAAATCCCTTTAGTCGCGGTTGGCGGACCAACGGGACTAAAGTCTAACTTAGTCGCGGTTGGTCTCGCCAACCGCGACTAAAGGTTCGAACCGATAATCGCGGTTGGCGGACCAACCGGGACTAAAGGTCTAACTTTAATCCCGGTTGGCTTTCGCCAACCGCGATCTAAAACCTTGGGCCAGCTCGAGACCTTTAGTCCCGGTTGGTTGTGCCAACGGGACTAAAGCCCCTCCCGTCCGCCAGCTGTCAACCGAGCGCTGGGCCCAAATAGTTGGTCGCGGTTCACCTCCAGAACCGCGACTAAAGGTCCCATTAGTCGCGGTTCCTACAGCTTCGCGACTTATGGGGCTGGACGGAAAGCCTGTTTTTCCACCAGTGTCCAATGCCAATGATGCTCAGGGGAGAAGATGATGTTTCTTTTAGTGTCCGTGACTTCCAACCAAAGTGGTTTGTCTGATTGATAACATGCGTTTGTTCATGAAATATATTATTACAATCGTTGGTAAAATTATGCATGCATAGCTTTTAGTACTACGAACAGGAAATTTATATGTGATAATCATTATTCTCTTTACCCTGGTTTTGGAAGAAGGCTGAAAGAATTACATAAATACTTTTCAAAATGTTAATTTCCAAATGGCAGGAAACATTTGATCTCACACAACACAAGATCATACATGTGATTTGTGTTGGTCCCTATGTCAGCATCCTAGCTGACTAAACCATCGTTTTTGATCTCCTACACTATGAACAACTACCTATTTGTACCGCCAGTCCCAACGCGTTATCCCGAGCTATGGTGTACTCCTCCCCTTGACCCGTGTTCCTGGTCCCAGCCGTCCAATCCGAGGAAAAGGCAATGAGGGCCGAGGCCATTATTTGCTTGGAGGTCCTGAACGGCGCTCCTCTCCCACCCCCGCCGTCGGAGAGCTTCTGCATGCATCTCAAACATGTAGAGGTGAACGGGATAACACATGAAATAACTATAAGGATGAACCGCGAGTAACCATACTATTATCACAAAGGTATATGAGTAACAAATATATAATTAATAGATCATAAAGTAATAACCATTATTTTTCTCATGGGCATAAAATAACAAATGGTAGAGCACCACACTTGACCAATGAACTTAAATTCTACGAGTGATAAAGCATCACGCATATTGAACCTCGTCTGCGGCCCCTTCTCCTCTTGTGCAACTAGTTGTGCATTTTTTCACATTATTGAGAAAACACTTGAAATCACCCCACGCGACGGATGTCTTGCATGCATTGACCACCTTCGCGGCCGTCGGATGTGATTTTGATCGGACTGCTTTATCAGGAGCAACCTCCACCCAAAGGCCACTTTTTGCAACTCGGTTCAGCTCGACCGCAAAAAATGGTTTGTTGTAGACCGACCAGGCGCGAGGGAAGACGGCATCAGCTGTATCTCGCCATGTTTTAGAAGAAGAAAAAAAGAGTTCGGGATGATTGCAACAAAGCTCCTGTTCAAGAGATTTGGCACTGCCCTGCCATCGTTAATGTTTGATTAGCCCGAATGTTTGGGTCGGGTTTGCCAGCGCTCCGGCTTGGTAGCAATTTTCTGGCCGGGCACTAACCGGGCAGGCCGCTCGGACATTTGGGGCGGGTATGGAGACTTTGGTTATAGATGATCTAACGATTGGTCCGAGTCTGTGTAGGGCACATTATAGATCGAGGAGGTGATTCAATCTCTACTATCTAAAAGAAACGTAGTGTTCCCTCTCCCCTCTTACGTCTTTTCCTTTCGTCCGACTCTCCCTCCTCGCGTCATTCCTCCCATCCCAAATCATCGTTCCACCTTCCCAAAATCGTGGGTAATCAACCTCTCTTTGGTCCGTCTCCAGCTTTTACCAATTTATTTCCCATCATCAACCCATTCATCGGCACGCTCCCTCTCATCTGCTCCTTAATCGCCGTTTTAATTGTCGGTTCCCTTCTCGAAATCCCTCACCGAAATCCCTCACGGGACATCGTCCCGCCGACTCCATCTGCTTCCATCTTCCTGGCTGCTTCGTCTCCCCTCTGCCAAACCCCGGCCTCACTGCGGATAGAGGTCCAAATGGAGTTGCGCCAGTTCCGTCGCTTCGTCGACAAGAAGATGGTGCTCGACGCCTCCGAGATCGACCGCCTCAGTGCCGCCGCGTTCGCCGCGTGCGGTACCTCGCCCGCATCCGCTCCAGGCTCCACGTCTACCAATAGGCATGCCTCCGCCTCGGCATCTGGCTCGCTGACAGGGATGAAGGCGAGGAGCAGGATCATGAGGATGATGATTACTACCCGGAGTTCCGATGCTAAAACGGGGAGTACTATGAGACGGGCAGGAGGGCAGCGAGGAGGATTTCGTGGGTGAGGTTCTGGAGTGCCGTATCTGCCTCCTCTAGAACGAACAAGATAGGGATGCAGATGAATAGTTCCCAGGTTCCTACTTGTATGCAGTTGAGGCATTGCTATGCTTGGCTGGGCAAGAAACAATTGGATTTGGTGCTGAGGTGTTACATCAGGAGTCTGTGGAAAAACGCAAATGAGACATTGCTGGACTTGTCAGGACTTTCTCCAAGGTCGTGTGTTTTTAAGGTATGGTGATCTTTTGTGCTCATAGGTTCAAGCATTAGAAAATTTATGAAACAGAAGCATTGGTGGTTCATTAAATTTTTTATATGGGGCATTTGTGCAGATTCGTTGATCTTGCAAGATCCAAATACAAAAAAATCTATCATATATCTTGCATAGGTTTTATCATGGAAGTTTGGAATGATTGTTGTTGAATGTTGCTTCGGGTCAGACTTACTGATTCACGCTGTGGCGTGTTTAGAGTTTCACGTACTGACCTTCTATATCTACTGGTTAGTTAATTAATTGTTCAGACAGATTCTGCTACATGTAGCTATGAGAGGACTTGAGGATGGATTCCGGTATGAATGTGACACAGGCATGTATATCTATGAGAGAACAGCGAGAGGTACGTATATGGTCCTCCCCGAATATGAAGCATGCTATTGGAGGGATGGTTACGATTGGATGGGTCATACAGATAATACCATCTTCTTCTATCTTTTCTAGCCTTCAATGCAGCCATTCTATGGTTGTAGAGCTCTTAAATTTTTTTGTGTAGCCAAGAAGTTGAGCACCACACATACAAAGGCAGTAAGTGAAGGTACCTCCCTAAATTTTTGTTGTCTATGCCAGTATATTGATCATAATTTTACCTCTATATACATCATTGCGTGTGTAGATTGTATTTTGTGTTCTTTCATCGGGGGTTCCCAATGCGCCATTGACAGTGAACTGGGGAGATAGATAATAGGTGACTGGCAGAGAAAAAGAGTGATTTAGTGATTTAGTGGATCTCCCTCATTGACACCTCCAATGGCCTATCGCTTGCTCACGTCCAACAGTTTGCTGACCTCTGGGAGAAGATATCTATGATCGCTCTGAATGATGACATAGAAGACTCCATCACCTGGAAGTTCACCAAGGATGGGATGTACTCTGCTTCGTCTGCTTACAAGGCACAATTTGAGGGTCACACATCGTCCGATCTCGTTCACTCTGTGTGGAGGGTTTGGGCCACCCCTCGGTGCAAGTTCTTTGCTTGGTTAATCCTTCAAAACAGGATTTGGACATCGGATCGTCTCATACGTCGCGGATGGCCAAACTGTGGCCTCTGCCCACTTTGTAAACAATGCCAGGAGTCAGCGGCCCACCTCCTCTTCCAATGCCGCTTCACCACCCGCATTTGGAATAATATTCTTACGTGGCTTGGCATGCACCACATTTCTACGACGATATGGCAGACGAGGACTTCGGTGAAAGACTGGTGGAACGACAACCTTCAAATTCGCCTTGGCTCCCCTAAGGCGCTAGCCTCCTTGATGATGCTTATCTCATGGGAGATTTGGACAGAACGTAACGCTAGGGTCTTTCGAAACACAACCATTCCTTCCATGGTCCTAATCTGTAAGATCAAAGAGGAGGTGTCTCTTTGGGCTGTGGCGGGTGCAAAGCACATGAGTGATGTAATGCCGCGAGAGTAGACCTTTTATTTTGCCGCTTTGCGGCCCTTGTTCGATAACTCCTTTCTTAATCAATGAAATGGCAAATCTTTTGCCTTGTTTCAAAAAATCCTAAAAAAATGCCGCTTGATAATGCATGCAGATTCTAAAGGTGCATGCTCATAGATTTTTGTGGAACAACTAGAATATGTTGCCATTCATTGCAACACATGGACAATTTCTGATAGGTATTAAAAACAACAAGTAACATGAAAGAGTTTTCTTATTGTAGCTTTGGTTAATGGTTTCTTGCATATATAACTGGGGCACCGCAATCCTGCTGTGCCCAATGTGCAATTGACAGTGCAGTGGTGAGACGGATAATAGGTGGCTGGACGAGAAAAAAAAAGAGTGATTTAATGGTATTAAAAAGTCTACTACATCGTCCTAAAAAATGTTGCTTCATAATGCATGTAGATTCTAAAGGTAAATACTAACACAATTTGTGTGGAACCACTAGAATATGTTGTTATCCGTTGCGACACACGGGCAGTTACCACTATAACTTTTATGTCATTTAGGGCTTTCTCAATGCCGTATCACCGGAGTTGTCTCATGTCTTTGAATATACTGATTTCACAAGGTAATAAAATTTAAGAAATTATACTTATCATACTTAGAATGAAAAGTTAAATCATGCATGTTTTCATGAATTAAGTTCAAAATCATGTTGTCGATTTCTTCAATTTCTAAGTTGCAAGATTTTTTTTCAATTATTGGGGAAGTATTTAGTTGTGCTCGATTTTCGTATTTCATGCGCCTTTGGTCATCATGGTAATATATATTTTGTCGCAATGTATATAAATTCAACTATGATATCAAATATTCATTTATTGATCGATACAATCATTAAATTGTGATTATCTTATTCTTGTTGCCCGTAGCAGCGACACGGGCATTGTCCTAGTCAAGCATAAAAATAAGAAGAACATATCTGCAAAAAATAATAATATCAATGATATGCATGAATTAGATATGCAATATTTTTGGCGCATCAAACAAAACCGTTTATTTAAGTACTAGGAATAGAACCAGGCACGTATTTAGGCGAACGACTGCGATTAGGTTAAGTGGGACCATCGATCCATGTGACGGGAAGAATGACCAATGGACGATGAGCGATCCGTGGGACTAGCTATTGGGATGGATGGCTGAGATCGGCGAGGGGGCTATCGATCCATGGGAATACAAGGAACGACGAGAGCCCAAAAGTCAGTCTAGAGTTATTAGAATCAAAAGGAAACCAAAATTAAGAGAGCGAGAGAGAAACAAAACGGATGGATTCCGTTCCGTCGTCTCGTTTCCTTCCTTCCTTCCCCACCCCACCCAACCCTCGCGGCCGGCGATTCCGCTCCGCCATTGCCGCCGCCCCCACGCACCGCCGGCCTCCTCTCCTCCTCTCCCCCTCTCCCCCACCGCCTCCGCCTCCATCTCCACCCACCTCTTCGCCGCCGCCGCCCCCTCCTTCCCTGTTAGGGGTTAGGGTTGTTAGGTTTGCCGTTGGAGCGGAGAAGAGATCTGCCGGCGAGGCCATGGACGCGCCGATCGGGTCGTCGCGGAGGATCCCGACGACGCCTGCGCCTCTTCATCAACCAGCACCAAGAGATCGTCGTCAAGGCCACCTCGCCGGTGCACCGCCCCTTCACCTTCCAGATTCGACGCCGACGGATCCGCAAGCGTCCGTGGCTCATCTATTCACCCGCGAGCGCGCAGGATCTATACGGCCCAACGGAGGCGGCGGCAGCGGCGAACCCTAGCCGTAGCGGGTCGCAGGCGCTGCTCTCCCTCCCTCCCTCCTCGTGCGGCTCTGCTTCCCCAGCGCCTCTCCTTCCACCACGCCTAGGTAAGCCCCTTCCGTCTCTCTCTCTCTCTCTCTCTCTCTCTCTCTCTCTCTCTCTGTGTGTGTGTGTGTGTGTGTGTGTGTGTGTGTGTCCATCCACGGCCGGTTCTGTTCTTCTAGGCCCCTGGAACTAACGACTGTTAGTGGAGTCAAGATGCTAGTTTGCATACCTGTATACCGCCAATTGACTATAACAGGGGATGAAACATCAACATTTGCAGTCTCATCTGCAAGTTAAGGTCTAAATAGGCCATGGAAATATTGATTCCAAATCAAAGAAAATAAGGGTTCTATGAAAATAAATAGAGGCTAACCAACCACTGATTAGAAGCATCCTGATTGGTATTATTCTTCTCATGTAAATTTGATAGACTCGTTATCCTTCATCATTGTGAACATTCAGTTTCTCAAGATTCTCAGTAACAACATTCCCAAAAGGCTAGTGAAAACTAGTGATTCAGTACAAGTCCAGAAATGGACTACTCACAGTAAATTAATTTTAAAAATTACATGATTTACTTGAGACCTTGAACTACCAGGCTAGCTTTTGTTTTGGGCTGTCCATGACACTGGGATGGGAATTACTACCTCCTCCCAAATTATATGTTTTTTTGGTAGGCTATTTATAGCCTACCAAAAAGACTTATAATTTGGGACAGAGGAAGTACTATTTATAGGAGTGAAGAAATCCATAAGAGGTGAAAAATTAACAGTGGATGGAAAAAACATGGTGAAAGGGAATAGCCGTTGATTACCATGGTTCTTTGGTAATTAACATCCATTCAGTTTCTGCACATAAAGAGAGCGTATATTCAGTTTTTCTCATAAAGAGAGCAGATGTTCATTACTTGCACTTACAAAGAGTCAATGTTAAGGTTTTGCACACAAACGTAGCAGGTATATTTACTCTTAGCACTTAAAAAAGCCAATTTTCATTTTGTGCACTTGAACATACTCCCTCCGTTCCAAAATAGATGACTCAACTTTGTACTAACTTTAGTACAAAGTTAATACAAAGTTGGGTCATCTATTTTGGAACGGAGGGAGTACCACACATTCTGTTTTTGCACTGAATATGATCAAATGTTCAGTTTCTATACTGAATATATTCAGTTTCTACACTGAAATCAGCATATATATTCAGTTTATGCATTGAATATGTCATATATGTTCAGTTTCTGCACTGATTATGAGTAGATGTTCATTTTTTTAAGTTTAAACAGATTGCAAGGGTTCAGTTTTTGCGCTAAATATGATCTGTTCTTCCACCTATAGAGCAGATTTTCACACATAGGAACAGAGTGTAAAGGTTCAGTTTTTTTGCACATATATATTCAGTTAAAACAGAGTGAAGGTTCAGTTATTTGCTACTGGTGGTTTCTTCCGTCAAATACTCTTATCACATACTCCCTCCGTCTGGTATTACTTGTCGCTGAAACGGATGTATCTAGCACTGGAATACGTCTAATACATCCATTTCAGCAACAACTAATTCCAGACGGAGGTAGTATTTAACAGCATGCTGCTGTGTGGTCTTCTTTCTTAAATATGTTGGGCAATGGAAATTTTTATTCTCCATAGTTCAATTAGCTCCAAGTGTCCATTTCCTAGGTTAAATTTATTTATTCTTGCATGGCACAAAAAATATTGTTCTACCTACAAATAATTAAATTCGTGGTGGTTTTATTCAGGTCTTGAGAAGACTCACACAGAACAGAGAGGCTGCCCAGAGAAGTTGCCTACGGAAAGAGGCATTTGGTGGCTGGTTCGGTTGGTGTGCGGTTGTAGGTTCAGCCATCTCCCGTCTCCACCGTCACAGGTGACGGCGTGGTTTGGCTTCAGCTACAAACATTGAAGGTGCTCTCTTCTTCCTCCTTTGTTCTTCATCTTCCCTTTGGGCACATGGTCATTGAGCCACAGCCATGCTGTATAGCCCAACCCCTTACTGTGTGCACATGTAATCCTTATCAGAGGGTTCCAAGCAAGGGACTGTTGAATCTATGCCTCTTGTCCAGTCGAATAACCGGGTCAGATTTGCTCTAAATTTTGTGTTTGTCATCTGGTCTCAACTTGTAATTTGTTTGTGCTAATTCATCTGGTCATTGGGATGATCAGTCTCTCGAGTCTGATCGGTTCCCAACAGACTCATTCCCTTGAAGCAACATCGTTCTGTTCGTTCGCCCCTCTCTTGTGCGCTTTGAGTCCTCTCTCCCAGGGTACCGGTGGCTCTTACATACATGTACACGTCACAAAATCCCCATTTATACTCTCTTGGTGTTCTAATTTTGACAACTTTGATGAGGCAATTTCACAGTTACAGACCTGTAATGACTCCTGTGGAAACGATTGCATGGTCAATGAACATCTAAGGGACTGAGTTGTCTTTGTATGTTGGATCTTTGCTGTCAGTAGTTTAGATATTGATGTGTTTGTTTTGATATTGCTTTGTTTGTTTTGTATTTTCTGGTTTGATATGGCAGTGATGTTAAATACTTTCAGCAAACATGTCAGTTCTGCTTCTGAGAATTCATGATTGAAAAACCTGTTATATTAATCTGAGCCATTGCAATTGATAAAAGATGTGTTATCCCAGTGGTGATACCTGGAAATTCATAATTAATGTAGCTGTTAAACCTTTGCATCTTCCATGTGTTCTTGATTTTTATTAGGAGCTTGTAATTTGTTCCAAAACATCATCTGAAATTCCAGTGATGTCGTGCACAAGATTTGGTGGTGCAGATGGCTCCAGGATTCCGTTTGCAGGATGAACCTACCTGGAGGTGCTGTATCCACATGACATCCACGGGCACTGATAAAACTAAGCCTTTGTGTATCAAAGGATGAGAGAATACTGCAACAATATGATCCATAATCTTATTCTTAGTATTTTTGTCTTTGATGATCACTTTGCCAAATTTCTTATTTTATCTCTCTTGTTTTTTGTTTCCAAAAGTTGATCTTTGTGGGATGTGATTAAGAAAGGTTGGTCCGTGTTTCTGATGTCTAGTGACTGATAACCATCTTCAATTTCCTTCTGATCCCTTGTGCACCTTCATCTTTGTTCATCCATTTTTCTTGTAATTGTTCTTTTAGATGTTTTCTCATATTTGCCTAGTTTTGTGGCATTGTGGTGATGAAATATGAATTTTTGCATGCCATACTTCAGAGGTGCCTCTAGCTTCAGTGAGGAGTCATATCATATGACTGAGCAATGAAATACCAGTAATGTTTTGGGACTGCCTTGCTCTTGTGCTTTGCAAATGTGGACAATTTCGCAATTTATAGTGATGGAAGACTGTTCATATTCACTGCAACAAAATAGAGTTGGCTCGATGGACAAAAATAATGGAAAATGGAATTTCATTGCGCAGTTGTTATGCTTCTCGTTGTTAAACTGCTCAGAAAATTAATGAACGTGAGGACCCTTTCCCCAAATTAACGATTGTGATTATACTGTGTGCAACTGTAATCCTTTATCAGAGTAGTCCAAGCCAGAAGTCTGATCCATCTTGGTTTGTTTCGTTCTATTTTATCTTTCCAATTTGGATTGATTTTATTTTTAAGAAGTTAAATGGATATGAGGATCCTCCCCAAATGATGGACTATGATTATACTTTGCTCTTAATTTTGTGTGCTTCATCATCTGGTCTCAACTTGTGATTTGTTGGGCTTCGTTATCTAGTCATTCGGATGATCAATCCCTCGAGTCTGATTGGTTCCCAACGGGCTTGTTCCCTTGAAGCAACATTGTTCCGTTGCATCTGGAGTTCGCCCCTATCGTGTGGCCTCCGAGTCCTTCTCCAGTGCACTGGCGGCTTCTTCTCGAGTGCACTCGCGGCTCTTACATGTATGTAGTACATGTCACTCAAACAAAATCCTCGTCCATAATCTTTTTTTGTTTCTTTATTTTGACAACGGTGATGAGCCAATTTTACAGTTACAGACCTGTAATGACTCCTGTGGAAATGATCACATGGCCAAAGAACATCTAAGGGACTGAGTTGTCTTCGAAATTCTAGCTTTAATTTGGATTCATTGTTGTTAGTAGCTTAGATATTTTGCTGTGTTTGTTTTGACCTGCTTCTCTTAACAGTATTTGTGCTTGTAAACTAATCTGAATGGTTCCCAGGCAATAAGGAGGTGGGCAGCTGAAAGGCCATGTTCCTTTGGCTATCCAGCGTGGAATTTTCTTGTGATGCGATTGGACGTCGAGGAAGTACATGGCGTTTTCTCTTGCTGAATCCGAATTTCCCGTCTGGTGTTTGATAACATTGCGTTGTCTTCCACATTCTTTGATTCCACGCAATGGCCTATCATAAGCATAATAAGAATCAAATCAACAATTATTCATACTGTCACTAGCTTCTATTGCTTGGTTTTGTGTCGGCGCGGTTGACAAATGAACCACTCTTCTAAGGCAATCACAAGGGGCAACCGGGGCAAAATAGGTTCAGGAAATTGGAGCCAGTCCTCATGGTCCCAAGATGTTGATACGTCCCCGCGCATTGCAAAAATTGATTACTGACCGATCTCATTGCCACCGTGTATGAGACGATGCCACAGTGATCAGCCTCACCGTCGCCGTTCTATATGGTCTCGCTGCTGTGATCTGGTAGTTGATAGTGGTGTACATCTCATAGTGTCTACTATTCTGTAGATTTATCAGGAAGGAACTTGACTAATAGAGTGATAGTTCCTGTGTTATCTAACACTTTAGTAGTGTCCAATAGGTGATTATTGTTGTACTCAAGTTAGGTGTTGTTATTTTGTTGGAGTCTGCAAAAACATCACATGCTTCTAAGCTATGGTACCAATGTGGTGTCCTAAGCAACTATTATTGTGGGTTAGGATGATATATTTGTTCACTTCTTCTGGCTATAGTTTCTGTGGGAATATATATTTCTTTGTCGGTTTGGCTGCTGTTTTTTGGAGGAGCATTGTTGATGCAGATGATGAGACACAAGTTGTATGGTTAATTTGCGCCTGAGGCGTCTCTGTGATGTCACACCCTTTTCACCTTGGAGCTTTGATACGTCCTTCATACTAATATCCTCTTCCTTTCTGTTCTTTTTTCCTTTATAATTTGTTTGATTGAGGTGAGGATATAATTATATTGTTGATGGATGATATTATGTCCAATGAATCATCAATTAGCTCCATCTCATCATATCCCATACTGGTTTTATTCTGTATCTCGGAAGAAAGAATACTTTGCCCGTTTATCCTATTTTTTATTTTTATTTTCTTAAGCAGTGTCTTTTTTAAAAGGAGTGTTGTCGATGCAGATGAGGAGATACAAGTTTATGGGTAATTTGGGTTGCATTTCTATGATGTCACACTCTTCTTCATCTTAGAGGTCTGATGCAGCTGCCCTCACTGTTTTATTTTCCGTTCTTAGTAATTTCTTTTATTTCTTTTCTTAATTTTGGGTTTAATTGGTTAGAGATGAGATGATGAATCAGATTAATTTCCCTATCGGTTTGATTGGCCGATATGATGGCCTCAATACTGAACTGAACATGATCACTCTCTTTTCCGAAAAAACCCAATGTGTTTCTGCTCGCCTTTATTTCCTAACTTTGTTTTTGGTAGAATTCTTTCATTTATTCAATAGATGACTATTTTTGAATATCATAGACGTAGATGAGATTATGAATGATTAATTTTCCTACTGGTTTGATTGGCATGCTTGATGGCATGAGTTCTGAAGCAATTCTGATCATAGTCCCTTGTTGGATACCAGAAGAAATAATTTTTGTGCAATTTAGAAATAAACCAGAAATGCAGTTTCTTTGGGAATGTTTAGTTCTTGTTCTTGATGCTATTTCTTGGTGGAGCAATATTGATGCAGATGAGGGGACTCTTAAGTTAAATTGGGTAATTTGTGTCTGAGGTGTCTCTGTGATGTCCCACTTTTCACCTTGGAGAATTTGATGCATTCTGTATAATAATATCTTCCTTTGTGTTTTTCCCTATTTTCATTCCTTTGGTGTGGAATGATGATTGAGTTATTTTGTTGATGGACCGTATGATGTCCACTGAATCATGTATTAGCTCTATCTGGTCATATTACCTACCGAGTTTTGCTCTTTCATATTGGAGAATATCTTTTTTGTTGTTTAAACAACCATTGTTTATGCAAATGAGGAAACATGAATTTATGGCTAATTTGCATCTGAGTCATTTCTTTAATGTCACTCTTTTCACCTTGGAGATCTGATGCATCCAGCCTCAGTGATGTCTTTTCCATTCTTGGTACTCCTTCAAACATATTTTGTGTTTTGTTTTAATTGTCAAGAATGAGATGATGAATGAGATTAATTTCAATATTGGATTGATTGGCTGATATGATGGCCTAAAATACTGAACCGAATCTATTATACTCTTGTTTTCATGAAAAAGCCAATGTTTTTGCTTGCCTTTCCTTGTCATTCTTTCCTTGGCTTTGTTCTATGTAGAGTAAATTATTAATTTAATCGGTGGAGGTGAGATGATGAATGATTAATTTCCCTATTGGTTTGATTGGCCAACATGATGGTCTAAATACTGAACCAAATCTGATCATCATCCTTGGTTTGATAAAAAAATGGATTTTATTTTTAGCATTCTTCTGGTATTGGAAATGTCAGATTCTTCTTTGTAAATTGGTACCATAAATGATTCTGATTGTTTCTTGTTGTCTCCTTTTCTTTTCTTGATGTATATTTTTTTTCTGGTTATTGCTGTTTATGTTAGGAGCATTGCTGATGCAGATGAGGAGACACAAGTTTCATGGGTAATTTGCGTTTGAGCCATCTCTGTGATGTCACACTCTTTTCACCTTGGAGATCTGATGCATCCTCCAAGACACAAAATTCGTGTTCCTAATTCAATTTTTTTAAGCTTGTGTGATTTGTTAGGATTTATTGTTGGCGCTTGTGGTTGCAATTGTGCAATTATTATAAAACATTCCTGATACTGACGTGAGTTCCTCATGAAGGTTTCCTGATTTTATTCTTTTTTCTCGGTTCTTTCTGCTATTTTGCGATGGAACGCTTCTGTTGGGAAAAGACTCCTTCACGGCCGCGCGCATCAACGAGCGATTGGCTTTTGGCAACTCCGATTAGTTTCCATAAGCGATATATATCCCTTTCCATTTCTTTTTTTCCTTGATTTGTATTACTTTCCAATTCAACCGCAATTGTTTCCATCTATTCCATTGGTGGCCCCATCTACTCCTTCAGCGATGCAAGTATCACATCATCCATGCATGTCCTCATCTACAGCCCCCTGAATCTCCGGTGGCCCAGCTACCTTTCCATCTACTCCCTCCGTTCTTAAACATTTGTCTTTCTAGAGATTTCAACAAGTGACTACATACGGAGCAAAATGAGTGAATCTACACTCTAAAATATGTCTATATACATCCGTATGTGGTAGTCCATTTGAAATCTCTAAAAATACAAATATTTAGGAACGGAGGGAGTATCAATTAATGCCCCCGGAGTTTCACTGAGTGGGGGCCTAATCATTTGCTTAATCAACATTAATGCGCCCTTGATGCACTTTCTTAATCAGGAACGGCACCCTGGTCGGAATTCGACCGCTTCAACACACGCGCGTGCAATAGCCATCCCCCTTCTGTTGTATGAAAGTCTGACCATTGATGTTTGGTATTGTTCGTTGTTACTGGAATCTTGCCTTGCTAATCATTCTATTATATCACTACCCATATTCCAAGTCTTTTCTTCTGGATCGAAAAGCTTTCCCCTCGATTAGCTAATTAGTAATTTGCCTCTGTTAGGATTTTTGCTTGTTGGTGGCTGACGATTACACTAAATTATTGGCAAGCATATGTTTGAATTTTCTTAATGTGGAATAATCCAATCTTGTCTACGAGGCCAATGATCTTGCCGACTTGTTTATTTGCAGTTTTATTTGATGTGTTTCGTGGTTGTGTGATGCTGATGATGATTAGTGTGAACCTTTCTCAATAAAATCACTAATGATTACATAACCTACTGCCTTCCTTCTGAAGCCATCACGATAATTGCAATCCTTCTGTTTGTTAATTCTTTTGGCCTATGATTAAACTAAACTAGCAGACAAGCAATTTCCATTTGACTAATAAATCTGGTCAATTTTTTATTTGCTTGAATTTGAGCAGTGATGAGACGATTCAATAAATGACCTTCCAGGTGTGATTATCAATAGTTATGTTCTCACGGAGCTAGTTTTGAGATTTCTTCTATGGTCGTTGTGATCTGTTAACTGATTGTCTAGATTAAGTTTGATTGCAAGAGGGTGTCGGTGTTTCAAATCATTTTAAACTTTGATTGTGATTGCGATTTTCCAAACCAGTTTGAGGATCTGTGTTGATCTCATACTTATAAACCCTATCATGGTTAGTTTTGTGCTCTGTTAGTCATGTCTTCCAGTTCGTTTGATTTTCTTTCCAGACTTGTTCTTTTCCATTCATGACATCGCTGGCAGAATCGAACCCATTAAATATTTGCCACCATTGAGCGTAACTCTGTATCTTCGAACAATCTCTCTTGGTTGTTATTGATCGTCTGCTTCTTTCTCTGTATCTATAAGATGTGTGTCATCTTTGCATCTGAGTCCACCAGAGATGTTTGTTTTATTTTTTTGTTGATTTGGTCAGTATCAGTGGATGAAACCTTGAAACAATTTTAGGACACCTTCTGACACGGCGCGCTTATTACCCATGAATGAGAAGGAATTTATATTCTGATGATACACCTTTGTTTGACTTCTTTAGCCTAGTGATTGTTGTGAAATCTTGTCTTGCAAATTAGATCTAGAATGCAATGGAAGCTTATGATGATTACCTTTATGTTAGAATTACTGTCAGATTTTAAATGATGATATTTTTGTGGCTTTCTGAGGTTTAAAACTGGTCAGGTCTTTTGCCATGTGGCGGTTAGATGCAAACATTGATCAAAGACGCAATGTCTGTGCTTCACATGTTGATAATTAAGAACCTGAAATCATGTCTCAGTCCGTTTACAGCGTTGGTTAATATGATTACAATAACCAGTGGAGTCAATATATTCTTTTCAAATGGGGAAATGATATGGCAATGATGATACATTTAAGCCTTGTTTCTCTAAACATTCGCAGTTGCCACCTAAGAGCTTTTGCCCAGCCAGGCTTGAGAGCTAATGCTGCCAATTTCTTTCTTGGATGTTGTTGCCCTTGTTAATATCCCCATTTATCTTTGTATATATTTTTATTTTGTTGTCTTCACTGCATGTTTGTTTCCATTGATAATGATGATAAATTTGTAAGGCTTGTTTCTCAAACATTCACAGTTCGTGCACTATGATTTCTTCATTTTGAGGATCAGTCACAGTTTGCCTTTGTCTTTCCTTTTGAACTTCTGCTTGTTACTATGGACCCATTCCTAATTGCTAGCTACCACTTTTGGAAGCACGCGGTTCACACAATGACCATCACATGTGTCAGTGAGGGGCAGCAAAATGAAGCTGATCGTGAAGAACCGACTGACTAGTGTGCTTTAGACCACTACCGTCGATATTTTCTGTAGATAATCTGGTCCAAGATGGCTCAGAACACGAACCCTGGCCAATGAAGGGGATGCTGACTGGTCCTGTCACAATCCTCAATTGGTCTTCTGTCAGGAACGACCAGCCAAGGTTGATACTGCTCCCTAGCTTGTTATATCTTTTTTGATAGCCCTCAAATGGGGGTGTTTTAACTGCTAATCAGCCCTTGGTCTACCGGCTTGAGACATGCTACCAGATTTCTCTTGCCATTAAGGAGGTTGAGGATCTCAAAGCTGGTGGTATTCAGGTTTTTATATAAGCTTTAGCTGTCTGTCACCCTACCATTACTACGTCCATGTGGCATGTGTAACAAATTCGCTTTGGTCATTTGCAGGTGATCCAGATCGATGAGGCTGCTCTAAGAGAGGGTCTGTTGATTCACAAGGCGGAGCATGCTTTCTACTTGGATTGGGCTGACCATTCGTTCAGAATCTCCAACTGTGGTGATACAACTCAAACAAATCTACTTGGAATGTCATGAAGGCATTCAATAATCTTTTTTATCATCATCACACCTTGTGAGACCTGTTTTTGTCTGCAGATCCACACTCGCATGTGCTACTCCAACTTCAAAAATATCATCCATTCCGGCGGTCAGCTCTGGTCTCCGGTGATGGCGTGCTTCTGCCTCTGGTACAGTCGTTGAAAGCTATCCTCCTCTGCTCTTCCCCTTGCTCTGGGCAAGTGGTCATTAAGCCACGGTATAGCTCTTGGTCATGGCCTTCGTGTCGTATGTACTTAGCTTTTTGGCTTGGCCTTGATGGCCCCAATTGTGCTCGGTAATGCTTGTTGTTAGCTAGTTAGCGTCAGCTAGTTAAATGACTCGGTATTCCTCTGGATCAATTCTAGCTAGGTAAACTGTCTTGTGTACTTATCAAGTAAATCACTCGGATGTTACTTTGGGAGTAGGTTTCTCATTCTTCTCAGGAAGAGGAAACCTCAACCTGCTTGGTTAGTTGTCAATGGCCAATCATATGTCTGTGTTAATAGTTTCATGACATTGGGAAGGGCTGTTGAACTCGCAGTACAAGTTCATGATGTTGTAAAAATTCAGAGTTTTATTTTAATAAGAACTTTATTAGTTGGTGGGTACAAGGTCATGATGATGTTTGTGGAGAGTTCTTGATCTCACAGTACATATCTCAGTTTTGTCAGATACACTCATTTGTTGATTCCTGTGGCTTTATAAATCTCTTTGAACGTACTCTGTTTTTTTAACGGGCATTCACACTCAGGGGCTGGTAGTATTGCTATACTACAGTTTGACATTTGCTAATTGCAGCCCAGAGATTAAAATTCAGAGAAGTATATGGAGTTGTCATTGCTTTTAGAATGTTTATGTTTAGATGTTTTCCTGTTGACGTAGCTGAACTTATTCTACACTTGATACTTGGAACCAGAACTAATTGCTTAGATGTTGTCAATGCTTTTGGCCAAGGCTGGTCCACTCGTGGTCGTTCTCCACAACCACGCACAGGCAGTGGAGGAGTTAGGGGACGCTGCCATGGAGTTCTGACTACACAGCAGCCACAACCATGGAGCATGTCAACATCCCTCCTAGCTGCCAGAGGAGGTGTATGAGCAAGGCTAACATCCCTCTTCGCCCCTGCCTCCTCTCCAGCGCTAGGGATGACTAGCCGTTACGTCCGGGGATGACGAGCTCACTGATAGCTGCTTCCTCCCCTTGCAGTGAGCTACCCCTCACAACCCCAGATTCGTTATTCTTCGTTTTTCTTTCCGATTGCTGATTTGCTGGTGGTCTATGCTTGGGCAAGGGGAGGTGTGGGTGTCCTTGTGGTTTCAGTTTGTGTGGGCTATTGGATGCACACAGCTTGGATCCTCTGTTGGTGCAGTTGGGTGCTCGATTTATGCGGTTACGCTTTCATTTTAGGCTGCTGTTTGGGCGTGTTTGGCTGTTTTGGGGGAATGTTGCTGTCGTTGGACCTCTGTTGTGATGTGTTGGTCTCAGGTTGGTAGTCCGCGTACCTACCAGATTGTCTTTTTGGTGTCTGAATTTTGCCGACTGTTTGGGAGTTGTTGGTTGTTTTGGTTGATTGTCTTCTCTTAGATTTTTGACCTGAACAGCCCCCTCTCCGCCACTGTGTCATATTGTTGTTGATAAAGGCTTGATTCCCATGAGACCTGCTGCCTGCTCTTAGGTTTTTCCTTTTGTGTAATGGTATTCAGCGTAGGTCTCTAGGATCAAAACACTAATTGATGGTTGCTATTTTGTGCAGGTGAAGATCTAGTTGGTCGAGGGCTCTGCAACTACCGTCACCAGGAAGATGTATGCTAATGAGGATGTCGGTTCCTTTTACAAGGTGTGTCCTTTGAGCTCTTCGGCATTACAAATACTTATCATCGTTTCGAACCGGCGTTGTTGCATTTTGTAGAGTAGCAGTAGTCAACCTGAAAACTACTCTCTAGTTTTACAAGGAAAATATTATGTGATGTGTTGAACTTTTCCATATTCCAAGTCTTGTCTTCGGGATCGAAAAGCTTTCCCCTTGATTAGATCCTTCTGCTGATTAGTAGTTTGCCTCTGTTTAGGAATTTTGCTTGTGGGTGGCCGAGGATTAATCTAAATTATAGACAAGCATATGTCTGAATTTTCTTCATGTGGAATAATCTAATCTTCTCTATGAGGCCAATGATCTTGCCCACTTATTCATCTGTAGTTTTATTTGATGTGTTTCGTGGTTGCGTGATGTTGATGCTGATTAGTGCGAACCTTTCTCAATGAAATCACTAGTGATTACATAACCTACTACCTGCCTTCTGAGACTATCACGATAGCTGCGATCCTTTAGTTTTTCTGTCAACTTGCTTTTTCTTGTCTCCTGAGTTAGTGGTTTGCCGAGGTCGAATGATGATCAGAAGTGCATAGTTCATATGATACAATCATGATTACTTGAACAAAAATAGTCTTTCGCTCCTATCTGATGACCTTTCAATCTCACCCTTTTCAGGAGAATCAAACAATTTATTTGTTTGTCTTATTTTTTGCGTTTAAATGTAGAAAACTTACATTAATAAGGTGTGCATTCCTTACACAACTATGGAGATAGATATTTGATCTCGTTCATCGTAACGGGCATTTATTGGCCTTGCCGACCATCCTGTTGTATCACCACCCTTATTCCGAGTCCTCTTATTATATACTTATCTTATTTTGACATGTTAATACTTATTTGTTGTTTGGCCTATGATTAAACTAAACTAGCAGACAAGAAATTTCCATTTGACTAATAAATTTATTGAATTTTTTATTTCCTTGGATTAGAGCAGTGATGAGACGATATATTATATATGATCTTCCAGGTGTGATTATCAATCGCTACGTTCTTACTGAGCTCCTGTTCGTTTGCTTTTGAGATTTTCTCTATGGTTGTTTTGATCTTTTCACTAAGTTTCTAGATTGATTGCAACAGGGTATTGGTGTGACAAATCATTTTAAACTTTGATTGTGATTATTATTTTCCAAACCAGTTTGAGGATCTGTGCTGATCGACATACTTCTGAACCCTATTGTTCTCAAATTTGAGCTCTGTTAGTCATGTCTTCCAGTTGGTTTGATTTTCTTTCCAGACTTATTCCTTTTCTTTTATGACAATGCTGGCAGAATCGAACCCATTAAATATTTCCACCTCTGAGCAACTCTATCTTCGAACAATCTCTCTTGGTTGTTATTGATCGTTTGCTTCTTTGTATCTACAAGATGTGTGTCATCTTCGCGTCTGAGTCCACCAAAGGTATTTTGTGTTTTGGTTTTTGTTGATTTGGTCAGTATCAATGAATGAAACCTTGAAATAATCTTGGGACACCTTGTGACATAGTGTGCTTATTTACCTGTGAATGAGAAGGAATTTATATTCTGATGTTTCACCTTTATTTGACTTCTTTAGCCCAACGATTGTTGGGAAATCTTGATTTCCAAAATAGATCTAGGATGCAATTGAGGCGTATGATGATTAGCTTTATGTCGGAATTAGCGTCTGATTTGAAATGAGGATATATTTGCGGCTTTCTGAGGTTTAAAACTGGTTAGGTATTTTCCCATGTTCTCTGTTAGATACAAACATTGATCGAAAATGCAACGGCTGTGTTTCACATGTTGATAGGAACCTGAGATCATGTCTTAGTCGGTTTATAGATCTGGTTATTATGATTACACTAACCACAAGTCAATATGATTTTTTCAACTCGGGAAATGATATGGCAATGATGATACATTTAAGGCTTGTTTCTCTAAACATTCGCAGTTGCCGCCTAAGAACTTTTGCCTAGCCAGGCTTGAGAGCTAATGCTACTAATTCCTTCCTTGGATGTTTGAGCCTTGTTAATATGCCCATTTTATTTTTGGTATCTATTTTTATTTTGTTGTCTTTTCAATGATAATAAATTTGTAAGGCCTGTTTCTCAAAACATTCGCAGTTGTGCACTATGATTTCTTCATTTTGAGGATCAGTCACAGTTTTCCTTTGCCTTTCCTTTTAAACTTCTGCTTGTTACTAAAGACCCATTCCTTATTGCCAGTTACCACTTTTGGCAGCACGCGGTTCGCACACTAACCATAACAGGCGTCAGTGTGGGACGTCGGAATAAACCTGATTGTGAAGAACGGACTGACCGATGTGCTTTACACCGCCACCATCGATGTTTTCTGTTGATAATCTGGCCCAAGATGGCTCAGAGGATGACCCCTCACCCAATGAAGGAAACGCTGGCTGGTCCTGTCACAGTCCTCAGCTGATCTTTTGTCAGGAACGACTAGCCAAGGTTGGTACTGCTCCCTAGCTTGTTATATCTTTTTTGATAGCCTTCAAATGGAGGTGTTTTAGCTGCTAATTGGTTCTTGGTCTACAGGAATGAGACATGCTACCAGATTGCTCTTGTCATTAAGGATGTTGAGGATCTCGAAGCTGGTGGTATTCAGGTTTGTATATAAGCTTTAGTTGTCTTGTCACTCTATCATTACTACGTCCATGTGGCATGTGTAACAAATACGCTTCGGTCATTTGCAGGTGATCCAGATCGATGAGGCTGGTCTAAGAGAGTGTATGTTGCTGCACAAAGCGGAGCATGCTTTCTACTTGGACTGGGTTGTCCATTTGTTCAGAAACTCCAACTGTCATGGAGATATTCGGAAATCTTTTTTATCATCATCATCCCTTGTGATACTTACTTTTCATGCGTAGATCCACACTCCCATGTGCTACTTCAACTTCAACAATATCATCCACTCTGGAGGCCAGCTCTTGTCTCCACCATCATCGGTGATGGCTTGGTTCTGCCTCGGCTACAATTGTTGAAAGGTATCCTCCTCTGCTCTTCCCCTTGCTTTGGGCACGTGGTCATCGAGCCACGGTCAGTGCCTCCGTGCCCTGGGTACATAGCTTTCCGGTTTGGCCTTGATGGCCCTAATTCGTCTTGGTAATGCTTGTTGGTGGCTAGTTAACGTTAGCTAGCTAAATGACTCGGCATTCCTCTGGATCGTTTCTAGCTAGGTAAACTAACTTGTGTACTTATCAAGTGAATCACTTTGATGTTACTTTGGGAGCATATTTCTCATTCTTCTCAGGAAGAGCAATCCTCGACTTGTTTGGTTACTTTTCAATGGCCAAGCATGTGTGTGTGTTAATAGTTTTATGATGTTTGGAAGGGTGGTTAACAGTGCAAGTTCATGATGTTGTAAAAATTTAGAGTCAAACTTCATTAGTATTTCCTTAGAAAAATAAATTTATTAGTTGGGGGTTGCAAGCTCATGATGATGTTTGTGGAGGGTTCTTGATCTCATAGTACATATCTGGAGTTGTCATTGCTTTCAGAATGTTTATGTTTAGGTGTGTTCCTGTTGGCGTAGCTGAACTTATTCTACACTTGATACTTGGAACCAGAATTACTAGTTTACATATTCTTAATACTTTTGTCCGCAGCAGGTCCACAACCACGCACAGGCAGTGGTGGAGTCAGGGGACGCTGCCATGGAGTCCCGACCGCACAGCAGCCACAACCATGGAGCGCGTCAACATCCCTCTTAGCGGCCAGAGGAGGTGTATGAGCAAGGCCAACATCCCTCTTCGCCCTGCCTCCTCTCTAGCGCTGGGGATGGTTAGCCGTTACGTCCAGGGATAACGAGCTCACTGATGGTTGCTTCCTCCCCTCGCGGTGAGATACCCCTCTCCACCCCAGATTTGTTATTCTTCATTTATCTTTCCAATTGCTGAATTGCTGGTGGGCTATGCTTGGGCAAGGGAAGATGTGGGTGTTCTTGTGTTTTCAGTTTGCGTGGGCTGTTGGATGCACGCAGCTTGGTTCCTTTGATGGTGCAGTTGGGTGCTTGATTTATGTGGTTGTGCTTTGATTTTAGGCTGCCGTTTGGGTGGGTTTGGGGGCCATGTTGCTGCTGTTGGTCCTCTGTGGGTGTGTTGTTCTCAGGTTGGTACTCCGTGTACCTACTAGTTTCTCTTCTTGGGGTCTGATTTTGGTTGGTTGTTTTGGTTGATTGTCTTCTCTTGGATTTTCGACAAGACTGGCTCCCTCTTTGCTGCCGTGTCATATTGTTGTTGTTAAAGTCTTGATACCCATTAGACCTGCCTGCTCTTAGGTTTTTCTTTTGGTGGAGTGGTATTCAGTGTAGGTCTCTAGGATCGAAACACTTAATTGATGGTTGCTGTTTTGTGCAAGTGAAGATCCAGTTGGTCGAGCGCTCTGCACCTACCGTCACCAGGAAGATGTTTGCTGAGGAAGTTAGTTCGCTTTGCAAGGTGTGTCCTCTGAGCTCTTCTGTGCTCTTCCGCATTACAGATTTTTCTCTTTGCCTTTGAGTATTGAATTATTCATGACGACGAACCGGAGTTATTGCATTTTGTAGTAGTCAACCTGAAAACTTATCTCTAGTTTTACAAGTATTATGTGATGTGTTGAACTGTTCCTGATGCATGTGTTGTGCATGGCAGTGATAACTTGGTGTGGTTCATTGTGTGGTGCTGGTGCCATTGGGGTTGTTGATGAAGATGTCATCTCGGCTCACCCTTCAAAAGTCGCAAGGCGCCGAGGAGAGAAGCAGCCATTTCGAGAGCTGATATTTGGAAGAAGTAATATATAAATTGCAAGACGAGCTGGATCATGCATGCATGAGCATGATACCTATAATTAGTGCGGCTTTGGTAAGATGGGATTTAAGACCTGTGGTGCTCTTCCTGTGAGGTTTTTAGTGGTTCCGGTGTTGTACAACTAGCTAGTGTTGAAATAAAATGGCAAGCTGAACATTGGTTTGCTGGTACTCAATTTATTGTAGCTTTCTTGGCTGAGTCGTAACAAATGATACTGTTGTAGAGATGGCTGGTTGGATGAAGAGTTCTTTGACTGCTCGGAAAACCTAGTATATAGGTTTCCTTTTTCTTGGCCGATTCTTTTGAGCCATCCATTGGTTATTCTTGGCACACATAAGCTCTGACGTTGTGTTGTAAAAGATCCACAATCTCATTCCTTATGTTCGACTGGTTTTCATTTCATATAGGAAGCACATGTTGTTTTATCATATTGTGAGTTATTATGGCATGGTACCAAAATATCATTGTGTTGGTGTTAGATAAAATGGTGAGACGAGCAAGCTATGCCGAGCTGTTTGTGCTTTGTGTTGGCTGCGAGATGGAACTGGTGCTGGTGGCTGGATGTGTTGAAATTTGATGGTCTTTGTTATGTATGAATTAATTTCCTTTTGACATGTATGTGTGAATTATTGAGCTAGATAGCGATGGCCGAGAGTGATATGATATGCTAAAGTAGAACTGAATTTTGTGTTTGGAGGAGACATGCATGCGTCCAGGATCGATGATGCATGATTTATGTATAGGTGTTTCTATCATTAACCTTTCTTTCTATGGAGTGTATGTAAACAACTAGCATATATGTATGTATGTTCTCAGATTGTATGCATATTGTGAATGTAGAAACCAAAGGGCCAAAAAAATCCTTCATTTTTAACGACTGAAATGTTGCCAGCAGCAGCCTGACCTGTTGTGCTAAAGAAACAAAAAATAGGTGGTTGCCTAGCCGTGCATGAGGCAAACACACAATCAGCCATGACCATGTCTAACCGAACCAGCAGTGAGTAGCAGGCAACACACACAACCACACTTGTCCGTCGATCGGCCGTCTTCACTGTTACTCCCTCCGTTCTAAAATAGATGACCCAACTTTATACTAAGATAGTATAAAGTTGGGTCATCTATTTTGGAACGGAGGGAGTACATTTTTGCGACCATTCTCCTCCTGCTTCGCTTCAACTCATGCCATAATAGCCAGCATGTATGTTAGCTAAGGCCACTAAACTGAATCCGAATGAACTAGTAAGTTGCGCTGCAGCAAGAAGAGGAAAAGAGTAAGGCCGCTAGGCTGAATCCGAATTAATCCCTTGAATTCTCCCTCGAATCTAGGAGCCGTCTCCTCCTCTATTTACTCCCCTTCCTCTCGTTTGTGCATGCCATCCATCGGCCTCTGGCGTGCATCACGCGGATCGACCTCGCATCCAACGCCTCTCCGCGCTTCTCTCCCGCTCGCTGCACGCCCTCCTCTCCATATAAATCTCCATCCATTCCCTCCTCCCCGCGTTCCCCCTTCCTCCCCATCCGCTGCTCAATTTTCCAAGGGAGACATGCCCTTTTCTAGGAGACATCCGCTCCTCAATTGATCGTCCGCGTTGTCGTCGTGGTCTGCTCGATCTCGGTATGAAGCACCGACAGGCAACTGTGGTGGAGGCCGAGCACCCCAGCTGTTACCTCCAGCCGCCCCTCCGTGGCTCGCCGTCGCCCAAGAGCCAGTTCCAACTGCCGACGAGCCCTCCGTGCTGCACCTCTCGGTGAGCTCCCTATCCCCTCCCCCTTTTCCTTCAGTTTATTAAAACTAATCTGGAGAGGTTTGTGTGCTATGAGTTCTCTTAACTTATTTGAAGGATCTTTCTGCCTGATGGAGAGCACTGTGCGCATGGCAGAGGAGATCCTGCGGGGAGGTTGCCGTGGCGAGCACTGTGCGCATGGCAGAGGAGGTCCTGCGGGGAGGCTGCCGTGGTGAGCACTATGCGCATGGCGGAGGAGGTCCTGCGTGGAGGCTTCCCAGAGAGGAGGCACACTTTGAAACCAGCTGATGGAGGGCCGGCCAGAGGAGGAGCAGCACCAAGGGTACATTTTTTCTCCATTTGCCTTGTGATCTTTTTTACTGATTTATTGGCTTTACGTGAGACTGATTTGGTGCTAGCTAGCATGCAGTGTGCATTTTAGTCTTAGTTTACATACAACTGGAGACTGTTTTTCTCTTCCCATTTTTTGTGCACTGCTCTACTACCACAACAACTCTTTGGTTTGAAACTGAAAGTCTGAAACTGCAACCATAGCAAAGTCTGAACCTTACAAACATGATCTGTCCTGGAAAGGGAACCAAGGCATCCTCCAGCCATCACTCATCATCTCACCATTGTTTGTTATTTGTTACCACCACAAAAGGGGAAAAGAAGTGTGAGCCATATGACATAAGAATGTGCGCTATTGCTATTGATTTCCCACCAACCAATTTGGAAGAATGGCAGCTTTGCTGCAGCTCAATACATCTAGATAGTTATTAGCTCAATACAGCTAGATAGTTTATGATGGTTTATCAGAAATATAAAAACACATGCTTACGTGTTGGGGTACATGCATCCACAACATATCTTGGAGAGAGCTGCTTAAAAAAGTGCAGCCGCCATCATAAGTAAATTAGTAAAACTGAAACTCATTCAACTTTGTGTTAGCAGAGGCGTTAAAATCCGAGCCTACAGCAGATGACTTTTGGCTAGTACTCGATCGTACCTGTCTACTTGTGAAACCGAACGCCCAACCTGAACTTGGTTGCAGTTTCAAATCAACACAAGAGCTAGTCTGGGCCCTGCAAAGCAAACTGTGTACGTACCATGCATTCGTTAGGACCCCCAGAGTCACTCCAAGCACCGGCGGCACCAGCAACACATTTACTTGATCTATGGGTGAGCCATACAAGGAACATTGCCTTAGCTGAAGCTGAGTTGTGCTGGACACCACAGTTCCTTCCGAAATAAACAAGAAGCAATTCCATAGGAAAGAACGCACAGAATACAAGAGGCGGTCGTGGAGCGGTTATAGTCCCGTGTGTGCATGCATGCAGGTTGCGATTCTTCGTTCTTGACGCGTTATGCTGCCAAAACTTCTTCGTTCTTGACATGTTGTATGTGTTGCTTTCCAAATGTATGCTGTATATGTTGAGTTATAAATTGGCGCATTTGAAAATTGTACTGAAATTGAAGTGAGAAAGAATCATTTATCCATTAAACTCAAACTGCATCCATATTTGTTTCAATTTGATTTCATGTTGTAGAAAGACAAGATGATGATATTTTTCATCTATGCCCGCAACAGGAGTGTCTACACATATAGGAGGCATGGACGAAGCAACCTGTGGATCAGGTACTCTTTCGTATCCCCGTATTAATTTTTCTCATTTTTTATCTATTTTGTCCGATCGTTCAACATCGAGTTCTTTTTTTTTAACGGTTCAACGTTGAGTTCCAGTTCTACTCATATTATGTATTCGAGCAAATTTTGGATGCTTTAGCATGAGGTATTTCTTGGATAGGTATGAGACTTTTTCAAGATAGTCCTTAAGTTATATGATTTTTTTTAACTTTTGAGGCTGCAATTTGAAGTTCGCCCCGGGCCCCAAATTTCTAGAGACGGCCCTGCTCAATATAGATAGATGATTTAGAAGGCGCGCGATAAGCTCCACGCGGAGCTTGTAAAGCTTGACAAGGGACCCCAAGTCCTCCTGGGACCTGTAGGATTTAATTTCTGCATGTGTGCTTCTACTTTAATTATTACGCTAAATGTTGAATTTATAAAGCACATACTTTCAGCTGATTATGGACTTTTGTCGAACGAATAGGGGTTGGAGTATTCCATGAAAGTCAATTAGGTAGAGGTAACTAGTAGAGTTGGATGCAGCAACAAAAACAAGAAGCTCATTATATGATATGCCCACCAAAGCCAGCTTCCCTGGTGTCACGGGTGACTCGTTGAAGATATGAACTTTCCTACAGCAGCAGCAGCAGCGTGGGTGAAATCATTTACATCTCAGTTTGTTTTTTCAGATAATATAGCCATGAGAAATATAAGCATCATACGTAGGCATATCATATATGTAGTTCCAATAAGAGCTTTGCCTGACATGCATTGTTAGAAACAGTAACAAGAAGCACGTCTCGCTCCGTTTGCTGAACACACGTATGTAGAAACTCAGGTCTTGGGTGAATGTAGCTGATTAAGTCTGCAACAAGATGGTATCATTATCATGTAGTAGCAGATTAGACTGGCACTTGCTCCCTCTGTTCCAAAATTAATACGAGATCATTTTTAACACTATCATGGTATGAAAAATGGTCTTACATTAATTTTGGATACGTACATAGGAGAGGGAGTGTATTTCGTCAAGCTATTGTTGCTGCTTTGCTGCCACCAATTTAGAAGAAAGATGCTCTCTTTTTCCTTGGCGTTGTTTGTGCATGCATGCATGCAGGCTGCGATTCTTTGTTCCCGAGACGCGTTATGCTGCCGAAATTTCCGGCGAAAAATGGCACGACTTGTCGAAATTTTGGCCTTGTTTGTAAGGAAACGGAGACTTTAAGGGCTTGGCTGCAAAATGGTAGGGGCCTGGGTTTGAGGTTTTGTTATCTTGTGCATGCGGATGGAAAAAGAATTAGTACTATTTCGTTTTGAGCGAAAGAAGAAGTAGTACTAATTAATTTAATTTTGTGAGCTGAAAACAAGATTGAGAGGGAAAAGGGCGGACGACGAGTGCACGCTGGAGAGGAGAATTGCTCACCCGAAAAAAAAAGGGACGTCTTGTCGTCGCATCGTATCGTAAATAATACTAAACAAAAAGGAATAAAAGAGTGAAGGAGACGCACGCGCACGCGCACGCACCGTCTTGACTTGTTTTGCTGCGGATCCATCGTTCATTCGTTGGTTGGTTGGATCGAGTCGAAACCAACTGACCCGGTGCAGGACACGTACTATACGTCACGCACCGAAACCACCCTTGAACGGCTTCTCCTTTCTTACGGTCCAGGACACGCACGTCTCACCTTTCCTGAGATACTATCTCTGGTGGATCCAGCATCCGTACGGAGGACTTGTCGGTCCAGGCGCGCCGCCGGCCGAGGGGTCACCTTTTTTATTATTGGGCCAGGGAGCACTGATGCTTGATACGCATACGCTGTCTGTGTGCTTTCAAGTTTCAGCCCGTACGTGAAGGTATTGCCCACAAGTCAGTCCATCACAATTCTATTTTCAGCTACATACAATTTCTTCTTCCATTAATTACAGAGATCACCGGGAGCTACAGATCTCTTGACTCCACCACGAGATTAATTGATGAATTGATCACACGAAAAGAAAGGGGGAAAAAGTCAGAACTTGAGTTCTGAATTTGAAGCAAGTCGGCTGGCTTAATGGCTTACTGCGGCTAGTGAGCCTATGGATCCCGTAAAGAAAAGGGCAGCGCTCTGCACCGGTCGACTGCTGGGACACCAAATCGCCTCCTCTGGTGCCATTCGATCACTCCTGGCTTGTCGCTGTTCCCTTTGCCCACCAAATCGCACAAGATGGAGCTAGCGATAGCGAGCACCGTGTTAAAATGTGTGTCAAGTGTTTGTGTGCGAGTTGTGCTACAGGTGGACTTGTAATCAACGGAGGGTCCGATCGGACACGTGTAACCCGGTACTATCATATAAGATCACACTGGGTGACCAAATTGACTAAACATAAGTTGTAGGTTAAGACAACGATCACGAGATGGACGGTCCAGCGCCCTTGGTAGTAGTAGCGGATCGGCCGTGGTCGCAATCAGGCGTTGTCTGGTTGCCTTCGAGGCCTTTATCACCTAACTGTATCATGTGTTTTGATACATGGCTACCGTGTGCTCGTAATCATGCCCCAATAGCCATGTTGATGAACCTCGTTAACAAATTTCAATGTCGTTGCTGGTGTTGTGTGATCATCTGTCCTTAGCAAATTGATGGTGTGCCTCAAATTATTCTAATAAGTGGTATCATGAGCTAGATTGTTCGGGGTTCACATATTATTGATCTAGAGGATCGATGGTTCGGTGCAAAGACGATGTGCGGGAGAATTTACATTTAAGCGAAAGCAGATCGGTTGGTTCAAGGATTTCTTGAAAGTGACCAGATAGGATCATAAAAGGAATTGGCAGTAACGTGCTGCTGCGGCGATGGAACGTGCAACACCATATCGATCAAAGCGGTGGCGGCTGCCCGAGGACTCACGGCGACTATATCTCACTTATAAGGAGAGGTGCACTCGCCTGAAGGTTTTCCTTCACCTGTAGCTACTATGCCGCACAATTGTCGTCTTTTTTCATTGTTTGATAGACCGACACGTTCGCTCATGCTCGCTCGCTTGTTTCTTCGGAATTTTTATCATTTTTTCTCTTTTGGTTTTCTCTGTTTCTTCACTGTTTTTTTTAGTTTTTAGTTTTTCTATGTTTTCATTCATTTCCTTTGTTTCTTTCCTGATTTTCACTGTGTATTTTTTCTTCCTTTCTTTCGTCTTCATTAGTTTCTTTCTTGATTTTTTTGGGTTCTTTTTCGTTTGTCCTTCTTTGTTTGTTTTTCTTCGTTTCTTTGCTTCGTTCGTGGCTTTATTCATTTCTTCTTAGTTTCACTGTTTTCAAATGTTGCATTGGTTTACTTTTTCACCTTTTTGTTTTCTTTGTTTTTTATTGGTTTGCTTAGTTTTTCTTTGTTTCTTTGTCGATTTTCATCGATTTCATTTTTGTTAATCACATGTCAACTTTTCTCTAACACATTCAACATTTTTCATATATGTCAGGAACATATTTTATGCACATGTTTAACCTTTTCAAAAACATGATTAAATTTTATCAAAACTTATATTTTCTGATATCTACATTTTTGAACACATTATATATTTTTGCTACATATCTAAAAATATTTTAAATACACTGTTGATTGGTTGGTCAAAAAAATTCAAATACAAGGTGAACAGTTTTAATGTAAATAAACATTATTTTCACACACAATGTACATTTTTAATATACATCAGGAAGATTTTAATGCATGTGTTAAATAATTTTAAAATATAAAACTAAATTTTATGTTTTGGATGACTACTTTTATTGGGTGTACGTTGTACATTTTTGTATACATCTGGAAAATATTTCTAATAATCATTTAACATTTTTGAAATAAATGATGAACCTTTTTTCGTAGACATAGTTTTTATTACAAGAACTTTTTGTATATCTGAACAAAAAATACACTTTAAACATTTTGGAAATGCTTGATTACCATTTTTCAAGTGCTTGAGTAAGTTTTTCAAATACAAGATCAATTTTTTTTCATACGCACTTTATATTTGTTGCATAGATGAGAAACATTTTTTCTATATGCATTTAATATTTTTTAAAGTTTTATGTAAACTCTCATTCGTAATATACATGTATTGAAAATATGGAAGTATGAATGAAAGTAAGAAAATAAAGCAAAAATCAAAAACAAAAAGAGTGAAAAAAACATTTTAAAAATCCAGGTTGTAGCATCCCACGTTGGGCCAACACATTTAGGGAGACGCCTAACACACGAGCGGACCTATATCATGTAGTAGCAGATTAGACTGGCACTTGCTCCCTCTGTTCCAAAATTAATACGAGATCATTTTTAACACTATCATGGTATGAAAAATGGTCTTACATTAATTTTGGATACGTACATAGGAGAGGGAGTGTATTTCGTCAAGCTATTGTTGCTGCTTTGCTGCCACCAATTTAGAAGAAAGATGCTCTCTTTTTCCTTGGCGTTGTTTGTGCATGCAGGCTGCGATTCTTTGTTCCCGAGACGCGTTATGCTGCCGAAATTTCCGGTGAAAAATGGCACGACTTGTCGAAATTTTGGCCTTATTTGTAAGGAAACGGAGACTTTAAGGGCTTGGCTGCAAAATGGTAGGGGCCTGGGATTGAGATTTTGTTATATTGTGCATGTGGATGGAAAAAGAATTAGTACTATTTCGTTTTAAGCGAAAAAAAGGATCTCCGTAAACTAATATAAGAGTGTTTAGATCACTATTTTTAGTAATCTAAACACTCTTATATTAGTTTTTACAGAGGAAGTACTAATTAGTTTAATTTTGTGAGCTGAAAACAAGATTGAGAGGGAAAAGGGCGGATGACGAGTCAGGAGTTAGTGCAACTCTGGCATACACGCCACAACTCACGTTCGGTTGTGGCTCCTATCCTAGATGAAATAGGAGAGCTTAGTTGTGATTTTTCTGTTTTTGAGATACAACATGTATCCAGGTCAGCAAACTTACCGGCCCATCTATGTGCAAAACGTGCATGCACATTGAATGTGACCGAATGTTGGCTTGAGGACACCCCTAGTTTTTTGGTAACCAGCCTGCTGGCTGATTGCCCGGGGAACTCTTTTGTTAAATAAAGCTCTCTGATTTGCCCGCAAAAAAAAAAAAAAGAGTGCACGCTGGAGAGGAGAATTGCTCACCCGAAAGAAAAAGAAAAAAAAAAGGAACGTCTTGTCGTCGTATCATATCGTAAATAATAAACGCTGAAAAGAACAAACGAGTCCAATCGTACTCGCAAGTTGAATCGATTTTTTTTTTGAAAAGGAAAAGGAAAAAAAAAGAGTGAAGGAGACGCACGCGCACGCACCGTCTTGTCTTGTCTTGTTTTGCTGCGGATCCATGGTTCATTCGTTGGTTGGTTCGATCGAGTCGAAAGTCGAAACCAAGTGATCCGGTCCAGACACGACGTCTCTCCTTTCCGAGATACTATCTCGGTGGATCCAGCATCCATTCCCACGGAGGACTTGTCGGTCCAGCGCGCCGCCGCCGGGGTCACCTTTTTATTATTAGGCCAGGAGCACCGATGCTTGATACGCACGCTGTCTGTGTGCTTTCAAGTTTCAGCCCGTACGTGCATGTATTGCCCACCAGTCAGTCCATCACAATTCTATTTTCAGCTACAATTTCTTCTTCCATTAATTACAGAGATCACCGGGAGCTACAGATCTCTTGACTCCACCACGAGATTAATTGATGAATTCATCACACGAAAAGAAAGGGGGAAAAAAAATCAGAACTTGAGTTCTGAATTTGAAGCAAGTCGGCTGGGTTAATGGCTTACTGCGGCTAGTGAGCCTATGGATCCCGTAAAGAAAAGGGCAGCGCTTTGCACCGGTCGACTGGTGGGACACCAAATCGCCTCCTCTGGTGCCATTCGATCACTCCTGGCTTGTCGCTGTTCCCCTTTGCCCACCAAATCGCACAAGATGGAGCTAGCAGTAGTGAGCACCGTGTTAAAATGTGTGTCAAGTGTTTGTGTGCGAGTTGTGCTACAGGTGGACTTGTAATCAGCGGAGGGTCCGATCGGACACGTGTAACCCGGTACTTTTATATAAGATCACACTGGGTGAGCAAATTGACTAAACATAAGGTGTAGGTTAAGACAACGATCACGAGATGGACGGTCCATGCGCCCTTGGTAGGAGTAGCCGGACCGGCCGTGGTGCGGCAATCAGAGCGTTGTCTGGTTGCCTTCGAGGCCTTTATCACCTAACTGTATCATGTGTTTTGATACATGGCTACCGTGTGCTCGTAATCATGCCCCAATAGCCATGTTGATGAACCTCGTTAACAAATTTCAATGTCGTTGCTCGTGTTGTGTGATCGTCTGTCCTTAGCAAATTGATGGTGTGCCTCAAATTATTCTAATAAGTGGTATCATGAGCTAGATTGTTCGGGGTTCACATATTATTGATCTAGAGGATCGATGGTTCGGTGCAAAGACGATGTGTGGGAGAATTTACATTTAAGCAAAAGCAGATCGGTTGGTTGAAGGATTTCTTGAAAGTGACCAGATAGGATCATAAAAGGAATTGGCGATAATGTGTGCTGCGGCGATGGAACGTGCAACACCATATCGATCAAAGCGGTGGCGGCTGCCCCAAGGACTCACGGTGACTATATCTCACTTATAAGGAGAGGTGCACTCGCCTGAAGGTTTTCCTTCACCTGTAGCTACTATGCCGCACAATTGTCGTCTTGCGGGATATGTACATTCCCATCTAGACCAGACACGAGTTCATGTGAGCCTGGTGGTACGTGACATGTGGTAGTGGCCTCAGCAAGTGGGGGCGGTAGCAATTGAGAACTTCTTTGTTGGTGGTGCTCCTCTAAGTACCGACTCTTGATTTCCTGGCGAAAACCCAAGGCCTGGCCATTATTGGATGTGCCTGGCAGTGGCCTTGTTGAAGGCATTATTTTTCAAAGACAGTCTTTCTCCAGGGTGAAAGTCTGAGATCTTTGATCGGGCAATGATAATGCTTGTGCATTATTTCATCGTGGAGGCATTTCTTTTAGAGAACCTCCTTTGTAGTTCGTGTGCTATCTTTGGTGGTCGTTAGTGAGTTGCTACTGTGGGCGATTGATCACCATGGCAGGATCTTTTCTCTTTTGTTCTCTTTTATTTTCTTTTTAGTTGTGTGCATCCAGGATGTTTTTTGGCATCTCGTTGATGCAGAGACTGGGTGTAATTGGTATTTGCTTGATAATAATATATTCCCTTTAAAAAAATAGAGGTCTCTGCAACATCATCGACCTTAGAACTACAGACACTATGGACACATGCATGCACTTCAAGTTGCTCATATACAGCACCAGAGGCATGATCAGAGTTATTGACTCCCCTCAGAGGTAGACAACACAGGAGATAAGTCAGACATCGATGATTAATAGTCCCCAACAAGAGGGGAGAAACAACCATATAGCGCCCCCCTGTCATCTACGAAGCCAACAATAAGCACATTAGGAGGACGCAATGTCGAGTTGATATGCAACACAGCCGGCACAATTGAGAGCTTGCTGAGAGCAGCCTTCACTCGCTCCAGAAAGCTTCCAGAGCATGCAAGCCACCTAGAGAAGAGCTAGCTTTGTTAAACACCTAGAGAAGAGCTTGCTGGCATAAATAATATCGCATTACTAGCTAGTTGAGATGGAATTTATGAGTTGTGTGGATATTCCTATTTCCTTGCTAGCCAGTTAGCTACATCACATGTAGAACAAAACATGTCTTGAATTGTGCTGATCATGGGACATACCCCATCATTAGCAGGAATAAGATGAACACTGTGGTGTTGCAAATGAAACAGGGTCGGTGATACCATTTTGTGACCATCCTTGTGCTGCTCTGACTTAACCTTAGGGAATTTGTTCAGTCGTCGGCTATTGGTGTTCACTGTCAGCAAATGTTAGTTTGCAGTAGTGGCTAGTAGCCACCAGGAGGATTCAGCCTGGCGATAGTGTGATGGTGACCGTGAAGGTTTCTAGTAGCACCAACACATTTAACTCGCCAGCATAAAAAATTAGTTGATTCTGTCTAATTAAGCCAGTGCACAATTGAAGTTTGCTGGGAGCATTTGTTGTTGTTTCTCATACAGGCTAAATGTATATTCCATATCATCATGTTCACTACGTTTCTTCCATTTCTTTGTGATATGTTTTATTTCTCTACGATCTGGAACTTGAACGCATTCCTACAATCTCATCTCAACTCATTATTTAAAAACACCACATTCTTGACATGTGTCTTTGTGAGGTTATCTTTCAATTTATTACGGAGAAGAAGAGCAAACTTGCGGTGTTAATCATCGTATGATTGCCTTTAATACCAAAAAATAAAGGAGACTCATTGATCTTTATCATGGTTGCTACATATGGTTAATTTATTTGTGCAACCATATCTATAAACGACAAGTTTACCTAGTTTATTTGCGCCTCAATGTGACAAGTAAACGGGCCGATAGACCTTGCATGACATGATGGCATGTCTATTTTAATTCATTTTTGAGGCTCTCAAAATGGCCTAATAACATGTTAATTAAGTTACTCCGCCCCAATCTTTCCTAATATCAAAGTAGTACCTCATGTCCATGTACACATCAGATCATCTACCATAATCTATAAGAAAAACTAGCACATATGCCCGTGCGTTGCAACGGGAGGAAAAATAGTGTGCATTTAATGCAGTGAGAATTATACGTGCAAGAAAAACCCTGCGTGCATGTCAAGAAGGAACATTTTGGTTATGGGTTTCGCCGCGTATGAAGTAATCAATCCGTTATTTTTTCATTCATTGATCGAGTGGATTTAAGAGTTTTATTAGGTCATCGCACGCCAGAGAAGGTCCGTGAATTATTCAATCTATTTTTTCATTCATTCGAGGGGATTTTAAGGCATGAAGTTCAATGATATGGAAATGTGGCGGGTCTTCTCTTTTCCATGTACAAGCCACCCATGTATACAACCGGAGTTAATTGTACTCCACTATTTTGTGTTCCTTGGTCGAGGGGATTTAAGGCTGAAGTTCCATAATGTGGGAGGTCGCCGGGTCTTTTCTTTTTCATGCATCTAGCTCATGTAGTCGGGTCTTCTCTTCTCTTTGCCTCGAGTAGGAATCCTTGAGAAATCTAGGGCCCTTTTGTAGATAATTCAGCTAGCAATTCATCCATCTAGCTCACGACTGAATTTAATTCCTTTTTTAGAAAGCTCACGTACGAATTCATCCATGCTTCATTCAGTTTAGTTCATCTATCCTTCATTTAGTTCACTACATATAGTTTCACACACGTATAAAAATTGTTACGACTATATGTAAACGAGCAATATGGGACTATTGAACATATTTTATTTTCCTTATTCCCTAGGTAGCTGGGCTAGCTAAATTGCATGGGGTGTGAAATTCTCAGACATCGAATTGACCTGTGTTTGTAAGGCGTGAGTACAAATCCAGAAAGAAAGATGAGTTGAAGGATTGCACTCACGATCTCAAACACCTGACACAGTGTTGGTGCTGCCATTGAATCGAATAAACATGTCCTGCTAACCAATGGCCAACGTAAATATTTAAGAACATACCGCAACGTCAGATTTGAAACATTCTATGATTACCTTTTTTTTACTTCTTAAAAAATAATAATTATTATGAATTGCCGCATATTCTTGGAAACGTGAACAAATTTTGAAATCCCAAACAATTTTCAAAACTGCAATTTGTTTTTTGGAAGCTTCATACATATTCAGAAATACAGAAACAAAATTTGAAATGGGAACATTTTCTAAAATTCATAAAAAAACTTCAAAAACACGAACCTTTTATAAGAACACAAGCATTTTTTGAATTTTTGAACAATTTTCAAAAATGGGAACATGTTTACCTTTCAGAACAATTTTAGAAATTGTGATTTTTAACGTGAACATTATTTGAATTTATGAGTATTCCTCTAAAGCAAGAATATTCAAATTTGGAGCTTTTTTTAAATGTAAATTTTTTAAGAATCTGTAACAATTTTGGAAAATACATTTAAAAAAAAATTTGGGAACATTACTTTTAATTTAAAAATTTCAGTGTCCTTTTCCAGCTAGCTCACGTGCCAATACATCCATCTTCGTCTGGCATAATAGATCCATACTTCATACATCTTATTACTACATGTAGTTCCACACGTTTATAAATTTGTACGACCGTATGTAAACAGTAATACGGGGTTATTTAAAATATTTTTATGTTTAATTCGTGAACATTTCACCACAATAAGATTTTTTTTCGAATTTGGATCATTTTTTAATGTTTTTTCTGAAATATCTAACAATTTTGTAAAACAGAAACATTTTTTCCGTTTTCAACAAATTTCAGAATGAATTTTTTTTAATATCTGAACATTTTTAAAACGGGAATAAAATTTTGGAATTCTGAACATTCTTCAAAATTTTGAACGAAATTGAAATTCTAAACATTTCATAATAAAATATTTGATCAAAAAGTAAAAATAAAATAAAAAATGAAAAGGGAAAAAAGAAAGAGGAAATAAAAAGAGAAAGGAACATAAAATGTTAAATATAAAATGAATACAAAAATATGAAAACGGGCCGGTCTAGTCCAGGGCTATCTGTGCGAACCTCTGACTATCTGTCGCCGCGTGCGTCAAATAGGTGTTTCCCAGCTGCGTGGGCAGGGAAATAAGTGGGCTGGCTTTACTGGGCTTTAGTGCGTGGCCCATGTACGAAATTCTGTATAAACTGCATTTCTTTTCCAGCACATGGATGCACAAAAAATTAGTACCACCTCAGATAGTAAAAAAAATCTATTCACTGGTGAACGGATGAAAATTTTGGAGAAACGCACCTTGCTTTATTAGTAGGGGTAGAGGTATAGATATAGATATAGATATAGATTCACACATGCATACTCCGACATAAGATAGATTCACTCGATCGAACAAAATAACTGACACCATCTCCTTATAGAAACTTCTTTGTGTCTGGTAGATGGCCTTAATATCTTTGATTGAGCAGAATAGGAACCCCTTGCAACGATTCCACAAGGCTGATTGTCCGCAACGTCACCATCTGATTCTTAAGTACAAAACAGAACAGGGTTATTTTAGACAACAGGTAACAGCTTGCAGTCAATGAATTAATTGCTTACTGAACAATCCTAAGTAGGAGGAAGGAAGGAGAGGAAGTAGGAGCACGTACCATGGCCTTTTTCTTGCCAATGGTGACGGTTGGTCTTCGCTGCGCTCTCATTTGGACCTGAGATGATGATGATAGCACCATGAAGGACCCTCTGCACCTGCATCCACATGCTTTAGGTGGAACAGCTAGCCGTCGGTGGCGTGAACCATGGAGGAATGCGTGCAGGTCCATCTTTCTTCAAGCGCGTCACCGACACTGGGGAAGAAGAAGATGCAGCTCCCAAAGCAGCACGGTGGTGGCGCTGATGGTTGCAGATTTCTCCCGTCCAGCCCACATGGTATAGGAAGGAGATGAATCAAGTTGGGGCTTCAACTCGTTAACGAAGGCATAATAGCGAGGGATCCAGATTCATATTCGCCGATCGGGCTTCATGACAACAAGATAGGTGCCGGCGAGAGCCGAGGACTCGATTCGTTTTGCCACCTAGAGTTGGGAAATAAAATCCATCACCGGCTCGCTTGCCGCCACCCGCTCAGTGAGTTTGTGGTGGGGAGATCGGGAGAAGTGGAAGGTGCATCAATTGCGAAGTTGAACCGAGCGACGGACGATTTATTCTTGAGGTGAGAGAGAACGCACAAGGTGGTTGGCTCAATCAGGATTCGAGCGTGAGGTGTCCTGTGAACCGTAATCGATCGCTGAGTTGGTCGTCCTCTAGGCTGGTGAAATGTTGGATGGTCCCACTTGTAAGTCAGTAGTGAAAAGATGACGGGGCTGACTTGCTGACGTGGATAGGCTGCATGTCAAGAGAAATAACATAGTGGGGATGAACTATTTAGGCATTATAGATATGCACACAAAATCATATTCGTGGGAGCCGTGGAAAATAAAACAAAATTGATGCTATGAAAATAATACTTTATAGTATTATTATTATTATTATTATTATTATTATTATTATTATTATTGCCATGACTTCTACAAATGTAATTCCATAATGAAACTTTGCGAGCACTTCAAACATTCGTTGACGTTAGCCAAAAAAATAGAACCTTTTGAATTTTTTTCTTCTATTTTACCGCTTATACCAAAAACATTTGAGGTCGAGCTGAGAGAAAGGTACTTTATCATGTTGCGCGCGATGGTGCGTGCCATGAGCTGGTACATAAAAGCAGAGTATCCTCACGGTGTATGCCCACAAGCCGGCCACAACTTCATAGCAACTCTCCGTTTTGAAAAAAACTCCACAGCAACTCTCCGTTTCGAAAGAAAAAAAACTCCACAGCAACTCTGTTTTCAGCTACAGTTCTTCCATTTCTTTCTTTCACCGCGATCACCGACAGCTACAGATCTCTCCACTCCACACGGGCCACGAGGCTGAATGATGAACCGACCACACGGAAGGAAAACTGGAAGAAGAAGAAAGTGTCCATGGATCTGGTACCGTCTCCTGTGACTGTGAGCTCTGAATCTTGAATCTGAAGCAGGTCGGCAGGGTTACTTACTGCTGCGAGTGAGAGAGACCATGGATGGATGATGGATCTTTGAGCTCTGAATCTGAAGCAAGTCGGCAGTGCTCACCATTTTGTTTACTGTCAGCCGCTGGTGGATCCTGTCGGTGAGCCGACGAGGTCACCGGCGCTAATTAATCTTCAAAACCTCGCCCGCGATCTTAAGTCTGCATGAGTAGTATATAATTTACGTACAAAAGTTCAAGTACGCGTAAAGCTAGCTAGCTCCCCGCGGTGTCAACGCATGGGGGATCGATCACGCGGAGGTGAACGGAGGCCCGGCCGTCGGTCAGGTTCAGGCATGCCTCGTGCCAGGATCCACGGCCAGGTCAAAGATCCATAGATTTGTACGTAGTATACTGCACTAGTGCAGTACTAGTAGCACTTAGATCGATGCTTCAAGTTACTACGATTGCCCGAGTGCAACGTCGGTCCGTCGTCCGTCGTGCTTGAGAGGAGATGGGATCTCGATCCAACTTTAGTTCCTGCAGAGAGGGACCTTGTGCATAAATAATGCATCCATAGCTTTGATTCCTTTTTTTTTAATTATGTCTACTAATAAGCTGACTCAAGAGTGGTTCCAGTGAGAAATGCATTTTGGTTGTATTTTTTTTATTTCCGGTGTTCTTTGTACTGTCATACTTGAAGATAATAAATAGTTTGAAAGTTTTCTCGCAAAAAAAAATGAGAAGTGCATTCTTCACTGTTTCACTTTCACCCAAGTTGTAATTTTAAAAGCAGAAATTGCACTTTCGGAAATTGACTTTAATGTAGAAAACTATCATGATGGGAATGGGCCGGTTTGACCCATCGGGTTGTTGGCCTCGAGGCTGGGTCGACCCATTCCTGTCCTTAGAAAAATGAGAACCCCCCCCCCCACCCCCCAAAAAAAAAAGAAATTTAATAAGCCCCCCTCAAGTAAATGTCGTGAAATTTGTAGGAAAATGTAGAATGGTGCAACAACATCTCATGGGTTAGCATCAAATGGGAGGGGATTAGATGTAAATGTAAGGATTGGTCTAGTGGCCCACAGAATGTACCCAAAAAGAGAGGTCGGCGGCGATGGCAACACTCAAAATCAACAAACCCGTCGACAACAACTACTGAAACACATGAAGGAGAGCTATACAGTGACACCAAGAATGCCAGGTGGCGACCATCCAACCGTCGGATGAGGACATCGAATGGCACACTAGGATTCTTTGCCGATCACTGCTCAGCTAGCTCAACCCACGCTTAGTTCAATCGAATGGCACACTCGGATTCTTTGCTGATAGTCGCTCAGCTAGCTCAACCCATGCCTAGTTCAAAGCTTTAGCATCGTCGAATTTCATTTTTATCTTCCTCGCAAAAAAAAAATTCTCGTAATTCTTTTCACCTCAACATCATGACAATGAAATTCAGCAGCACTTGACATTTCAAAGTTGGTCCAAAAAATACTTGTGGAAATAAAAATAGTACAAGTGTCAATTTCTATGGAGTGTCCAAAATTTTCCATTTTTTTCCAGGTAGGACAAGCTGACCCAGACCCAAGTCTCCGGGCCCTACAAGTACTCCTGGGCCCATCTCTTCCTTCCTCCACCAAATCGCCGTCCCCTTCCCCAAATCCACACTCCCAGATCTCGGAAGGACGAAAAGAATGGCCGACTCCTCCGCGCCGCACTCCAACGGCGGCGCCGGCGCCGACGCCGTCGCCGAGGCGGTGCCCCGTTCCCTGGCTCCGCCGCGGAGGGTGGCGCTGGTGACGGGCATCACGGGGCAGGACGGGAGCTACCTGACGGAGCTGCTCCTCTCCAAGGGATACGAGGTGCACGGCCTCATCCGCCGCTCCTCCAACTTCAACACGCAGCGGCTCGACCACATCTACCACGACCCGCACGCCACCCCCTCCGCCGCGCTGCGCCCGCCGATGCGGCTCCACTACGCCGACCTCTCCGACTCGTCCTCCCTCCGCCGCGCGCTCGACCACGTGCTCCCCGACGAGGTCTACAACCTCGCCGCGCAGTCCCACGTCGCCGTCTCCTTCGAGGTGCCCGACTACACCGCCGACGTCACCGCCACCGGCGCGCTCCGCCTGCTCGAGGCCGTCCGCCTCTCCGCCAAGACCAAGCCCATGCGCTACTACCAGGCCGGGTCCTCGGAGATGTTCGGCTCCACGCCGCCGCCGCAGAGCGAGGCCACCCCCTTCCACCCGCGGTCCCCCTACGCCGCCGCCAAGGTGGCCGCGCACTGGTACACCGTCAACTACCGCGAGGCGTACGGCCTCTTCGCCTGCAACGGGGTGCTCTTCAACCACGAGTCCCCCCGGCGCGGCGAGAACTTCGTCACCCGCAAGATCACCCGCGCCATCGGCCGCATCAAGGTCGGGCTCCAGACCAAGGTCTTCCTCGGCAACCTCTCCGCAGCCAGGGATTGGGGCTTCGCCGGGGATTATGTTGAGGCGATGTGGCTCATGCTCCAGCAGGACAAGCCTGATGATTATGTTGTCGCCACTGAGGAGTGCCACACGGTGGAGGAGTTCTTGCAGGCCGCTTTTGGGTATGCCGGCCTCAACTGGAAGGATCATGTGGTCATTGACAAGAAGTACTTTCGCCCTTCCGAGGTGGACTGCCTTCAGGGAGATTCATCCAAGTCGAGGAGGGTGCTTGGGTGGAAGCCCAAGGTTGGGTTCCAGCAGCTTGTTGAGATGATGGTTGATAACGACATCGAGCTCGCCAAGAAGGAGAAGGTCCTTGTGGATGCCGGCTACCGCGACCCCAAGCAGCAGCCATAGAGTTGGTATGGAGCTTGGTTTGGATTTACCCCGTAGAAGCTGATACAGTGTGGCCATTGCAGTGGAGGTTGGCTGAAGTTATTGTTGTTTGTCTCAGGGTAGAAATAAGGAGGTTTGCAGTTTGATCCTACAGTACCGTTGATTAAGTTACTATGTGGCGTACTTTTATCATATGAATGAATCAGTCAATTGATACCATACCATTTTGAAGCAAACTCGTCTGCGTTTGATTATGATAGCAAACTTGTCTTTCTGTATTGTGTGATATATTCTGAATATATGTTATCTTGGTATCCATCAGTAGCATTTTGCATTTACCATCTTGGTGCATTGCAATGGGGATATTTAAACCAGTACAGTTCTAAAGTATGGTTAATCTACAGAACTGAAATGTAGTATTTCTCATACGTGAAGAACGTGAGTTAAACTATAGTCTGGCGATTAAATGAATGAAATGAGAGCCTTGGCTGTGTTGGCCTGAAGCTTACGCTTGTTCGCTCGTATGATTCATTAAGGTGTCCAGTGAACTGTCCATTCTTCTTGCCTATTTGCTTTTCAGGTATTAGGCATTTTGTCCTGAGTACGTATAATAAGGTCACTATGCTTGAGTTAAACAATTGGCATCATATATGTTGTGACACACAAGTTGGTATCTGGCAAAGACAAGAGAGTATCCTACATGATCCACACAAAATAGGCTTCAGGACAAGCATTGTAAGTATTGTACTGGCTTCTGTTTGTTTGCTACGTTTGACAAGTTGCTGGCAGAAGGGATGGTATATCTATCTTCAGGCTTCAGCAGCCAAAAGTATATTATATAGTCTAGAATTCTACACTGATTGGCTTTGGGTGCTGAGACAACGATCTTAAATTTTTCCGCTTCAGGAGATACTTTGTTCGTAAGTATGGTGCTCAATGACTTGTAACCTGCACCATGAATTCATATGCAGTGTAATTCAAAGCTGTTAGACCTTCTCATGGATGCTGACTTGCCGAGTTGATAAATTTCAGTTTCATATGAACCTGGAGAGAAAACATTGCTTGCTGGTCTGAGTCATTCATGTATGATGTGCTTTGAATATTTTAGATAAACATTAGATAAGCAGAACAATGGTAGTCCTTCAGCTGATTTTATTTTTTGGAATTCGAATGCAAAATATATACTTACAGTGCAGAGGATTTTTACAACTTATTTGCTACTAGTCCAAAGTCCAAAGGCCAATTGAGACAATATCCTTGAAATGCCTTCTCTAATTCCTCTTTAAATCTAGCATGTGAGCCTTCTCTAATTCCCCTTAAATCTAGGATATGAGCCTTCTCTAAGCCTTTCAGTCGCTGACTGACATATGGAGGGAGGAATATACACTTTTATCAAATGAATGAATGAATCACTGTCATTTTTGGAGGAAACACATCTGCCTCTGATACTTATATTTCTGTATTTTGGGTCCGTACAATCTGAATATATATCTTCAGTTGGTATCTTGACATCCATCTGTAGCATTTGACAGTACCATGTTGGTGCATTGCAAACAAGTGGTTAAATACATAACTATGATGGTGAATTTCTTGGTCCGAATTTCTTGTATATGAAGAGCATGAGTGGACCTTTAGTTCAGCAAGTCTATGAAATCCTGAACTCTTGGTCACAAACTCTCATCTGTTCATGTGCATGACTGATCAAGGCAAGTGTTGTCCATGGAACTGGATACATTCTTCTTGCCTATTTGCTTTTCATGTATTTGACATTTGGTCCTGGGTATAATGGCCACTGTATTTCTGAAATATGAAATTAACACCTTATACATCCAACGCAAAGTCAATGCGCATCCAGGTTCTAATTTTGCGCCAACAAAATGGTCTTCATGACAAGCAGTGTGAGGATTCTATTGCCCTCTGTTTGTTTCCTGCGCCAACAAAATCTGAATAGAGTTTCTATGTGCTGTGAACGAAAGCAACGGCGTATGAACCTTCAGGGTCCAGCAGCCAAATATATATTATAAGATTCAACTCTTATCATCTTTGGGTGCCAAGACAATGATCTTTAATTGTTTGGTTTCTCTGTAGATACGGTGTTCAGTGATCTGCATCCCGCACTGTAAATTCATATGTTATGTAGTCCTATGAACATCCTGCAGACGAAACAATCTTCTTAGTTCTTTCATATATGATGTGCTTACATTTTTGTTTCAGATGAACATTGGAGATGCTACTACCCCAGACTGTATGCTGGTACAGACAGTATTGCAGCAAAACAGTCATTTGGAGTTGAAAGTTAACCTTAGAACTGACACAAGGAATCCTAAACACATTAGCCATTGACCGAGAGGACATTTTTTACTCTTCCCGGTGACCTCCTGACACTTGCCAATTAAGTATGAAAGTGGGTCCGTTTGCGGCCAACATCATAGTACATGTTTAGTGTTAATTTTTACAAGCAGACGTGAACTAATTTGCTAAGTTTCGCAGGATAAGCTGGCGACATGTGAGCCTAGGCACGGTGGTAGAGAAGGGTGTCTTCTGTTCTAACTTGAATTCCGCTGCGAAGATTAAGACCATTTTTCTGCGAGCTGTTCAGAAACTACAGTGTGAGTGAGTAATGATGCAGAATCAAAAGGACTCATGACACAAAATCAAAACGAGGTATTAATTTCTGTACTTTTGCACAGATCACACTTGGTTGATTGTATCATTGGAAGGGTGGTATCTGTCTTCAGGCTTCAGCAGACAAAAGCAAAGTCTAAAAAGATACTCTGATCATCTTTGGGTGCTGAGACATTGATCTTAAATCCACTGCAGGCAATCCTTCGTCTCTAAGTATTCCACTGCAGGCAATCCTTCATCTGTAAGTATTCCACTGCAGGCAATCCTTCGTCTGTAAGTATGGTGCTCAATGACTGTAATTTATCCTGCACCATGAATTCATATGCCGTGTAAATCAAAGCTGTTCTGACCATCTCATAGATGCTGACTTGCTGAGTTAATGAGTTTCAGTTTCCTATGAACCTGGAGAGAAAACATGTTTGCTGATCTGAGAAAATCATGTACGATATGCTTAGAATTTTTTAGATGAACATTGGATAAGCAAAACATTGGTACTCCTTCAGCTGATTTTCTCTTTGAAAATTCTTATTATGCAAAAATATATGTACCTGTAGTACCGGGGATTTTTACAACATATTTGCTGTTAGTCCAAACTCTGGAGGCCAACTGAAACAACATCCTCATCTTTTCGGCCAGCTAAAAATGCCTTCTCTAATTTTCCCTTTAAATCTATTATATATCTCTAAGCTTTTCATTTGCAAACTGAGTAACAGACATATGGATCAATGAATATGCACTTTTATCAAATGAATGAATGAATCACTGCCATTTTGGAGGAAACTCATGGTAGCAAATTTATCTTTCTGCATTGTGGATTCATGCAATCTGAATAGAGTATCTGAATGCATGTCTTAATCTGGTATCTTGACATCCATCTGTAGCATTTGACACTACCATGTTGGCGCATTGCAAACACAGGGTTAAATACATGACTGTAATGGCGAATTTTTTGGACTGTATTTCTTGTATATGATGAGCATGAGTTGAACTCTAGTTCAGCAAGACTACGAAATCTTGAGCTCTTGGCCCTAAGCTCTGATTTGCTCCTCTTCTTGCCTATTTGCTTTTCAGGTAATGGGCATTTTGTCCTGGGTATAAAAGTCACCACATTTCTGAAAATACACAACTGCCACCTTATACATGCGACGCAGAGTCAATGTGCATCCAGGTTCTAATTTTGTGCTAACAAAATGGACTTCACGACAAGCGCTGTGAGGATTATATTGCCTTCTCTGTCTGTTTGCTGCATTCAACAGGTTCCTGCCCGGATATGTATCTTCAGGATTCAGCAGGTAAACTTATACTCTTAAGATTGAACTCTCGTCATCTTTGTGATTGAAGTTGAACTCTCATCATCTATGTGTGCCAAGACAGTTATCTTAAATTGTTTTGCTGCTGACGTTCGGTCGGTCGACCGTTGCTCTGTCTGTAAATATGGCGTTTGGTGATCCGCATCCCGCACTGTTAATCCGTATGTAATGCAGTTATAGAGAGAAAAAATCGCTGCTTCTGCGTTTCTTCCAGAGACGATGTGGTTACATTTGTCTTATATGGACAGTGGAGATGCTACTACCCCGGACTGTACGCTGCATACAGTATTTCGGGGTTGAAGTTAACCCTGGAACTGACACAAGGAATCCTAAACGCATAGCCTAGAGGACATTTTTGCCCCTTCCGGCGACCTCCTGACATTTGCCAATTAACTATGAAAGTGGGGCCGTTTTGCTGCCAACATCATAGTACATGTTTAGTGTTAACTTTACACACAGACGTGAACTTGCTAAGTTCCGCACGATAACCGGGCCACATGTGAGCCTAGGCACGGCACGGAGAGCATGGTCCTCAGGACGGTGGAAGAGAAGAGAAGGGTGTCTTCTATTCTAACACTGATCCCCAAAGAAGGTAAATATAATCAATTTTCCATGAGTTGTTCAAAGAACCCACAGTGTGAGTAATGATGCAGAATCAAAATGACTCATGACACAAAATCAAAATGTGTAATATTTGTGTACTTTCACAAACATAGCACATGGTTGGTTGGTTGGTTGTATCCTTGGAGGGATGCTATGTCTATCTTCAGGCTTCAGCAGCGAAAAGCATAATCTAAAATTCTACTCTGATCATCTTTGGGTGCTGAGTCATTGATCTTAAATTATTAAATTATTCCACTTCAGGTAATCCTTCGCCTGTAAGTGTTGCACTGCAGGCAATCCTTCATCTGTAAGCATTCCATTGCAGGCAATCCTTCGTCTGTAAGTATGGTGCTCACTGCTGAACGACTTGTAACCTGCACCATAAATTCATATGCAGTGTAAATCGAAGCTGGTTTGATCATCTCATGGATGCTGACTTGCTGAGTCAATAAATTTCAGTTTCCTATGAACCTGGGGAGAACACATTGCTTGCTGGATCTGCGCCATTTATGTACGATGTGCTTAGGATTGTTTAGCTGAACATTGGATAAGCAAAATGTACTGTCAAATGGAACTCATGATATCAAACTTATCTTTCTGTATTGTGGATTCATGCAATCTGAATAGAGTATCTGAACTTGTTTCTTGACCTGTAGTTCATTGATGAATGTATCTCTGCCATTTTGCAGGAAACTCATTTTGTCCGATTATGATAGCAAACTATCTTTATTGTGGATTTCATGCAATCTGAATATATGCCTTAAGCTGGTATGTTGACATCCATCTGTAGCATTTGACAGTACCATGTTGGCGCATTGCAAACACGTAATTAAATACATAGCTATAATGGCGAATTTCTTGGTCCTGATTTCTTGTATATGAAGAGCATGAGCTGGACTCTAGTTCTCTCATTTGTTCATTTGCATGGCTGATGGAAGTAAGTGTTGTCCACTGAACTGCACACATTTCTTTTTTCACTTTTCATGTATTGGGCATTTTGTCCTGGGTATGGAGTCGATGTGCAATTGTGCATCCAGATTCCAGTTTTTGCCAACAAAATGGACCTCATGACAAGCACCGTGAGGATTCTATCGCCCTCTGTTTGTTTGCTGCTGTTCCTCCAGAGGTTCCAGCAGACAAAAGTGTATTATGAGATGAACTCTTATCATCTTCGTGAACATATATCTATGTGTGACAGTGATCTTAAATTGTTTCATTGCTGAGGTCTGTAAATACAGCCTTTGATGATCTTCTTATGTGATGATTCCAGTTCTACAAACCTCCTGGCCTGCAGAGGAAATAATCGCTGCTTCTGAGTTTCTTGCATTTGTCTTGGATGGACAGTGGAGATGCTACTACCCTGGACTGTACGCTGGATACAGTATTTCGGGGTCGAAGTTAACCTTAGAACTGACACAAGGAATCCTAAGCGCATTTGCCATTAGCCTAGAGGACATTTTTGCCCCTTCCGGCGACCTCCTGACATTTGCCAATTAACTATGAAAGTGGGGCCGTTTTGCTGCCAACATCATAGTACATGTTTAGTGTTAACTTTACACACAGACGTGAACTTGCTAAGTTCCGCACGATAACCGGGCCACATGTGAGCCTAGGCACGGCACGGAGAGCATGGTCCTCAGGACGGTGGAAGAGAAGAGAAGGGTGTCTTCTATTCTAACACTGATCCCCAAAGAAGGTAAATATAATCAATTTTCCGCGAGTTGTTCAAAGAACCCACAGTGTGAGTAATGATGCAGAATCAAAATGACTCGCGACACGAAATCAAAATGTGTAATATTTGTGTACTTTCACAAACATAGCACATGGTTGGTTGGTTGGTTGTATCCTTGGAGGGATGCTATGTCTATCTTCAGGCTTCAGCAGCGAAAAGCATAGCACTGCAGGCAATCCTTCATCTGTAAGCATTCCATTGCAGGCAATCCTTCGTCTGTAAGTATGGTGCTCACTGCTGAACGACTTGTAACCTGCACCATAAATTCATATGCAGTGTAAATCGAAGCTGGTTTGATCATCTCATGGATGCTGACTTGCTGAGTCAATAAATTTCAGTTTCCTATGAACCTGGGGAGAACACATTGCTTGCTGGCCTGCGTCATTTATGTACGATGTGCTTAGGATTGTTTAGCTGAACATTGGATAAGCAAAATGTACTGTCAAATGGAACTCATGATATCAAACTTATCTTTCTGTATTGTGGATTCATGCAATCTGAATAGAGTATCTGAACTTGTTTCTTGACCTGTAGTTCATTGATGAATGTATCTCTGCCATTTTGCAGGAAACTCATCTGCGTCCGATTATGATAGCAAACTATCTTTATTGTGGATTTCATGCAATCTGAATATATGCCTTAAGCTGGTATGTTGACATCCATCTGTAGCATTTGACAGTACCATGTTGGCGCATTGCAAACACGTAATTAAATACATAGCTATAATGGCGAATTTCTTGGTCCTGATTTCTCGTATATGAAGAGCATGAGCTGGACTCTCTTCTCTCATTTGTTCATTTGCATGGCTGATGGAAGTAAGTGTTGTCCACTGAACTGCACACATTTCTTTTTTCACTTTTCATGTATTGGGCATTTTGTCCTGGGTATGGAGTCGATGTGCAATTGTGCATCCAGATTCCAGTTTTTTGCCAACAAAATGGACCTCATGACAAGCACCGTGAGGATTCTATCGCCCTCTGTTTCCTTGCTGCTGCCTCCAGAGGTTCCAGCAGACAAAAGTGTATTATGAGATCCACTCTTATCATCTTCGTGTGCATATACCGTTGCTGATCTTAAATTGTTTCATTGCTGAGGTCTGTAAATACAGCCTTTGATGATCTTCTTATGTGATGATTCCAGTTCTACAAACCTCCTGGCCTGCAGAGGAAATAATCGCCGCTTCTGAGTTTCTTGCATTTGTCTTGGATGGACAGTGGAGATGCTACTACCCTGGACTGTACGCTGGATACAGTATTTCGCGGTCGAAGTTAACCTTAGAACTGACACAAGGAATCCTAAGCGCATTTGCCATTAGCCTAGAGGACATTTTTGCCCCTTCCCGCCGACCTCCTGACATTTGCCAGTTAACTATGAAAGTGGGGCCGTGTGCTGCCAACATCATAGTACTCCCTCCGTTCCGAATTACTTGTCTTAGATTTGTCTAGATACGGATGTATCTAGCACTAAAATGAGTCTAGATACATCCGTATCTAGACAAATCCAAGACAAGTAATTTAGAACGGAGGGAGTACATGTTTAGTGTTTTGTAGGGAACATAGTAAGTAGTCCCTCCGTCCGGAAATACTTGTCATTGAAATGGATGTGTTTACATGTATTTTAGTTGTAGATACATCCATTTTTATTCATTTTGATGACAAGTATTTCCGTACGGAGGGAGTACATGTTTAGTGTTAACTTTACACATAGACGTGAACTGATTTGCTAAGTTTCGCAGGATAAGCGGGCGGCATGTGAGCCTAGGCACGGTACGGAAAGCATGGTCCTCTTGTGCCTCTCCAACTTGTATCACAATGGTGGTTAGAGAAGGGTGTCTACTCTTCTAACACTAATCCAACAGAAAAGATTAAGATAATCATTTTCCGCAAGCTGTTCAAGAACCAGTGCGAGTAACGATGCAGAGTCAAAATGACTCGCGACACGAAATCAAAATGTGTTATTATTTTTGTACTTTCACACACATGGCACGTGGTTGGTTGTATCCCTGGAGGGATGGTGTATGTGTGTGTCTTCAGGCTTCTGCAGCCAAAAGCATACAATCTGAATAGAGTATCTGAATATATGTTTTCAGCTGGTATCTTGACGCCCATCTGTAGCATTTGACAGTACCATGTTTGGCGCATTGCAAACAAGGGGTTAAATACATAGCTATGCTGATGAATTTCTTTGTCCGAGTTTCTCGTATATGAAGGGCATGAGTTGGACTCTAGTTCAGCAAGACTGAAAATCTCGAGCTCTTGACTGGAAGCTCTCATTTGTTCATTTGCATTTTTGACCAAATTAAGTGTTGTCCACTAAATCTGATTGATAAATTTCAGTTTCCCATGAATAAATTGTTGCTGAAAGTAATAAGGCGCCAATTTCATCCTATGAATAAATTTATTGGGGAGAGGAGAGTTGTCGGAGCTGATTAGTTGGCCCAACTCCTCCACTACCAGGAGTTTATTGGGGAAAGTGGAGTTGTTGGAGATGCTGCAAGTGTCGTCCACTGAACTGTCTACATTGTTCTTGCCTATTTTGTTGTCAGGTATTGGGCATCTTTGAAATATCCACATGTTGTTGTTAGAGCATCTCCAGCCGTTGGCCCCTCAAGAGGTATAAAAATCGCCGCCTGGGAGCGAGCTGGCGGTAGAATCGGCGCTGGGGGCGGTTGGGCATCCAGCCGTCGCCCCCAGACGCCGATATCGGCCCATTTGCGGCCGCATTTCGGCCCAGGTAAATAGAAAAATGGCACATATCGGCGAGAAACGACCCATACTCAGCGTGGTTCGGCGTTTAATTCTCAACATAAATAATTTTTTTTTCACATAATTCATCATAGAAAATCAAATAATTCAGAAAAATAGTGCAACAACAAATAGTTCAATACAAATTATATAGTTCAACAAGTAAAAACTCATCACACGTCAAGCTATGCGTCGCCCTTGATCCTCCATAGGTGCTCCACCAGATCTTGCTGCAGTTGATGATGCACCTGTGGGTCTCGGATCTCCTGACGCATACTGAGGTAGGCAGTCCAGGTTATTGGTAGCCGGTGATCAACTTCGGCTAGAGGACCCTACCTGTAGTATGGTTCAGTGTCAAACACTGGCTCTTCCTGCTCGCTCTCGATGATCATGTTGTGCAAAATGACACAACAAGTCATGATCTCCCACATTTGATCTTTCGACTAGGTCTGAGCAGGGTACCGGACAACAACAAATCGAGATTGGAGCACACCAAATGCCCACTCGACATCCTTCCTGCAAGCCTCCTGCACCTTGGCAAAGTGGGACTTCTTGCCTCCTGGCACAGTGTTTAAGATAGTCTTCACAAATGTAGACCATCTCGGATATATGCCATCAGCTAGGTAGTACCTCTTGTTGTACTGCCGCCCATTGGCCTCGAAGTTCACCGGAGGAGAATGACCTTCAACAAGCTTGGCAAAGACAGGGGAGCACTGTAGTACGTTGATGTCATTGTGAGTTCCTGGCATACCAAAGAAGGAGTGCCAAATCCACAGGTCCTGTGCTGCCACCGCCTCAAGTACCACACTGCAAACGCCTTTGGCACCTTTGTACATCCCCTGCCAAGCAAATGGGCAGTTCTTCCATTTCCAATGCATGAAGTCGATGCTTCCAAGCATCCCAGGAAATCTTCTTGCTGCATTCTGTGCTAGGATCCGAGAAGTGTCTTCTGCATTGGGTGTTCGCAAGTATTGCGGTCCAAACACTGCCACCACTGACCGACAGAACTTATAGAAACACTCAATGGTGGTGGACTCGGCCATGCGCCCATAGTCGTCGAGTGAATCACCGGGAGCTCCGTATGCAAGCATCCTCATCGCTGTCGTGCACTTCTGGATTGAGGTGAATCTAAGTTTGCTGGTGCAATCCTTCTTGCATTTGAAGTAGTTGTCGAACTCCCGGATGGAATTCACAATCCCGAGGAAAAGCTTTCGTCTCATCCGATAACGGCGCCGAAATGTTTGGTCGCCGTGCAGTGGAGCATCGGCGAAGTAGTCGGAGTATAACATGCGGTAGCCTTCGAGACGATGCCGGTTCTTTGCTTTGATCCGCCCCGACGCCAAGCCACCTCGCCGCGGCTTTTCATTGCTCGCCAGTAGGCCGGCGAGGGCGGCGAGGACCATGAGATGTTCCTCTTTTTGGACGTCGGCCTTGACTTCCTCCTCCAGCAGCGCGTCGAGCGCTTCCTCGTCGTCCGAGTCCATTGTCGAGGCAAGCAAATCGCCGAACACCTTGCGGGCGCAGTAGGCGCGTACCCGCCGCTACATCGCCCCTCTGGGCCGGAGACGCCGGAAAATTTGCCTAGCCGGTGGTGGAGAGGCTGCCTCGCCGAAACCTCTAGCGGTGGTGGGCGGCGGCGGCGGGATCACCGGTTGGCGGCCGAAACGCAGTGTGGGAGGAAAATCTGGAAGAAAGACTTGACTTTTCGCCTGACGGTGTGGGCCAGACGTGCTTTTCCCTTGCGCCGAGCCCCAGCGCCCCAGCAGTGTCGAGTTCGGCTCTGAACCGCCGGCCCCAAAACGGGCGAGCCGTGATTCGGTGTCTGGGGCGCGGCGGGGCGTTTTTGGCGTCGGCGCGAAAAAGTTGCTGGGGGCTGTTGGGGCGGTGGAGATGCTCTTACTCTGTCGGATCTCGGCAAGTCGGCCGCGCTTCAACAACCCCCAGCGATTTTTTCCACTCTGGGGGGGGGGGCTGTTGGAAACCCTAGTCCCTTGCTTGCACTCGCTTCACTCTTCCGTCCCGCGGCAAGCCCCAAATCCACCTCGCTTTTTCCATTTCCATCGCCGGCCGGCCGCCACATCCATGCCAATGACCTCGCCTTCGCCTCCCCCCATGCAGCCCATAACAGGCTCTAAGCCCACCTCCTTTCTCTCCCACTCCCACAGCCAGCCGATCACCACACCAACGTGATTGACCTCGCCTTTGCCTACCCCCACCACCCTAAGCCACCGACCGTCGCCACCCCTTCGCCTCAACAGGACATCGACGCCCCACCCCTAGACACTGAATTGTACATTCTTGTACATGCAACTCATGGTCAATGTGAGGCCAGTTCTAAAATTTCACTTTTGGAAAAAGAATTGTAAGGATTCTATTGCCCTCTGTTTGCTTGTTGCGGTCAGCAAACTCGTGCGCGTAGGTACCTTCAGCTTCAGGGTCCAACAACCGAAAGTGTCATCCGAAATCACACCCGGATCATCTTTTGAGTGCAGGCAGTAGTCTTAATTTTTTTTCTCTGTATGTAAATACGGCCTTCACTAATCCACGCCCAGCACTACAAAATTCGTGCTGGGAATTATGTGTGCTTACTACATTTGTTTTTGATGAAACATCAGAGATTCTACTACCTCAGATTGAACACTGGGTACTGACAGTACTGCAGCAAAGCAACCCTCAGGAGTTAAAATCAACCTTACAACAGACACATGGAATCCTAAACGCATTTGACATCATTAGCCGAGAGGACATTTGCACCTTCCCGAACATAAGACTAATAATCTCTAGTGAAAGTAAAGATAATCATCACATTCCACGGTTGTTCAAGAGCCACAGTGCGAGTGAGTAATGATGCAGAATACAAAAGGACTCGCATACACCAAATCAAAATGAGTTATTAGCTTTTGACTTTTTCATACATCGCACATGATATGGTTGGTTGTATTGTTTGGTGAAACTTAATTTTTCACGTGTTAATAAACCTTGAGATCCACTTTCCTCCATCACTGGTTGTTGTCACTCCGCCGGATCTCGGATGTGAGCCAACAAACCCTAGTTTCCTTGCTTGCGCTCACGTCACTCTTCCGCCTCGTGGCAAGCCCCAAATCCACATACTTACCCCCACACCGGTCGGCCGTCACACCCACACCAATGGCCTCGCCTTCGCCAATCCCCACACCGCTGCCACCCCTCTACCTCAACAGGATGCCGACGCCCCACCATAGGACATCGAATCCATTGAATTGTACATTCTTGTACACACGACTAAGAGTCAATGTGAGGCCAGTTCTAAATTTTCACTTTCAAGAATAATGTGTGCTTACTACATTTGTTTTTGACGAAACATGACATATTCTAGTGCCCCAGACTAGTCCTGGCCATGGGAAGCCCGGCCCGACGCTGCCCCAGGGCCGGGCTCGGGCCTAGTTTTTGAGCCCGAAGGCCAGGCCGGGCCGTGCCTGGGCCCGTCGTTTTTGCATTTTTTGAAGGTCGGGCCGGGCCGGCCCGAAGCCCGACGGGATTTTACGTGCTCGGGCCCAGAAACACAGGCCCAATGGACGGGCCGGGCCGGGCCCAAGCCTGGGTTTTTTGTGTCGGGCTTGGCTAGGCCTGGCCCGAAGCCCGGCCCGGCCCGAGGTTTGGCCAGGTATACCCCGGACTAAAGACAGGATACTCAGCCATTTGGAGTTGAAGTCAACCCCCAAACGCATTTGACATTATTAGTAAGGGGACATTTGCCCCCCCCCCCCAACATAACACTAATAATCCCATGTATTAGCAAAACCTACATAATTTGATGTTGGGTCCTGTTGGTCGAGCCACCTGATAAAAATCAAAAAGAAAAACGTGAGTGTGCAATGATGCAGAATAAAAATGGACTCGCAGACATGTATCCTACATGAAACTTAATTTTCCCATGATTTAATAAACCCGGAGAGCCACTTTCCTCTACCACCGTTTGTTATTACTCTATCGGATCTTCGATGAGAGCCTGCAAACCCTAGTCCCTTGCTTGCGCTCGTTTCACTCTTTCGCCCCGCGGCAGGCCCCAAATCCATCCTCTTCCCTACTTCCACCACCAGCCGACCGCCCCAACCCATGTAAATGGCCTCACCTTCGCCTACCCCCACCAGCCCCACGTAGCCGACCGCCACCACCCCTCCGCCTCAACAGGACGCCAACGCCCCACCCCGAACATCGAATCCACTGAATTGTACATTCTTGTAAATGTGAGGCCAATTCTATTTTTTTATCTTCCAGGAAATGCATTGCAAGGATTCTATTGCCCTCTGTTTGCTTTCTGTGGTCAACAAAATTCGCGTGTATGTGCCTTAAGCTTCAGAGCTTTAGGGTCTAGCAGCCAAAAGTGTCGTCTAAAATCTTATTTGGATCATCTTTTGGGTGTGACCTTCACGATCCGCGCCCGCACCGCAAATTCATGCTAGGATGATGTGTGCTTACATCGAGATAAGTTAATAAATCCTCTGGCGAGCACACATCAGACACATGGTATGGTTGATTGTACTGTACCCTCCAGTAAAACTTAATTTTTCTAACATACGCCCTTGTAAATCTCCAAAAAGAAAAAAAACATACGCCCTTATATTTCTCCACGGAGGGATAGTAAATCCGGAGACATTTCGTCTGCTGTTGTTATTCTGTCGGATCTCGGACGAGAGCCTGCAAACCCTAGTCCCGCTCGCTTCACTCTTCTTGCCCCGCGGCAGCTCCCAAATCCAGCCCCCCTCTCCCACTCCCACCGCCGGCCGGCCGCCACATCCGCGCCAATGGCCTCGCCTTCGCCTCCCCCCACGCCACCCACCGCCGACGAGCCTCCGCCTCCGCCTCCGCCTACCACCGACGGAGACGCCCCCTCCCCGCCCACGGACGCCGAATCCCCTCCGCCGCTCCCAGAAGCCGACGCCCCTGCGGCGCCGCCCCCGGACGCCGACGCCCCGCCGCCGCCGCAGCAGCCGCACCTCCCGGACGGCATCCTGGAGGACATCTTCCTGCGGCTCACGACGGCAGCCGACGTCGCGCGGGCGTCGGCCGCGTGCGCCTCCTTCCGGGCCATCACGTCGGCCCTCCCGTTCCGGCGCCGCTTCCGCGCGCTCCACAGGGCCCCGGTGCTCGGCTTCCTCCGGGAGGACTTCTACGCGGCGCGGCCCCCGCACCCGTCCGCCCCGGCCGCGCGCGCCCTCGCGCGGGCCGCCGACTTCGCCTTCTCCTTCCTCCCCGACGACGCCGCCTGCTGGAGCCCCCGTGACGCGCGCGACGGCCGCGTGCTCTTCTCTGCCGTGCCCAGCTCCCACGGCCGCGGCAGCTTCGCCGACGCCACCTCCACCACCTTCGTCGACCTCGTCGTCGCCGATCCGCTCTCCCGCCGCTCCGTCCGCGTCCCGCCCGTGCCCGACGACCTGGCGGCCCCCGTGCTGCGGTGGGGCATGCTCGACTTCGAGCCCTTCCTCGCGCCGGCCAGCGCCGAGGACCTGCGCGACGAGGGCGCGCCCTTTAGGGTCATCGGCAAGGTGCTGTGCGAGGACAGGGTCGCCGTGTTCGCCTTCTCCTCGCGCACCGGCGAGTGGCGCAGCCACGGCTCGAGCGAGCTGTCCAACGACTTTGCGTTGGATGCGCTCTACGAGCGGCGCCACTACGTGCAGGGCTGCTTTTGCTGGCTGCTGGAGTGGATGGAGAAGCTGCTAATGCTCGACGCCGGTGCGATGGAGTTCTCCATTGTCGACCTCCCGCCCGGGAACGACGAGAGGCGGTTCGCCATTCTGGAGGCAGGGCAGGGCAGGATTGGGCTGCTAAATATTGGGAGGAACACATTGGACTTGTACTATAAGGCCTGGCCAGGCAAACGCAATGGAGAGTGGCAACACGAAACGAAAGAGCACCCATTGCCTGACTATCATTGGCGCATCATAGGTTCTGATGAGGAGTACTTGCTCCTCAGAGGGATCTCACTTGATTGGCCCTGGTTTGGGAGCGCTTCATCGGAGAGTCCGGATATTGAGTATTTTGCACTGGAGCTCAAGGCATTGCAACTCGAGAGGATGTACGTGTCCAAGCACAAAATGTTGCATGCTCACCTGTATAGGGGCTACCCGCCGCAGATCTCGGCACCAACTCTATGAACTGGTAAACTTGCTACCGTATCATCCTCTTGTTTTCAGCAGTTGGGGGGACAGAGTTTCCATTGCTTTGAAAGCCATATTTGTTATTCCCTCTGTCCACAAAATTACATTGTATTAGACCATTAGCCATGGGCACAAACCACACAATAACTATTGGATATGCTAAAAGACAATTATCATCATTCCTTTCTCTTGCTCCAAAGTTCCCCCGCATGCTTTCTTTCCAAGGAGGCAAGGTTTGCTGGTTCATGGGAGTAATAGTTTTGGGTATAATAGGAAATGTGGAGAAGTGCCTACAAAATTGTCAACTGAGCACATTGAAGGACAAAAAATTCCTATGTGACCTACACTTGTTCCCAATGGAGTAATTAACTAGCTGTATGCACTTCTCCTTTTTCTTTTCGTTGGTTCCTACATGGGAATTTTCCACATATCCATGCCAAAGATATATCATGAAAAATGGTCCTGGTGCCATGTACATACTCTGTTTTTCTCATATAGAGCAGTAGGAGCCTCTCCTGCTGTAACTTCTCAAAACATATTGTTTTTGCAAACATACAAGCGCCACCATTGTCATACTGTAACTCGACTGTTGTTAATGATTCAGTACTGTATGGCATCCATGGTTGAGAACTGCTAATTTGCACTAGTGGTTTCAGGTTTACAACATTGCTATCACTTTTACATCGCTGCCATACAGCCTATGACAACTATTATCTCATTAACCCTTTTAGTAAATTTGATATGATAGATGAAAACAACTTGGTATTATTGCTTGACTTATCCAGTAGTGAGCAAATGGAAAGAGTTTTAATTGATTTTAAAGCAATGTTCAGGATATCAGTAACTGGTCCCATCTCGGTTGGGTGCTGAATAGGGATTATTAATCTGCGAATCGGCCATTTAACTGAATTTATCGGTAGATTAACTAGGGCCATACCAAACATATAGCAAAATATTTGTGTTAGCCATATTCTGCTTGTCCCTCTACTAGCCTTTGTCTTTTCTTTCTGCATAAGTCACATTTGGGCTGTCCTCGCTGCTGCTAAGCTGAAGCCCATTCAGCCACTAGGGTTCCAGCGGTGGGTGTGTAAAAGAACCCCCTGTGCAGCCACCCTTCTTCTCTCTTCCTTCTTCCCCTTCTCCAGCTGCCACCTTCTTCCTCTCCTCTTTCCCTTCCCAGAGCACGCCCCCAGCTGCTGCTTCCTCTCATCCTCTGTCTCACACCAAGCGCTTATCATCTCTCTGCTTGTCTCCACCCTGAGGGAGCTGCGCCGCCGTGGGAACTGACCGGCGGCTGCTTGAATCGTGAGCGGGAGAGGAGGATGAGCAGGAGCCCGAACCCCCCCTACGACCGTAAGGCGTGAAGCGGCTGGAGATGTGCACGGGCTGGCAAATTTTAATCGCTGCTCACCCAAAATTTTGGTCTGACAACTGATTTTCGGCCTGTCAAACTGATTACCTACCTGGGCGGTTTTCTCAGCTGAATATGGTTTTCCCATCAGCCACCCTCTGAAACACAATTAACTGGGCAGTTAACTGTTATCTCAGTCGGTATTTGGAACACTGTTTTAAAGCCATATTTGCTATTCCCTCCGTCCACAAAAGTACATTGTATTTGACTATTAGCAATGGGCCCAGTAGAATGAATAGGCTAAAATTATCATCATTCCTTTCTCTTGCTCCTAAGTGCCCCTGCATGTTTTCTTTCAAAGAGGCAACTCTGCTGATGGGAGTAATAGTTTGGGGGCATAATAGGAAATGTGGATTAAAATGTCTACAAAATTGTGAATAGAGCACATTGAAGGACAAAAAAATGGCCAAGTGACCTACATTTGTTTGCAAGGGAGTAATTGACTAGCTGTACACACTTCTCTTTAGTTCCTACATGAGCATTTTCATTGCTGTGACACTTCTTGTAACACAACTCCATGCCAAAGATATAGCAGGAAAAATGGTCCTGGTGCCATGTAAATGCCCCCCTTTTTTTAAATATAGAGCAGTAGAAGCCTCTCCTGCTGCAAGTTCTGAAAAAAGAAAGTTGATATTGTCTTTTTTGCAAAGATACATGTGACGATTTGATAACCTGTGCTAAATCCGAGATTCTGTCCCTATTTTACTTTTGATGAGCATTTTTGCCATTTCCTGTTGTGAATTTGTCTTCTTTTGCCAAAAACTAGGGCAATGATCTCAGGTTGGAAATTGAGTGGTGGCGTGTTGTCTATTGCAGGTTACATATCCTTGGTCCTTGAATGTGGAGAAGTGGCTACAGAACTGTGAACAGAGCACATTGAAGGACAAAAGACTAGAGCACATTGAAGGCTACATATCCTTCGTCCTGTGTATTGCCGCTGGAGAAGTGGTGAATGAGTTGGTGTGGTTGTCTGCCAGTGGAGGCCGGAAGTTTGCCGGTGGCGGCAGATGGTGGAAGTCGGGATGCCCAACCTTATGTGCCAGTTGGGCGTTATCGGGCGCCAGCGATCTTCCTTGAGCTGCGTCTTGACCCCACAGTTTGTCTACGTCGACTTACGTTGGCTGTGTTTGCTGGCTTAGGTCGTTCTATATATTCTTGCCATCCCGAAGCATGTTTTGGAGAGTCCGCTTTGGCGCCGAAGTTTGTAGTAATTTGCAGGATACTAGATCCAACTTGATAAGTGTGGCAACCCTGGTTTTCCCCCCACTGCTGGCAGCATGTGAGACCAGCTCAGCTGATGTAACACCCCGGATGTAACTTTCCATATTTGTAACTTCAACTCTTGCCATTTTCGGATATGTGATATGATATTCCTTCCGTGGTTGGGTTTTGTTTTCGTTTTGCATTTTGTCCATGTCATGCATCTCATATCATGTCATCATGTGCATCTCATTTGCATACGTGTTCGTCTCATGCATCCGAGCATTTTCCCCGTTGTCCGTTTTGCAATCCGGCACTCCTATGTTCCCCGGCGTCTCCTTTTACATTTTTTCGTGTGCGGGTGTTGAACATTCTCGGAATGGACCGAGCCTTGCCAAGTGGCTCTGGTATAGCACCGGTAGACCACCTGTCAAGTTTCGGGTCATTTGGAGTTCGTTTGGTACTCCAACGGTAAACCGCACTCTCGCAAAGGCCTCTTTTGAGTTGCAGCCCAACACCCCTCCAAAACAGCCCAATAATCCATCTAACTCCCTTCCATGCTCTCGGTCGTTCGATCACGATCGTGTGGGCGAAAACCGCACCTCATTTGGACACTCATAGCTCCTCTACCTCTATAAATAGACCCTACGAAAATCCGGATGAAACCCTAGAAATTTCCCTCGCGCCACCGGACACGTCCGAATCGGGCCAAAACAGCGTCCGCTGCCCGCCGCCTCGGGCACCCGACCCCGCCGCCGCCTCCGGCTTCCGCCGCGCCGGCCTCCTCCGGCCCCGACCCCAACTCCGGCGAGCTCCGGCCACCTTCCTCAAGCACTCCGGCCGATCCGATCTGGATCCAGATCCAAAACTCCACGGTTGACTTTCTTCTCCCCCCGAATCCACTAAGTCCTTTTTCTGTAATAATTTTCGTGCATTTTCATAGCATCACATCTCCGCAACCGTGGCTCCGTTTTGGGCGTATAATATGTCAAATTGTTCGTCTCGAAGAGTACATCATTTCATTCCATTGCATCATTTGCATTTGAGCTCATCTTGATGCCCGAAATGCTGTTGGAAGAGGGCTTCAGATCGTTAGTTACAGAATCTTATCAGCTCGAGCTCTTTTGTCATTTTTACCATGATTTATGTGTGCACCCTATGAACTTGAGTCCTACATGTGTGTTAAACTATGCCATGCCATATTTCCAGGGGTGTATGCCATGTATTTTTGTAAGTTATGTGTTGACTAGAACAAGCATGCAAAGTAGGAATGATGATGTTGCTGATTTCAGGAACTTAGTGTTTTCACTAAGTCTTGTCCTGCTGTTATTTTTATGCCATATGTTCATGTTGTTACAGAGAGATCTATGGCCTTTTTGAGCATGATAAGTAAGGGTGTTTTGAACATATGGATGTGCTCTATCCATCCATGCCTTTGTTGGCATTTATGGAGTAGTCTAGCATGTCATTTTCGTGCTCTACTTTTGCTTGAAAATGTTTCCTGGCAGATTGTTTGCATGAGATTCAATTTTCACGAGGTCGTTGTAGTTGATCCGTGTAGGCTATGATGTTGTTCTTGCCATGTATAGCTTCTATGCCATGTCTTATTGATGGGGGTATGCTTAGTTTATCATCAGATGCTCTGTAGTGAGTGCATCGAGCTCACGAACATGCCTACTCGTTATCTATTTTTGCCATGCCCAGTTTTTCTGCTAAGTCTGAAATCTGTAATAAAACTTGCAATGTTTACATGGGTGCCATCATTTCTTAGAGTCCTTTTTGGCTTATGGTCAGTAAGGGACTATTGATATATGCTTTGAGTAGAATCATGTCATGCCTTGTTTTGCTATTATAAGTTCCTGTAGCATGTTGTTTGCTTGCTCTAAACATGCCTTCCTGATGTTAATTCCTGGCATGTTAGTATTTTCACTAAGTCTGTGAACCTGATATTTTTAGCACTTTTACCATGCTTGTTTGAACATGTTATGATGTGATTTAGCCGTAGTTCAGTGTTCCTCTTTTGTTAAGCATCTCCTGTAGATCGCTGCCATATGCTTTGTTTTTATGTTGGGGTGCTGTAGCATAGTTTCTTGTTGCTTGCTAAGTAGCATCGGGCTGTTAAACGCAGATTTGTGTCATTCTTGTTTTGCTTGTCATTTGCAAACCGTACATCCGATTCCGGTGATCTTTATATCGATTTCAACCGAAATCATCTCATCTTTCCAGTGGCATACTTGGTTTGCCAAGTTGATGCCAGTTCATCATTTTCCTTCCGGAGCACACATATGCATTGCATATCACATCTCGTGATCGCATGTCATGTTTTGCATCATATTGCTTGTGCATTGTTCCTTGTTTGATTGTGGTTCCGTTGCTTGTGTTCTTGCTTTGGGTAGAGCCGGAGGCGAGTGCGTGAGCGAGGAGCCTGTTGAGAACGCCTACGAAGACCAAGCCTTAGACAACTCGAGAACCTTACGAGCAAGATGACCATACCTTCGAAATCACTTCTATCTTTGCTTGCTAGATGCTCGCTCTTTTGCTATGCCTATGCTGCGATACCTACCACTTGCTATATCATGCCACCCATATTGCCATGTCAACCTCTAACCTTCCATGTCCTAGCAAACCGTTGATTGGCTATGTTACCGCTTTGCTCAGCCCCTCTTATAGCGTTGCTAGTTGCAGGTGAAGATGAAGTTTGTTCCTTGTTGGAACACGGATATTTTGGGATATCACAATATCTATTGTTTTAATTAATGCATCTATATACTTGGTAAAGGGTGGAAGGCTCGGCCTTATGCCGGTGTTTTGTTCCACTCTTGCCGCCCTAGTTTCCGTCATACGGTGTTTTGTTCCTTGATTTTGCGTTCCTTACGCGGTCGGGTGATTTATGGGACCCCTTGACGGTTCGCTTTGAATAAAACTCCTCCAGCAAGGCCCAACCTTGGTTTTACCATTTGCCACCTATACCCTTTTTCCCTTGGGTTTCGCGAGCCCGAGGGTCATCTTTATTTTAGCCCCGGGCGGTGCTCCTTCAGTGTTGGTCCGAATCGAGTAGATCTGCAGGGCCCCTTGGGGAAACTCGAGTCTGGTTTTACTCGTAGGATGTCTCATCCGGTGTGCCACGAGAACAAGATATGTGCAGCTCCTATCGGGATTTGTCGGCACAGTGGGGAGGTCTTCTGGTCTTGTTTTACCATTGTCGAAATGTCTTGATGTACCGGGATTCGAGATCGATCGGGTCTTCCGGAGAAGGTTTATTCTTCGTTGACCGTGAGAGCTTGTGATGGGCTAAGTTGGGACACACTGCAGGTATTATCTTTCAAAGCCGTGCCGCGTTATGAGGCAGATGGGAATTTGTTAATGTCGGTTGTAGAAAACCCAAAGTTGACCTTAATTAAAATACATCAACCGTGTATGTAACCGTGATGGTCTCTTCTCGTGAGTCCGGGAAGTGAACACGTGTTGGAGTTATGCTTGGCGTAAGTAGTCGGGATCACTTCTTGATCGCTAATAGCTTCACGACCGTGCCTTGCTTCTATTCTCGCTCTCTTTTGCGATCGTAGCCACCATATATGCTAGTAAACTGCAGCAGCTCCACTTCTTGACACCAGCCTTCCCTTAAGCTTAAATAGTCTTGATCTCGCTGGTGTGAGATTGCTGAGTCCCGTGGCTCACAGATTCTACCAAAGCAGATCACGGTACCGGTGATGCCGGCGTAGATGGCATGGCGAGCTGAAGTGGGAATTTGATGAGGCCCTTGGTCGATACTATGTTTCATTTCCAGACGATTAGTAGTGGAGCCCAGTTGGGGCGATCGGGGATCTGTGTTGCATTTGAGATAGTCTTCTTTTATTTTGGTTCCGTAGTCGGACCTTGAGTGTAAACTGCATGATGGATGTTTATTTATGTATTGTGTGAAGTGGCGACTGTAAGCCAACTATGTATCTTTTCCCTTATGTATTACATGGATTGTGCGAAGATTACCTCACTTGCGACATTGCTTTCAATGCGGTTATGCCTCTAAGTCGTGCTTCGACACGTGGGAGATATAGCCGCATCGAGGGCGTTACTAAGTTGGTAATCGAGCCATCCCGACCTTAGGAGCCCCCTTTGCTTGATCGTTTTAGTGGCGAGTTGTGTCTAGAAAAATGTTTTGAGTCATTTAGGATTATATATATCGGAGAGTTTAGGAATTCTTTTTACTCCCGGTCCTTGACCTTCTGGTGAGGTATCCTGACGTAGAGTTTTGACACTTCTCTTCTCAAATTTCACTAATTTTCTTTTTAGGATCACGCGGGTATCTTAGAATCGTTCCGATGGTTTTATGATGACAACATTGTCTTGGTTGCCTCCCGTCAGCAGGGGTTTTTTTTACTGGAGGTGTCCCGGGGAGTTGAGCTCCGAGGTGTTGTCGTCATAATTTTATCGTTGCGATTCTGGAATACACGAGTTTAATGCGCCGACATCGAAAATCTCTTTTATGCGGTTGTTGGTGAGATAACCCGCTAACCCGATCTTTGCGGTGAGTACGGAGTATTGCCATGACTTGTATAACGGATGCTTTTGAAGGTTGAGGTACACGATTTCGAAGGTTTCTTGGTTATGTGTTGAAGGATGGATACAATTGGATGTAGGGATTGTTAGTTTGGGTGAGATATATTGCTTCCTGTATCCCCAACACCGATTGCATAACCGGAAAGTTTGGGAGTTTATAGGTGGGATTCAAGTAGCTCTAGCTTTTCTTCCGCAGATATTTGGTTTGTGATTGGGTAATCCTTACCACTTATTTGTTCCATTCATACCTTGTTTTTATTTTTATTCATCAATCTCTTATCAAGTGGCTTCTCACCTTAATGGACATGATGTTTACTTTGGAATTCATTCGTTCATCCCTGTTCGAATGTTTATTGTGAAGACTATATGTTGCAATTTCTATCCGTTGATTCAACTTGTCTATCTGTCTATCAAGATGCTAACGGATGTCACCCTCTTCAGATGGCTCCGCCTCTGGCGTCGTAATCCGAACGCAGTGATGGGAGTCGGCGAACCCTCCACCTCCACCTCCGCCTCCGGAGGCATGGCAAACTTTGATGGCAACCACAAACGCCAATGCTCGGTTGTTGATCCAGTGATGCAAGAGCGTAACCAAGGCCAAGGCAACCAAGGGAATCAAGGTCAAGGCAGTTCTTCCATCGCCCACGATTTCCTACACTCAACCAGTTCCTTGCAAACCAGCCAAAGTATTTCAGCTCTCGTGCGAGGCCACGACGCCGACGATTGGCTCGTGGATATCAACAAGCATTTGAATGCAGCGATGTTAGACACGAGGACTACGTCAAGTTCGCGTCTTTTCAGCTCAAGGATCGAGCGGCTGATTGGTTCCAACAATACAAGGATTCTAGAGGTGGTCGGTGATTACTTGGACTGATTTTGCCGGGACTTTAAAGCTCACCATATTCCTACCGGTGTTGTTGAGAGCAAGCGTGAGGAGTTCCGCAATCTCAAGCAAGGAAACATGTCGATGTACGAATACAACATACTGATTTGAAACTTGCTCGCTTTGCTAAACAAGGCGTTCTGACGAAAAGAGTATGATCTATCGATTCGGAGGTGGCCTTAGAGAGGATCTGCAGTTATCTCTTGTTCTTTTTGAGCCTACTCGGTTTGATCAATTCTACAATATGGCCCTCAAGCTAGAAGGTGCTCAGCTCAAGTGTGAGGCTTCAAAGAAGAGAAAGCAGGATGCGATTCGGTCTTCTTCTTCCTCTCAAGTGGCGACAAAGCAGCAAAAGTTCTACCTTCCTCCTCCTCCGTTCCGTCGGCCTTACCAGCAGAAGAACTCGGTGGTCGTGGATCTTCCCACCCACCCAACCCAAGCTACGAACAAGTCTCACCTCAAGCTCCAAGGTCAAATGCTCCTTATCACCGCCCGCTCTCAGAGGTGACTGCAACAAGTGCAGCAGAAGGGTCACTATGCGAACAAATGCCATAACCAAAGGCGCCTTCCGCCTCCTCCTCTGTGAGGTCTTCAAGCAATGCGGTGGTCAAGCATAACCCGAAGCATGCAAAGGTGAATATGATGAATGCAGCTCAGCAGAGGATTCTTGAGATGTGATAATGGGTAATCTCGATTAATGATATTCTGCAAAAGTCTTATTTGATCTTTGGTGCATCGCATTCTTTCTTGTCATATCCTTTTGCATGAAGCACGCTTTTGATCTGAGAGGTCTTGTCCAAAGTTATGCAAGTTGTTTCTCCGGAAAACTTATGACTTCTAGTTTGGTTGCTCGATGTTTCTATCCGGTTTGGCGACTATAGATTTTTGGCTAAACCAATTGTTCTTGGTGACTCGATATTGATCTAATTCTCGGGATGGATGGCTTTCTCAGCACAAGGCTCACTTGATTGTCTTTGCCAAACAGATTCAATTGACACACCCTTACGAGGATGTTATCATCTATGCGCTCGTGATGAAACCATTCGGTTGTTTTCTCTCAATGAGAAGGGCGAATTGGATGCTATCTCTCGATTCGGTCGTTTGTGAGTACCAAGATGTCTTTCGGAAGAGCTTCGGGTATGCCTCCTCATCGGCCGGTCGAATTCGTTATTGATCTTGAGCACCGCATGAACCCGTTTGCAAGCGTCCTTACAAGCTTGGACCCAAGGAGCTGAAAGAATTGAAGAAGCAGCTCGATGAACAAGAGCGTCTGGGTTTGATCAGACCGAGTTCATCTCCATGGGGATGTGGAGTTCTTTTTGTCCAGAAGAAGGATGGCACGGACCGACTTTGTGTTGATTACCGTCCATTGAATAAGAAGACAATCAAGAACAAGTATCCACTTCCCAACATCAATGAGTTATTCGAGCAACTCAAAGGTGCTAAAGTATTCTCCAAGCTTGACCTTCGTATGGGTTATCATCGATTCGCATTCGTGAACAAGATATTCCCAAGACAAAGCATTGAGAACAAGCTTTGGTTCTTATGAATATACTGTCATGTCTTTCGGCCTTGTCAATGCTCCTCCAACTTTCTCTCGCATGATGAACTTTATCTTCAACCCCTACACCAATGATTTCGTCTTGGTGTATCTCGATGATATTTTGGTCTTCTCCAAGAACAAGCGAGGATCATGCCAAACATTTGCGATTGGTGCTCGACAAGCTCGAGAGAACATCAATTCTATGAAGTTTTCCAAATGTGAGTTATGGCTTGATGAAGTTCTTTATCTTGGTCATATCATCTCCGCCAAGGAATTGCTGTTAATCCGAGAAGGTGTCTTGATTCGAATTGGGAACCTCCTCGAATGTCAAGCGACTCCATGATTTTCTCGGTCTTGCAAGCTATTGCGAAGATTCGTTGAGAATTTCTCTAAGATTGCAAAGCCTCTTTCCAACCTCCTCCGAAGGATGTCAAGTATGTCGGGCCTTTGAGTGTGATGTCGCTTTCAATACCCTCAAAGAGAAGCTAGTTCTGACTCTGTCTTGACTCCTCTGATGAATCCAAGCCATTGAAGTTTTCTCGTGATGCTTCCTTGCAAGGTCTCGGTCTTTGTGTTAATGCAAGAGAAGAAAGTTGTGGCATATACCTCTCGTCAGTTGAAGCCCAACAAAAAGAACTACCCCACTCATGATCTTGAGTTGGCGGCAGTTGTCCATGCATTGATAACATGGAGACATCTCTTGTTGGGAAGGAAAGTGGACATATTCACCGATCACAAGAGTCTCAAGTATATCTTCACTCAACCAAACCTCAACCTCAGGCAAACTCAATGGGTCGAAATGATTCAAGAGTACAATCCAAGTATTGAATATACTCACGGCAAGGCGAATGTGATTGCAGATGCCTTGAGCGAGAAAGGCTTATTACAATGACTTAATTCTCAAGCCCTTCCAACGGATCTTTGTGAAGCTTTCATAAGCTGAATCTTCAAGTTGTTCCTCAAGGCTTTCTTGCCAACCTCATAGTCTCTCCTACTTTGGAAGATCAAATTCGTGAGGCACAACTCCACGGATACCATGGTGAAGAAAGTGAAACGTGGTATTGACAAGGGCATTTCCAAATACAAGTGCTATCGCTTGGATGCCAAAGACACTCTTTTCTTCGAGGATCGTATTGTGGTTCCTAAAGGCGATCTTAGAAAAGTCATCATGAATGAGGCACACAATTCCCTCCTATCCATTCATCCTGGAAGTACGAAGATGTACCATGACCTCAAGCAGTCGTATTGGTGGACTCGAATGAAGCGAGAAATTGCTCAATTCGTGAATGAATGTGATGTCTGTAGAAGGGTGAAAGCAGAACACCAAAGACCAGCAGGTCTCCTCCAACCTCTTGCTATTCCTGAATGGAAGTTTGATCATATCGAGATGGACTTCGTGACTGGTTTTCCAAAGTCCAAGCGTGGAAATGATGCCATCTTCGTTGTCATCGACAAGCTTACTAAAGTGGCTCATTTTCTTCCTGTCAAAGAATCTATCACAGCAGCTCGGTGGCGAGCTATACACCTCGAAATTGTCTCCTTGCACGGTATTCCACAACTGATCTCTTGGACCGTGGAAGCATCTTCACTTCTAAGTTCGGGACTCCTTTCAAGCGGCCATGGGCACCAACATTCGTTTCAAAGACAGCTTTCCATCCTCAAACAAGTGGCCAAGTCGGCGAGTCAATCAAATCCTTGAAGATATGCTCGGGGCTTGTGTCATTTCCTTTGGCATGAAGTGGGAAGAGTGTCTCCCATATGCCGAGTTCTCCTACAACAACAACTTCCAAGCGAGTTCGGGCAAGGCCCCATTCGAAATTCTCTATGGCGAAAGTGCCGTACTCCTCTCAGTTGGTCCGAGTCGGTGAGCGCCAACTTCTTGGCAGCGACTTGATCACGAAGCGAAGAAATGTGCAAAGTCATTCGTGAGAATCTCAAAGCCGTGCAATCGCGCGGAAGGGCTATTATGATGACAAGCACCGTGATGTGGCTTTTGAAATTAGAGACCATGTCTACCTCCGTCTCTCCAATGAAAGGTACTCGTCGTTTCGGTATCAAAGGAAGCTTGCCCCTAGATCGTGGGTCCTTTCAAGATCATTGGTAAAAGAGGCGATCTCGCCTATCAACTTGAGCTTCCATCCAACTTTGCAAGCGTCCACGATGTGTTTCACGTGTCACAGCTCCGCAAGTGCTTCAAGATTCTGGCGCACTATCAACTTTGAAGAAATTGACTTCCAAGAAGATCTTTCTTATCATGAGCACCCCGTTGCTATTCTTGAAGAAACCGAGCGCAAGACTCGCAACAAGTCAATCAAATTCCTGAAAGTAAAGTGGTCACACCATTCCGATCGAGAAGCCACCTGGGAGCACGAGGATCACCTCCGTTCCGAATATCCGGAGTTCTTTCAGTCCTAGATCTCGGGACGAGATCCTCTTGTAGTGGTGGAGTGTTGTAACACCCCGGATGTAACTTTCCATATTTGTAACTTCAACTCTTGCCATTTTCGGATATGTGATATGATATTCCCTCCGTGGTTGGGTTTTGTTTTCGTTTTGCATTTTGTCCATGTCATGCATCTCATATCATGTCATCATGTGCATCTCATTTGCATACGTGTTCGTCTCATGCATCCGAGCATTTTTTCCGTTGTCCGTTTTGCAATCCGGCACTCCTATGTTTCCCGGCGTCTCCTTTTACATTTTTCCGTGTGCGGGTGTTGAACATTCTCGGAATGGACCGAGCCTTGCCAAGTGGCCCTGGTATAGCACCGGTAGACCACCTGTCAAGTTTCGGGTCATTTGGAGTTCGTTTGGTACTCCAACGGTAAACCGCACTCTCGCAAAGGCCTCTTTTGAGTTGCAGCCCAACACCCCTCCAAAACAGCTCAATAACCCATCTAACTCCCTTCCATGCTCTCGGTTGTTCGATCACGATCGTGTGGGCGAAAACCGCACCTCATTTGGACACTCCTAGCTCCCTCTACCTCTATAAATAGACCCCTCCCCCGAAAATCCGGATGAAACCCTAGAAATTTCCCCTCCGCGCCGCCGGACACGTCCGAATCAGACCGGACGCGTCCGCCCGCCGCCGCCCGGCCACTCGCGAGCCGCCACGTGGCCTCCGCCGCGCCCCGCCGCCGGCCGGTCCGCCGGCCCGGTGGAACCCTCCAACCAGCGCCGCACGCCATGCGCACACGCCGCCGCCGCCGCCGCCGCCGCCCGGCCGCCGCGCGCCGCGCCCGCCGCCGCCGTTCCGCGCGCGCGCCCGCCGGCTCGCCCGCCCGCCGGCCGTGCTGCCCATGCTGCGCCGCTGCGCCCGCCCGCCGCATCTCGGCGCCGGCCCGCCGCCTGCTGCGCCGCCGCCTCCGGCGCTCCGCCCGCCGGCCTCCTCGGCCCGACCCCAACTCCGCGAGCTCCGGCCACCTTCCTCAAGCACTCCGGCCGATCCGATCTGGATCCAGATCCAAAACTCCACGGTTGACTTTCTTCTCCCCCCGAATCCACTAAGTCCTTTTTCTGTAATAATTTTTGTGCATTTTCATAGCATCACATCTCCGCAACCGTGGCTCCGTTTTGGGCGTATAATATGTCAAATTGTTCGTCTCAAAGAGTACATCATTACATTCCATTGCATCATTTGTTGAGCTCATCTTGATGCCCGAAATGCTATTGGAAGAGGGCTTCAGATTGTTAGTTCCAGAATCTTATCAGCTCGAGCTCTTTTGTCATTTTTACCATGATTTATGTGTGCACCCTATGAACTTGAGTCCTACATGTGTGTCAAACTATGCCATGCCATATTTCCAGGGGTGTATGCCATGTATTTTTGTGAGTTATGTGTTGACTAGAACAAGCATGCAAAATAGGGATGATGATGTTGCTGATTTCAGGAACTTAGTGTTTTCACTAAGTCTTGTCCTGTTGTTATTTTTATGCCATATGTTCATGTTGTTACAGAGAGATCTATGGCCTTTTTGAGCATGATAAGTAAGGGTGTTTTGAACATATGGATGTGCTCTATCCATTAATGCCTTTGTTGGCATTTATGGAGTAGTCTAGCATGTCATTTTCGTGCTCTACTTTTGCTTGAAAATGTTTCCTGGCAGATTGTTTGCATGAGATTCAATTTCACGAGGTCGTTGTAGTTGATCCGTGTAGGCTATGATGTTGTTCTTGCCATGTATAGCTTCTATGCCATGTCTTCTTGATGGGGGTATGCTTAGTTTATCATGAGATGCTCTGTAGTGAGTGCATCGAGCTCACTAACATGCCTACTAGTTATCTGTTTTTGCCATGCCCGTTTTTTACGCTAAGTCTGAAATCTGTAATAAAACTTGCAATGTTTACATGGGTGCCATCATTTCTTAGAATCCTTTTTGGCTTATGGTCAGAAGGGACTATTGATATATGCTTTGAGTAGAATCATGTCATGCCTTGTTTTGCTATTATAAGTTCCTGTAGCATGTTGTTTGCTTGCTCTAAACATGCCTTCTCGATGTTAATTCTGGCATGTTAGTATTTTCACTAAGTCTGTGAACTCGATATTTTAGCACTTTCACCATGCTTGTTTGAACATGTTATGATGTGATTTAGCCGTAGTTCAGTGTTCCTCTTTTGTTAAGCATCTCCTGTAGATCGCTGCCATATGCTTTGTTTTTATGTTGGGGTCTGTAGCATAGTTTCTTGTTGCTTGCTAAGTAGCATCGGGTACGTTAAACGCAGATTTGCGTCATTCTTGTTTTGCTTGTCATTTGCAAACCGTACATCCGATTCGGTGATGTTTATATCGATTTCAACCGAAATCATCTCATCTTTCCAGTGGCATACTTGGTTTGCCAAGTTGATGCCAGTTCATCATTTTCCTTCCGAGCACACATATGCATTGCATATCACATCTCGCATCGCATGTCATGTTTTGCATCATATTGCTTGTGCATTGTTCCTTGTTTGATTGTGGTTCCGTTGGTTGTGTTCTTGCTTTGGGTAGAGCCGGAGGCGAGTGCGTGAGCGAGGAGCCTGTTGAGAACGCCTCACGAAGACCAAGCCTTCGACAACTCGAGAACCTTACTGAGCAAGATGACCATACCTTCGAAATCACTTCTATCTTTGCTTGCTAGATGCTCGCTCTTTTGCTATGCCTATGCTGCGATACCTACCAGTTGCTATATCATGCCACCCATATTGCCATGTCAACCTCTAACCGTCCATGTCCTAGCAAACCGTTGATTGGCTATGTTACCGCTTTGCTCGGCCCTCTTATAGCGTTGCTAGTTGCGGTGAAGATGAAGTTTGTTCCTTGTTGGAACACGGATATTTTGGGATATCACAATATCTATTGTTTTAATTAATGCATCTATATACTTGGTAAAGGGTGGAAGGCTCGGCCTTATGCCGGTGTTTTGTTCCACTCTTGCCGCCTAGTTTCCGTCATACCGGTGTTTTGTTCCTTGATTTTGCGTTCCTTACGCGGTCGGGTGATTTATGGGACCCCCTTGACGGTTCGCTTTGAATAAAACTCCTCCAAAGCAAGGCCCAACCTTGGTTTTACCATTTGCCACCTATACCCTTTTTCCCTTGGGTTTTCGCGAGCCCGAGGGTCATCTTTATTTAGCCCCGGGCGGTGCTCCTTCGAGTGTTGGTCGAATCGAGTAGACTGCGGGGCCCCTTGGGGAAACTCGAGGTCTGGTTTTACTCGTAGGATGTCTCATCCGGTGTGCCACGAGAACAAGATATGTGCAGCTCCTATCGGGATTTGTCGGCCAATGGGAGGTCTTCTGGTCTTGTTTTACCATTGTCGAAATGTCTTGATGTACCGGGATTCCGAGATCGATCGGGTCTTCCGGAGAAGGTTTATTCTTCGTTGACCGTGAGAGCTTGTGATGGGCTAAGTTGGGACACCCTGCGGTATTATCTTTCAAAGCCGTGCCGCGGTTATGAGGCGATGGGAATTTGTTAATGTCGGTTGTAGAAAACCCAAAGTTGACCTTAATTAAAATACATCAACCGTGTATGTAACCGTGATGGTCTCTTCTCGTGAGTCAGGGAAGTGAACACGATGTTGGAGTTATGCTTGACGTAAGTAGTCGGGATCACTTCTTGATCGCTAATAGCTTCACGACCGTGCCTTGCTTCTCTTCTCGCTCTCTTTTGCGATCGTAGCCACCATATATGCTAGTAAACTTGCGGCAGCTCCACTTCTTGACACCAGCCTTCCCTTAAGCTTAAATAGTCTTGATCTCGCGGGTGTGAGATTCTTTGAGTCCCGTGGCTCATGATTCTACCAAAAGCAGATCACGGTACGGTGATGCGGTAGCAGATGGCGAATCGAGCTGAAGTGGGAATTTGATGAGGCCCTTGGTCGATACTATGTTTCATTTCGAGACGATTAGTAGTGGAGCACGATTAGGCGATCGGGGATCTGTGTTGCATTTGAGATAGTCTTCTTTTATTTTGGTTCCGTAGTCGGACCTTGAGTGTAAACTGCATGATGGATGTTTATTTATGTATTGTGTGAAGTGGCGACTGTAAGCCAACTATGTATCTTTTCCCTTATGTATTACATGGATTGTGCGAAGATTACCTCACTTGCGACATTGCTTTCAATGCGGTTATGCCTCTAAGTCGTGCTTCGACACGTGGGAGATATAGCCGCATCGAGGGCGTTACAGCTGATGAGCTAACATTGAGAGAGTTTATGTCCAGTTCAGTGGGTGGTGGCTCTGGTTTCTTTCTGACCTGGTGCAGTGGAGGCCGTTTATTCATGACCAGAGTCACAACTCCACCAAGTCATGGAGATGACCTTTTGGTAGCCAGCGTGTATGCATGTATTGGAGTATTTAATATGTATGTAACCTGGATGGCTTTGTTGAGAAACAGCCTTGTTGTAATCTTTTTGTTGTTGTTGTTGAGAAACAGCCTTGTTGTATCTTTTTGTTGTTGTTGAGAAACAGCCTTGTTGTATTTGGTGTGTTAATGCAGTTTAGCGACAATCTATTGTAGTTTGGATTTGGATGCCCATATAAATAAAAGAGCCCCGCTTCGGTACAACCCTCCTCCTAAAACGTATAAAGGGTAATATAGTAATTTCACAAGTCGTACTACTGTGTATGTATGGTGGGTAGCCCGCTGGACGTATACATACAGAAGACCACCGATTGGGTCGGCCCATTAAAGTAGCGTATAGCAGCGCTTCAAAAATAAAACCACGCCTCCCAGAGTTCCAACTCGGGACTTCCAGACTTTGACATATGTGGTACAACCAGCTCACCTAGCCAGCATCTTTGGAGCAATGGCAGCGCGAAGCCTTAAGTATAATATCATGGAGAATATTTTTAAAAACTTTCAGCGCAAAATATTTTTTTTGAAAACAAAACGTGATTTTTGTGTGAATCCCAAACACTTTTCAGTTTTTTGAACAAATATATAATAAACTAAAACATTGTTAAAAAAATCATGAAGAATTTTGAAACGCAAATGTTTTTCAAACCGCAACATTTTTCTAATTCCAAATTTTCATGGAAACACAAACAGTTTTTAGAACAAAACATTTTTGCAACTCCAAAAATAAATGAAAAAACAACAAACATTTTTGGTAATTGCGAACAATTTTTGTAACAGAAGCATAAGACCATCATTTTTTGAAATTTTTGGGAAAAATATGAAAACGGGAACATTGACTGAAATTTGAAACAAATTATAATACATGAAAAAATTGGAATCCCAATCATTTCTCTAACAGTTGCAAAAATTTTGAATAAACACATTTTGAAGAATTTTTGGTAAACACGTACATTTTCTGAAATTCCTAACTTTTTCTTTGAGAAATGACAAACAAAAGTTGAAGATATGTACAATTTTTTTGAAATTATGAACATTTTCTGAATTGTTTGAACATTGATTAATAAATATGAATATTTTTGAAATTCTGAAAATTGGTTTTAAAAATATTCGAAATATTGAAGGTTCAATGGTCACTAAGGATGCTCAATAGGAGAGACCATATCGTTATTTGCTTCGCTCGTTCTATCTGTTTGATTGATAACTTCACGCGACGTGTGTCAATTAGGAAATTCCATATGTTTTGAGCGTAGCGTCAAATAGAAGGCAACACACGCAGGAGGCTGGCCGACTTGGCTGGCCCATTGACGCTCGCAAAAAACAGAAAATAATTCACCAATATGATAGTTTTTCATTATAAAGCGAAAACCAAATGAAATCAGTTGGTTAACGAAATATCGATTTGTTGTACTGGGTTGACATTTTTGAGTTTTAGGTTTGCTAACCAAAATAAAAAACAAATGGTAAAAATGGAAATTACAATTTCTACCACACTACCACCCTGATGGGTGATCTCATCACTCCGGTCAGGCACCTATTGGGTCGGCCCAAGCGTTCGTAGATTTGAAATAAGTTCATCGATGCGGAAAAAAATATTCATGTTGAAAGTTTTCCAAAAAAAAGTCCACCAAAAAAGTTGAAAATAAGCTCGAGAAATTGAAAAGGATTGAAAATTTTGAGAACTAATTCATGATTTTTTTATTTTAAAAGGTTTACACATTTAAAATAACAGGAAAAAAAATAAAAAGGGAAACAAAGGAATAAACTAAAAAGGGAAAACAAACCAGAATAAAGCCTGTTTTAAAAAACATGAAAAACGGCCTAAAACTTCACAAAGTTACATTTGCCACATAATAAAGCCAGAAAGAAAGCAAGTGTTCAAGTTGTGTTCATAAAATTGTTCAGAATGTTACTTCTGAAGTTAGCACGCTTCTCATATCTCCTTAAATTTATTGAAAATGTTGTTCAAAAGAATATTGTTAACATTTTGAGCTAACATATCTTTTTTTTTTGGAATGTTCATGCTTTTAAAAAATGTTGCTCAAATTTTCCAAAATATGTCATGCTTCTAAAACAATGAAATTTTTGAAAAAATTGGATTTTAAAACATTATTTGATTTGTAAAAAAATATTCAGATTTTCCAACAAATGTTTGATTTTTTTGAAAAGGTACCTGAATTCTTCATTAGTGTTAGTTCTTAAGTATGCGCGCTCCTCGTTTTGCACAAACGTTAGTCAGCTTAACTGGTATGCCACTCACCGTTGTTGCAAGAGATCTGTGGTTAGATTCCTAGCTGGTTCATTTCTTTTGTGACTTTTTACACTAACAGGTGCGCTCCCTGCTGTTAGTTTTTAAGATTTCACGGTCATTAGTTAACACAGTCATCAGACGGGTCAGCTGGTGAGCCACTCACACTTGTAGCAAGAGGTCTGCGTTTCAAATCCTGGTAGCTACAATTGTTTTGGATTTCTTTTCAATTTTTACTTCCAGTGAAGGGGAGCGCTTACTACAGCCATCACCATTGGGCCCGGCCCAGTCCGGCGGGGTTGGGTGTTGTATACATGTTGGTGCATAAAAAAAAGACCATCATCAATTGAAAAAGACCATCATACCCTTTATTATGAAGGGGTATAAACAGATCTCCACCGTCGATGTGTTTAGGGAGGTTGTACCGAAGAAAAAGTGTAAATAATAATGTATTTACCACCTGTCGATCCATACAAGGGATTATTTGATTGAGCATCCTATAAAAAAAATTCCAAAATGACAAGTGCCACACGTGTGACGTGAAGCACTCCGGCCTTGAGGTTTTCTACAACTGAAGTTGCTATCCGAAAAGATAAAAACAAACCTAAAAAACTAAAACTTGTCATCCGAAAAGAAAGTTGTCAACCTCACACCACTAGACTTGTCATAAAAATATTCGGAGTTGCCATGTGTTCGTGCCACACGTGTGATACTTATCAGAGTTCAAAAACATTTATTGGGAAATGTTGCGGCATTACTCAAATCATGGTCAAAGTATCGCCATGTAAGCTACAAATTTTCACACAGAGAAAGGTGAACTGAGAGGACATTTTCAAGTCATTTTGTACAGTAAAAGTGGCATGATACATCACTGAAAACGCAAAACAAAAACACAATGCATCGGTTTCAGCATTGACGCATGTCATCGGTTCCAGAAAAATAATACTCCATTGGCCAACACGAGCCTTCCAACATGCTGATCAAAATAGCACCGAATCCTAGACCCAGAAGCAGCAGGAAAGAAAGACCCCAACAAAGACTCCCAAACAGCCCAGGAATTGCTTGCCAAAAACTTCAACAGAGGCCGTGCTGTAGTAACAATCGGAAACCACCAAACTTCGTTGAGTGTCAAATCACACCCAACTACGCAAGTTTGCCGCAAAAAAATGTTCTCCACACAAAGAGCAGGAGCAATCAGGTGCCATAAGAGTTGCTACTTCATTCATAGTTAGGAGTCACGACCACGGTGCATACTCAACACAAATGAACTATAAACCTATGGAAGGGCATTTCTAAAGCGACTCAACCAAACTAGGAAGGAAAAAAAAAAGAAAATATATGCATGAATCTCCACGTAAAATCAATGATATAGGACTTAGATGTGCAATACTTAAGCCACATCTAGATGTGCTTTAGCAAAACTGCAGTATACTATTATCAGTGTACAAAGTGCTCCATTCTATTAGCAGTAATAACATCTAAGAACGAAGTAACAGAAGACATGGGTCAATGAAACAAAATACTTGCTATCTTTTAACAATAACCATACTGAAGTAACAATCCGACCCAAAACAGATGCAGTGACCCAATTGCTGCCGCTGTGATAACAACCAGACACAAAACCATGCTGAGAACCCCGATCACAGGCAGCTTCCCAAATACTGCTAAAAAAACATCTCCACACAAAGAGCGGGAGCGACCAGGTGGCAAAAGCAATAGTACCAAGGTATGTACTGAACATGAAAGACGGAATTATTAAGCAACAGAAAGGAATATCAAAACCAAACATATGTAGAATTAAAATGCCATAATTAACTTCTGATGAAGGAATCAACATTCCGAACTGCAACCATGCCTTTCATCATGCTTTTGAACAATGAACGCCGAAAGTAAACAGAGGAGAATTTCAGAACAGTTCTATATAGCATAGGTACTCCATTGTTTATAATACTAGCACGATGCTCAAGGTAGCATAACAAGCACCGAATGATGACAGAAGAAGTGCCGATTCCGCCATCCAAATTGTTCGCTTCATACAGGATAGATGCTTCAAGGGCACGACTAGTCCAAAACATTAAGATGGAGTATGGCATCTCATAGCACAATAGAGAACAGAGGCTCCCTGTTCACAGCATCTTGTTTTTGCGTCTCAAACAATGGAAGTGAAATCATGCTCTCTTGGAGGCGATGCCTAGTAAGTGCCCAGTGGTTTTTATGGTCTTCGCTTTCCACATTTCCTAAAAACACGCCATCGGTATCACAATGTAACATACGACTACGATGATGCTGAACCAACAACTCGTGCTGGTTCATCACAGCCATGCTAGGAACATATTTGATTTGCAAATCAAGCGCTGGCGATGCCTCCATCGCTAACAAGTTAATCTGGTAAAGAAAGCCCCAGGTTTCAGCATCATAGTCCTGCAACACCCAAACATCTAAAGTAGTGACACATTGAGAGGAGGTGTGGCACAAAGCTAGGGCGCCATCCATATCCACCAATGACACCTTATCGCCCAACTGTGTTGGGCGGCTCATCTGCCGGAATGTCTCGGCTATGGTGTCAAATACCGTTATGTTGAGACCCATTGCCCAATGCAGCCTACCCTGATGGTGCACTGCCGGGCATTGACGGAACCAAATAGCAGGAATAAACCTTTGTTTTGGAACTGTAGGCCACTGGATGCATCTTGGCTTATCCGATCCGACCGTGAGGACGAAATACTCAAGCAACTCAACTGCTAGGTCGCTCGGGTATGCCCAGGGGCATAACACCCAAAGCACTCGGTGTTCTCCAGATGTCTGGTGCCGGTAGAACCCGGCTACGCTGACCCGCAAGTCTGATCGTCGTGCAGGATGTGGCAGGGACGCACACTTGCGGGTGGCCGGGTTGCAGACGTAGAAATCAGATTTGTATTGATGCGACAGGATGAGGAGGCCATCGCAGGTGGCGCGGTGTATAACGGCGTCGGATGCGTACCACCGGAGGACGGGCCGTATCTTTAGATCATTGGAGCCTCTGATGACGACGCGGCAGATGCCCTCTCTGTGTTTGACGATGGGGAGCGAGGGTTGGTGGCGATGGTGGTCGAGGGTGAACGCGTCCGTGGAAGTGCCGCTGCGCCACGACCTGCGGACGGCGCGGCAGCGGAGCACGTCTTTGACAGGCAGCCGGACGAGGATCTCGTGGAGGACCAGCCACTCCGGTAGGTCGTCGAAGACGGTGCTGCCTTGCATGCTGATTCCTCGCTGATATATATAGGGAAAAAGAAAAAGGAAGTAAGACACGTTAGTACGACGTCGACGCTTGGAGAAGGGTTCCAAGGAAAGGAAACAGGCAGATCATGGAGGATGGTCGGAGGGAGCCGAGGTGACTTACTTCACTGTGGAGCGGAGGATGGTGGAGCGAGGGCGGCTGTCTCCGGCGGCGTCGCGACGGTTCCATGTTCGGTCCCGGCCGGTGGCGTCTACAAGACCGATCGATATGAGAGGGCCAAGGGTAGAGACTTGTTTTTTTTGACAAGAAAAAGGGAACGCAGCACAGCAGATGGGATTTGCTTACGATCGTTGGATTACTAGCAAAGTGGGTCCTTGTCTAGGGTTTCACGGTGGATTGGCATTTGGAACGTGGATTCACCTTTAGTTTGCTTCCATGTAATCTGCTTCCCCAAAAATAACTGCTCCCGAGAATCTAGCGCCTGTGTTCCCAAGAAAAAAAAAGAGGGAGAATCTAGTACCTGGGACAAAACTGCCTACGGCCTTCACGAGATCCTGTTCATCGACCCCAAACCGGTTGAGGTGTGGCGTACAGCGGCACGGCCTTCTTGGAGTCATGTTCATTCAACGCTAACCGCCTACCATGGGGTCTTGTTCATCCAACCTATAACCGGCTAGGGTGGAGCGTACACGCAGTGCCGTTGCCAGCAACTTTCCACGCCCCGGGCCAGCCTTTGGGCTACAGTGAATACTGTAGCTATAGTATAATAATATTGGTACAGTCAACACTGTGTTCCCTCGCTACGCCCCAGGCCATGGCCCGGGCAGCCTGGGGCTTGTCTACGCCCCTGCGTACAAGCACACGACAGTGATGGAAACTGTTCATCGAGAGCCAACCGGCCAACTCAACTCTATGTGTCGCGCAAGGGGGCTTGATGCAACAACCGGCTGGTCTCGACTCTATGTATCACGCGCACGATCGATCAGGCCTCGGATCGCAATAACTCGATCGAGTCTCGCATCGACCGCTAGGATTCAGTAGTGCGAAGGGATCGCTTGGGTTTGACAATGCGGAGGGATCGCTCGGCTTTGATTGTGCGAAGGGATTGTTGATAGTGCGACGAAGGGCTTGCTCGTGTTCAGTAATCTAAGGGCTTGCACACGCGCGCGTACAAGAGAAATGTGCAAACTACCCCTACATCGCTCGGGGCCGACTACCCACCATACACCAAGAAATCCCCATAAAATTTTCGCCTCACTTCTACTATGATTTTTTACGCCATGACGGCCCAAAGAACGTCATGCAAGTGCACCTCTGTCCTGCCCAGGACGAAAAGTCCATTTTTATAATTTTTTATCATAGAAGTAGATGTCCACCACATCCATAATGATATACTCCCTCCGTTTTTAAAATATAAGACTTTTTAGAGATTCCAATATGAACTATGTACGGAGTAAAATGAGTGAATCTACACTTTAAAATATATCTATATACATCTGTATGTAGTCCATATTGAAAGTTTCTAAAAGGTCTTATATTTAGGAACATAAGGAATATGTTTTTGTCATAATTATCGTCATGTAAGTGACAAAATATTTTTTATTCGGGTTATAACCTCATGGATGCGTCTTTTTCTTACTGTAGTTTGGGGTCCTTTTTCGCAAAAAAAAAATCCTTTCAAAGCAATCCAAACCTGTGCAACAGCTAGACGTCCCGTCGACTGTGAGGTGCCTGCGCTTGTACTGTCAAGATGCTATGCCGGTTCAGTCTTTTCAAGGCGATCTAGGGTTAAGGTGTGTGTGCGTGTATTCATAGGGCTGAGTGTATGTGGCATTTTGTGGCCGCAAATAGCCTTGGCCACTAGCCGCACGCCGTCAAGGAGGTGTAGGAGACCTAACCGCCCATCCGCAACGGCCGGCGCGACCACCATCAACGCTACGACCAGCAACCGGCCGGTTCCTTCATCCTCGCACGCAGCGTGTTCGACAAAATCCCAGTGAGGTAAAAATTTGGTTGAACTTGTCGGGTTTTTTTTCATGCACGTAGATGTAGTTTGATAGTGATTCCCATATTATAGATGAGCTCATGTGACTTCTCTACTTGGGATGATTCCTCGTCGGATGAGGAGTTCGACGTGGTTTGCTCGCAGCGATGCACAACAGGAAGAAGCCGGAGCATGATGGTCCCGTGTTTGGCTGTGAGTACATACGAAAAGAACGGACGGAGGCGCATAACAGATTGATGTGCAACTATTTTGGTACTCTGCCAGTTTTCTCATAGAGGTACTTTCGTCACCATTTCAGAATGTCCAAGGACTTGTCTGACTTCAAACATCTAACTAAACAATGGGGCCCATCCAGATTCCCCACCTCAGCCCTATTTTTTTTATAATACAAAAGATCATGGTTTTTTTAGGGGTTAAACCAAGCTTTATTGATCAAATTCCACATGATGTGGGATACAAATAGGATCATGGGGTTCAACCAACCATGTGTATCGCCCCGGATCCAGAGAATGCAAAAACTTGGGTAACCTATCTGCATCACCATTAGATGATCTACCCTCAAACTTGAAATTACAATTCAAAAAAGAAGCTCTATGTCTAATTTCACTAATGATAGCTCCATAAACACCACTACTGTTTCTCTGAATGTCGTCGATAACTTGTTTGGAGTCTGAAGCAATAATCACATTTTATATGTAGATCCTCAGCCAAACAAAGTCCTTCTCGATCGGCAAGCTATCGCCTCAGGAGTCGCCACATCCGTTATACCATGAATGACCAAAGCTGAACTGCGCATATACTTTCTGGAGATATCTCGACAGACAGTCGCGGCAGCCCCTCTTGCGTGCGATTTGGACACTGCTGCATCTACATGAAGCTTAGCAAAACCTGCAGGGGGAGCTTTTGGTTTGGTAGAAACCGTTATAGGCACCGCAGTGGTCCTGTTGCTACTCACTGGAACCACTTCAAGATCAGTAATGAAGCCAGTGATGAAACCATACGTTTCCCACGGTGTCGTGGGAACGAACACCTATGGGGCAGGGCCCCTTTCGGTCCGGCAGGGAGCGGAGGCCACACGAAGAGCGGATCGAGGCGGAGCACGCGAGCGATTTTACCCAGCTTCGGAGCTCTCCGAAGAGATAATACTCCTACTGCTGCTTTGTGGTTATATTATGTTCTTGCTCGAGAGCGTGGGAATGTTCTGGTTTCGAATGAGTCGAACCCCCCTTTACATTGCGCATGGGCCTCCTTTTATAGGCTCAAGGGGTCACCGACAGGTGGCAACGCATGCAGGGGTAAAAGTGTAAAAGGTGTGGTTGGTACAACTGCTTCTACATTGCCCCTACCTAACTTTCGGCGGCGGGGACAAGAGCATTTAATGCCGTCGCGTCGCCTAAGCAATCTAAAAGCGACCGTTAGGGGCGCCACCGTTCGCCACGATGGCCGTCTTGTCATCTTCGCTCGCCACCTCGCACCGCTTGGCTACCTGACCTCTCGCCACGTGCGCTGGAGCGATCTGTGGGGACACGTCGACGGATGTTGGGCGTGGGCGCAGTGGTGGCCGCGCTGCAAGCGCCTTGCGCATGTCGTTGTCTTGCCGCGCCCGGAACCTTGTCGCTCGCCGAGTCTTGCCGGGACACGCGGCGCGTCGCGGCAAGTTACTTGAAATGCCTTGGCTGGCCTTCCCGGCAAGCTCCTCTTGCCGGGGCCTTGTCCTTCCCGGCAAGCTCCTCTTGCCGGGGCCTTGTCTTCTCAGTTAAAACACTTTGTTCTTGAATGGCTCCAATAGGAACTACGGAGGATCTTGGCGGTCACCGGCAAGCCTTGCCCTTGGTAGCTGCTGGATCGCCGTGCACAAGTTCGGGATAGTAAGGTACCCTACTTTAGTACACCGGCAGAGCCCCGGGCTGGGCCACACACGGTGCCGAAACCTTTGTTGGGCCGAGCCCAAAACAGGTCTGGCACGCGCGGCACGGGTCCACACCGTATCGACTCCATATCCAGTAGCGCCCTCCGATGGCACGCAGCGTCAAATGCGGCGTCGTGGGAGAGATCGTGGGTGATTCTTTATTCGGAAAAAGCGTAACGTTCGCCTCCTCCTCTTTATAAGTAGGGGAAACAGGGGTCGTTCCCCCACTTTCACCACTTGCGGTTCCAATCTCGGAAATCTCCGCCGCCCCCTTTCGCTTCCAAAGCTGAAAGAGAGCAGCGCTCCGCCCCCCACCGTCGCCGTCGCTGCCAACGCCCTCGATCTTCCCCACCACCTCCGCCATGGCTTCGAAGACCGGGAAGGGCGCGAAGTCGGCCGAGGCGCTGCGGCTTGAGGCGCTGCGGAAGGAGCGGGCAACTTTCCCCCCTGAACTCTCCGCAAAGGAGCTGAGGGAGTGGTTCTATCTCTTCTGGTCGACAGAGACGCAAGCGCATCCGCGCACGCAGGTACTTTCCGCCGCTGCTTCCACTTCGAAACGGGCTCCAAAAGGATACCCCTTCTTCGCATTGTTCTTCTATTGCGGGCTCTGCCCGCCCTTCTCTGAATTCTTTTGCGACATCATGAACACCTACGGGTTCCACCTCCTTGATTTCACCCCCAACGCCGTCTTGACCATGGCGGTTTTCGCACATCTCTGCAAGAACTTTGTCGGAATCCACCCCAACGTAGCCCTTTTCCACCATTACTTCATGCCCCGGGTCGAGAGAGGAGAGCCCTTAGCTGGCGGGATCGCCTGGATCTCGAGCCGCATGAAGGAGGTCTATCTGGAGGGGAGCTTCGCAAAGCAAATGGGAGGAGTGGAGAGCGGAATGGTGTTGGATCGTTGATGAGAACCCGCAGCCATTCACTGCCCTGCGCCAAACTCCAGCAGTGCGCGGCAACGATTAGAGCGCCCTGGCGGCGGACGATGCTAGACTGAAGATCGCCACCACCCGGATCTTGCGACTCCGGCTTGCCAGGCTTACTGTAGGCACTGTTGGTGCGGACTTTCTTCGCCGCCGCATCGCCCCTCTGTAGGAGAGGGGGAGACCCGCTTGGCTGTTCGGGGGACCGGCGGACATTATGAGGCTGCGCCCGGGCCTCAACTTCAATTTTACTGTCTTGGAGTTGGATGGGATGCTCAAGGAGCTGTTCAAACACGATCCCAATCATCCCGAGTGGTTCAGACTGCCGCAGGGCATCGTCCCGTTGTGCAACAACTCCTCGCTCGATCGCATCCGTGCAATGATGCCGGAGTGCGACTCGCATGGAATTATTCCAACTTGGCAGGAGCCCGCCGACGACGTCGTGCAGCAGTTCTTCGATAGCTTGGTGGAGGTGGCGGTCCGCGCAGACGAAAGCGAAGAGCCTCACCGCGACACCACGAAGATGAGATCGGCGCGACGCCACCGGAGCGGAAGAAGCGGCGGCGGCCGCCGCCATGGCGAAGTTGGGTTCTTGTGGAGGCAGAGGCAGCCGCGGCGGCAAGCCTTGCCTCCGAGACGAGCTTGTCGGGGAAATCGTCGGCGAGGGAGGGTCCGAAGCCGAATCGAGTGAGCCCGCCGAGGGTGCAAGCGGCCAGCCGTCTTCAAGCAGCTTGCCGCAAGTAGAGCTCCTAGTGCAGCCCCCAGCCCCACCAAGAAGGCGCCTCCGCAGGACCGGGGACGTAGCAGGGCGGCAGACGGGTCAACAGCCGCCGCGCCGCAGGACACGCTCCACCGCGACAAGCACCATTGCCGTGGGAGCGTCTCACGCCGCTGCGGCGGCGGGTGGGGTCCTCTCAGCCGCCGCTTCGATCTGCCGCGATTCCGCTAAGCGGCCAAGGAGCCTACTCCTCCGCCTCGTCGCGCTGAAAGAGTACCGGACTTCGACCTTTCCGCGCTCAGCTCCGACGAGGAGGAAGAAGAGGAGTAAGTTTCTCTGTTGTACTTATATTTCTTCAATTCTTGTTGTTTCTTGTCTTGTATCTGATCTTTTTTCTTCTGAACCTTGTTCCTTTTCGGGACTCGGCGGAGAGCGGCCGAGGAGTCTGGACTAGGGGTGTCCGGACAGCGGACTATCATCGTCCACGGACTCCAAGACTACGAAGATACAAGATTGAAGACTCCGCCCCGTGTCCGGATGGGACTTTCCTTGGCGTGGAAGGCAAGCTTGGCGTCTGAATATGTAGATCTCCTACCATTGTAACCGACTGTAACCCTACCTCCTCCGGTGTCTATATAAACCGGAGGGCTTTAGTCCGTAGGACACAACATACATTACGACAATCATACCATAGGCTAGCTTCTAGGGTTTAGCCTCCTTGATCTCGTGGTAGATCCACTCTTGTACTACCCATATCATCAATATTAATCAAGCAGGACGTAGGGTTTTACCTCCATCGAGAGGGCCCGAACTCGGGTAAAACATCGTGTCCTTGTCACCGTTACCATCCGCCTAGACGCACGATTCGGGACCCCCTACCCGAGATCCGCGGTTTTGACACCGACATTGGTGCTTTCATTGAGAGTTCCTGCGTGTCGTCACCGATAGGAAGGATGCCTCCACCCGTCTTCAAAGACGGTATTTTTATAAAGGGCCTTGGCCGCCGCCAAACTATCCGGCTAGGTGGTTTTCTTATGACCGCTGTCCGCCATCGCTCGACAATGACTTCTCAAGTCGCAAAAGCAATCTTCGCGTCGGCTCGGAATCTGCCGGCGGTTGGATCCAATAGAGCTCTCGTGCGTTAACGAGCTCTTGGATCACATCGCCGCCACAGGAGTCGCCATGGACTACAATCGATTGGGCTTAAAACCGATCGAGAGATTAACTCTCCCGGGCCAGCCACCACGTCGCGATGGTAGAGGAGCAATCGCGACTCTTCGCCTATATTGAAAACTAGTCACGTCCGATTCCCGAACCCTCCATGCCGGATTTCGCGGAGGGACGGACTTCGATCGAGCATTGAACTTAAAATCATGCATCGTTCGGACTCGCTGGATCGTGTCCAACAATCCAAGCTTCCGAATTCGAAACTCCTCGGCCTTTAAGCCCCAAGATGGGCGGGGATCCGGATTTTAGTCCACCCACCCGCCCGGACATATGCGATCTATCTCTAATACGGCAAGAGCCCGCCAAACAAGACATCACTATCGGGGCGATTCCTCCTGGTTATGGCGGGATAAAGGACTGCCGAGAGGAAAATGCAATCTCAATCTTTTGCAATAATTGCACGGACAAGGAATATTGAACGCCATCGGTCGTCGTAAAATTATACGCTTCACGGATCAAGGCGTCCATAGTACGAAAAGTATCAGGCGATGGAGAGTTTCCGAAAACCGAAACCCAATTTTGGGATAATCCGCCCCAACACAACCCGATCCGCAACAAAAGGGTGCATCACACTCAGCCCCGGATGCAAAAACCAAAAGCAAAAACCCCATAAAGGGCACGGAACCGTCATGGAGGGATGGCTCAATGGACCTGTAAGCTTCATAGTACAGAGGAGCCGCCCCAACACATAGCCTTCGAGCATGTTGGATATTACGGCAGGTGGCCAAAAGTGGCGAGGAGCTTCTAGCCCCGGAAAACCACTCCAACAATACCGGTTCGGTATCAACAGTCTTCGAGACCTTCGCATCAAACAATATGCGAAAACGAACAATCTGCGGACTCGCCGAAGTCTACCAAGTAGCAACAGCAAATCCATGGATCGACACAGCTATTACCTTCAACGCCAGCGACGAGCCTAAATTCCGAACAGCCCGAGCACTAGCCGCACTGGTGCTTAGTCCCATAGTGGACGGCTTTCGACTAACAAAAGTCCTCATGGATGGCGGCAATGACTAAACCTCATCTACGAGGAAACTCGCAAAAATGGAAATCGATTGAGCCAGATTGAGCGAAGCAGCACAACCTTCAGAGGAATAATCCCTAGCCGGAAGCGCTGCACCGAAAAAATCACACTCGATGTGGTGTTCGCTCACGGACAATTACAGATCGAAGAAGTCACGTTCCAAGTTGCCCCGTTCAACAGCGGATATCACGCTATATTAGGACGAGAGGCATTCACAATTTTTCAAGCAGTACCTCATTACGAGTACATGAAGCTCAAAATGCCTAGGCCCGGCGGAATAATCACTCTCGCTAGTGATCCGGACATAGCACTCCGCACCGAAAACAAGACAGCCGCACTAGCCCTGGAGGCACTATCCGAAGCCTTAGCAGCAGAAGAACTCACCGCGCTACGCTCTATGGTGAACAAGGACGATGTGATACTCGATAAAAGATCCAAGTCCACCTCCTTCAAACCAGCAGATGAATTAATAAAATTACAGGTCCATCCAACGGAGCCAACAAAGACGGCCTCCATTGGGGCACAATTGAACCCCGAAGTAGACGCCGCACTGCGCGAATTCCTTCGGGAAAATTGGGACATCTTCGCCTGGCATCCTTCGAATATGCCCGAATCCCACGGTTGGCGTAACACAGCTTAAACATCCTAAAAGGATTTAAGCTACCAAACAGCTCTTCGACGATTTTTCAACCCAAAAGACAGTAATGGGAGAAGAGCTAGCCAAACTATTGGAAGCCGGATTCATCGAGATATCAAACATCCGGATTGGCTAGCAAATCTGGTAATGGTACCAAAGAAGGACAAATCCGGCGCCTCGGTGTCGATTTTAAAGACCTCAATAAGGCTTGCCCAAAGGATCCTTCCTCTCCCAAGATCGACCAAATTATCGATGCTACCGCGGGCACGATTCGTTGTGCTTCCTCGACGATACCGCTACCATCAAATCAAGATGGCGGAAGCGAACCAAGCCGCAACGGCATTCATCACTCCCACGGACCATTCGCTTCAACACGATGCCCTTCGGACTTAAAACGCGGCGCAACATATCAGCCCATGATTCAAACATGTCCGCTACCCAGATCGGCAAAACAGTTGAGGCACGTGACGACGAGTCGTCAAAACAAAACACGCCGAAACTCTAGTAGGCGATTTGTGGCTCACGTTCGACAACCTCGAGCATATGAATCAAGTGAATCCGAAAAATGTGTTTTGGCGCATCACCGGAAAGCTGGCTGGGCTTCATCGTATCCGGTAGAGGAATTGAAGCAAACCCGCTAAAATCCGAGCTCATCACAGTTGGACATTCCAAAAGACCTCAAATAAATACAAAATTAACGGGATGCGTGGCAGCTCTAAGCCGCTTTATCTCCGTCTAGGAGAAAAGGCATTGCCCTCTATCGCCTCCTCAAAGCACGAACACTTCGAGTGGACGGATCGCGCCTTCTTGGGACTCAAGAAATAAAGGCCATATTGGCAACAATCCGGTCTGGCTGCGCCTAACTGGGCGAACCAATGTTGTTATACATCGCAGCAACGCATCAAGTTGTAAGCGTGGTACTCGTCGTCGAACGAGAGACAGAAGGGCACAAATTCCCTCTTCAAAAACCAGTGTATTATGTATCCACTGTATTAACCCCCTGCAAGTCCCGTTACCCACACTATCAGAAGATAGCGTATGCGGTGTTCATGGCATCCCGGAAGCTCCGACACTACTTTCAAGAGTGTTCGATAACAGTGGCCTCTGAAGTACCACTCAATGACATTATAAATAATCGCGACGCCTTAACGGGCAGGATTGCAAATGGGCCATTGAGCTCTTACCATTCGATATAGCTTACAAACCTCGTGAGCTATAAAGTCACAAGTTTTGGCTGACTTTGTCGCCGAATGGACCAAGCCGAACTCCTAAAGAGTACGGCGATACTCCAATTGATTATGCATTTCGACGGCTCTAAAATGTTGGCGGCTGGGGTTGGCGTCGATTGACGTCCCCAACCGGGGACACTGACCAAGATGTACTTCAAATAATGTACACGGACTCCAACAACGCAGCCGAACACGAGGCCCTGTTACATGGTCTCCGGATGGCGTCTCCATGGGCATTCAACGCCTAGAGGTGCGCAGGATTCAAACCTTGCAATATCCCAAATAAATGGAGACTTTGACGCCAAGGATCCGAAAATGGCAGCATATCGCAACGCTGTCCTAAAATGTCACTCGGTTTGAAGGACTCAATTCCATCACATAGCCCGAGATAATAACCAAGCGGCCGACGATCGCACGCATCGGTGCGTAAACGTGATGTTGTCCCTCCAAATATCTTCCCGAACGGCTCTTCAAGCCATCCGCATTATGGGAAGAGGAGCCCGAAGTGACAAACCGGAAAAAACCGCGCCAATCGGCGATTCAGCCGATGACATAACACCTTCAGCCCACGACATAATGGCGAGAATCGCCCGTGGACAGAATCATTCCTAGCCTACTTGCTTAGGCGGGAACTTCCCAAAGACCAAAACGAGGCCATTGCATAGTCCGCGATCGAAAGCCTACAAGGTCCATGAGGGAGAACTTAATAAGAAAAGTACAACCGGAGTCCTTCAAAGGTGTATCTCAAGAGGACGGGCGAAACCTCTGGCTGAAATTCATGCCGGACTAGGCGAACACCACGCAGCAGCCCGGCCCTTGTAGGAAAGGCATTCCGACAGATTTTATTGGTCGACGGCCCGGCAGATGCCCGTGACTTAGTCCGAGATGCGTTGGTTGTCGGCTCTTTGCTAATCGAGCCATATGCCGCCCACCGCCTCAAAACTATACCCATTACCGGCCGTCATGTCCGGGGCTTGATATGGTTGGACCCCTTAAAGGGGGAACCCACAAGCAAAGGTACCTATTGGTCATGGTGGATAAATTCACCAAATGGATAGAGGCCAAACCGGTCAAAATGGCGAGTCCGACCAGTGATAGACTTTATATCCGGGGTAGTACACCGTTCTTAAGTCCCCACAAAGATCATCACCGACAACGGCACGAACTTCACAGCCGATGAGGTTAAGTCATGGTGCAAAAATATGGGCATCAAGCTCGACTACGCTTCAGTCTATCACCCTCAAACCAACGGTCAAGTGGAACGAGCAAATGGTCTAATAATGAGCGGCATTAAACCCAGACTAGTGCGGTCACTTACTAAATCTGACACGCACTGGGTCGAGGAGCTCGACTCCGTACTCTGGGGGCTGCGGACAACGCCTAACCGCACTACCGGATTCACACCATTTTTTATGGTCTACGGCGCAGAGGCAGTCCTGCCCTGCGACATTATTCATGACTCATCTCGAGTGCGCATGTACGAAGAAAGAGAGGCCGAGCTGGATCGGCAGGACAGCTTGGACACATTGGAGGAAGAACGCGACATCGCCAAGGCTCGTTCCGCATTCTATCGGCAGCGAGACCAAGATATCAAAGTAGAGAAGCATGGCCAAGACTTACAACGTTGGTGAACTAGTTCTACGCATGCCGGACAAGAAAAGGACAAGCTCAAGCCCAAATGGGAGGGCCCTTCATTATCGATCAAGTCCTCGCGGCGGAGCGATCGTCATTTAAATGCGTCGGATAACCGACTCGAGCCGAACCCATGGAACGCAGCCCGCCTCCGAAGATTCTATGCCTAGCGCCGGACTAAGAGTTTGTCCCCTTCCTCCGTTCAAACTTTTACACTTCGGCTGTCTTTTGTTTCTCTTTCTTCTCATAACCTTTTTACTAAAAAGCCCCTAAGGGCCTACTTTCGCATTGTTCGCATACACTTGATGTGCCATCCGCACTCATTATACCTGGGGGCTTCTTTTCCAGAAGCTCAATTATAAGGGTTTCATGCCCAGCACATGTGTCAAGCTTCCACATGTACCTTTTACTCACCATTATATGCATCGATATGACTTAAGTTTTGGCCAAGCTGGGTTGCCTGGCTCCTGTGCTTACCCCTACGTTCCCGATTGTTCGGCTAGGAGGTAAAGGGAGCACCTCTGCGATTGTTACTGCCGGGTCAGCCGGATGTGTACCTCAGACTGGGTGAAGCCGAAAGCTAGCGTTCTTAAGGGAATATTCGGTCGGTGACTTAAAAGATGATTTTTTACCTACTCATTTATCCGCCCCCAGATGTTTTTCTGCTTTTTTCGCAGTCCGGACATGCACTTTAGGGCATGCCTCGAGAAAGGAACCCTTAACGGAACTATTCTCCTCGTAGATGTTTCTTACTAACCATGTAATATAACATAACTAGTTGGGCACTTGTCCGATAAAGCACTAATGACCCCTTTGGTCTCCATGCATATCCCGGTTGTTTCTTAACCAAACAGTATTCGACACACTCCGGACTCTAGGGTCCCGAGGTTGAAGCGAAAAGGTCGGCAAAGACAAACGATCTACAATCGGCTAGAAGGCATTTCACATGTCACTTTAAAGGAAAACATACATTGTCAAATTTATCGATTGTATTCCTCCTCAATCCCATCTAACAGGCTGTCTAACTTACAGTCCCGTTGGGAAAATTTAGCAGCCAACTCTACTTGGCTGTATACTAACCTCACAGGGATCTCCTTCCCATCGGGCCCCACCGGTCCAACTTCGGCCATGTGGTTGGGATCTGCCTTCTTGTAACGCGTCTTCACCATGGCCCAAGCCTCCCTGGCACCTTGACGGCAAGCTGAAATCTTCCACAAACGGAAGCGCTGCCGCACTCCCTGAAGCTTCTCCGCAAGCTCCCCAAGGCCCTCGGGTAGGGAGAGGGCTAGCCATAAAGCCTCGACGACGCTGCTCATTGCCTGCCGAACTCGTTCGAGCAGTTGCAACAGCTCGGGAAGTTGATCACCCGTTGATATGGGCATCTCCTCCGTAGGGCGACCTGTGAGTATACCTACAAGACATATTATGTCAATTTACTTCCTCGCCGAACTCTTCTTTTCAAAGGAGTCCGCCAAGCACTTACTATAAATGCCGCGACGAAGCCGCTGATTCTCCTTAACTGATTTGGACAGCCCGGCTCGAGCGCCTTTCAGCTCTTCTTCGAGCTTGGCGTTGGCATCCGGAGCTTGTTCCTTTCTTGCTGCACCCTATTCAGCACCTCTCGCCGCCTTTAGTGGCGTAGTAATCTTACTCGTCCGGATCTTGTCCGCGACACTGCAATGTCACTATTAGACTTGCGAGCACGCCGCCTGGCGCTTATATTTATTAATAAAATGTGTTACCAGAGGGGTCTCTGCGTCTCCTCCTGCGGCAGCAAAGTGCGGCCTCAAGTTGGGCCTTGCATTCTTGCAGCTCCGAGACAGTGGGCATTCTTCTCGGAAGAGCTCGTTTCAAATGATCCTTAAATCAGTTAACATAACTACTTTAAGTCTCGGGGCTCTTGGTGTATATAACCATTAAAATTCCCTTACCCGTATGTCTTTCACATACCGCCCGTGGCTCGTAAACCATCTTGAGCGGCACGGAGGTGCGCGTCCCCTGCGTTAAAGGCGCCCAATGCCTCGGGGAGAAGCACGCTTCACGGCTCTCGTCCGCGGCGCCTATGGTTCATGGCGCTCTGCACCTCGGACTTGGTGGCGGACGATCTGTCGGTGTCCTCCGTTGGAGGAGGATCTAGCCCGCGTCTTGCGCTTGCCTCCCCTCGTGCCGAGCGCCGAGCCCGGCCAGTATAGGTTGGATCGGCAACTTCCGCGCCCATGATCCGCGACCGCTTTTTCTCCTATAAAGATCATGAGCACTCAGACGCTTCCTAGGAACGTTGCTCTGAAAATTTAAATATGAGCTATACCTTTGCGGCAACGTTTCAATCCGTGCCGCGCTCCTTTTTCTTTCTTTGGTCCGGATCGACCTTTGTTGGTCGGCGCCGTGGGCTCGGCTTCCATACTGAAGGCGCTTCTGTAAACACCATCATTCGCGAAGGTCGAAATGGGCAAGGAAGAGATAATGGTGTCCGGACCTCGTCACAGTCACACTGGGAAGCCGGATACTGATCCGGGTAGTCCGCCGTAATGGCGACCAAAGCATTGTCCATGCTGAGCTGGTGAAACACCCGTCGATCAGCTCCACCTTGATGTCCGGATCCTCTTGGAGGCGGATCCGAGGATCTTCTGGATCCTCGGGTTGCGGAGCGGGACTTACCATGTCCTCCACGGTCCGGGGTAGATCTGCGCCAAGACATAATGTAAGAAGCCTAAACTTGAAAGCATGGGTTGAGCCCTTAAAAGTGTTCGCTACCCAGCCTCTAGGGTTGTTCATGGAAAACCCATTCAAAGGGTTCGCTCAAGGAAGTCCTCCTTCTCCCCTTGAACAGCCGGACAGATCTCCACCGATCCTCGGTCGATTCCGCCCTTCGCGCCATGACGGGTGGCATCGTCTTCCCGCTGAAATCCCACATGGGTGGCCTCAGATTGCAATGGTTGTACCCCTCGCATGATGCATGTCGCCATGACTCCAATCATGGTCAACCCGAATGGGCGAGAATCTTATTCGCCCATCAAGTAATGGACGCTCTTGTCTTCCTCCAATCGGGGCTCCGTGGGCGCCCGGTGAGGCATTTCTTCAGAGGAGCAGCACTAAACTCCGGAGGCCAATCCGGATCGGGTCTGCGCAGCGAGCGTCTCCTATGTAAACCACTCAAGGCCGTCTTGGACGCCTTCTTGGGAGTACCGGATGGGTATCCGTCCCGCAATGCGCCATATTTGGCGCCGCCCACTTGATATATGGATCCTCGTGAGAACGGGTACGAGGCGTAACAGCCTCTTCCACAATGCAAAATGGGGCTCGATGCCTGTGAATAGCTCAAGAAGAGCTACGAGCCCGCGATATGCGTGATGAGGCGGGCGTAAGGTGGTGGAGCTGGAGTCCGAGAACTCCGAGAGCCCGCGGAGAAACGGATATATTGGGAATCCGAGTCCCCTTATCAGATAAGGGACGAAGCATACCCGCTCCCCTTTGTTGGGACTTGGGGTAGCCTCCACTTGCTTCCCACCTTGGTAGGTGACCAGCCCGGCTCGAACCGGGACCATGAAGGCCGGAGGGAGATATCCCCCCGCTTGGAGCTTCACTAGCTCGTTGTGTGGAACAGAGCACCTCCTCCAATCCCCTGGCGGTGGGCTGGGAGCGCGAGAAGAGGAGCCGCGTTGACGGTCCATGATGGAATGGATTTTTAGGTCAAGGGCGCTCCGATGAAGTATTCGCAGAAGGAAGATGGTGTGGTTTGGATCTGGATTTTTGCCTCTTTTGTAGGCAGATGACTCGCATGACTAGGGGGTGAAACATAAAAGACACCCTGGCTTTTCGCATTCGTGCGACGCGTGAAAGAAGGCCATTATTGGGCGAGAAGCCAAGAAACACAAGATTTATGATGAAGCCGGATAATCGCTTGGGGGTACATGGAACTTGAAGGAGAACCCGCCTTGCAACGCCAAGACTATATACGCTATTTGGACTTATCGTCATTGAAGCCCGGTTCGGGGCTACCGAGGAGTCCTGGACTAGGGGGTGTCCGGACAGCCGGACTATCATCGTCCGCCGGACTCCAAGACGACGAAGATACAAGATTGAAGACTTCGTCCCGTGTCCGGATGGGACTTTCCTTGGCGTGGAAGGCAAGCTTGGTGATACGGATATGTAGATCTCCTACCATTGTAACCGACTGTAACCCTAGCCTCCTCGGTGTCTATATAAACCGGAGGGCTTTAGTCCAGAGGGACACAACATACATTACAACAATCATACCATAGGCTAGCTTCTAGGGTTTAGCCTCCTTGATCTCGTGGTAGATCCACTCTTGTACTACCCATATCATCAATATTAATCAAGCAGGACATAGGGTTTTACCTCCATCGAGAGGGCCCGAACCTGGGTAAAACATCGTGTCCCTTGTCTCCTGTTACCATCCGCCTAGACGCACAGTTCGGGACCCCCTACCCGAGATCCGCCGGTTTTCACACCGACAGCAGCGAAAAGGGCCAAGGTCCCCGTGGTTGTCATCGAGGACGACCCTGTTGTGACGACAGAGGGCGCGTCCGAGACCACCTTGTCGGACCCGGCAACTACTCCTCGAAGCAGCCCCCAGCGCAGCCCCCAGCGTAAGTGTATAGTCTTACTTCCCGATGTTGGGTGCGCATGGGTGTTCTTTCTTCTTTGTTGACATCTGACTGTGGATTTGCTTGTGTAGGAGCAGAACAGCCTCACCAAGAGCAACCGGAAGCCGCTCCTGAGGTGCTATCTGCTTCAACTACGCCGCCATGGGAGGGTTCCCCGGCAAGGGAGCGCTCTCCGGCAAGGGAGGAGTCTCCGGCAAGGGGCAGTTCTCCGGCAAGGGACGGGACCAGCGATCCCCCGGTGGTGGAGCCCATGACTACAGAGCCCAGCACAGGTAATCCTTCTTGTCGAAAAACTTCCCTTGGGTTCTTTTTCTTCTGATCTCTTTTTTGGATATTTGCTTGACTCTTCTCCCTCTTCCTGCCTTCAGATCCTCCTTCCACGGAGCCGATGGAGACCGAGGCCACCGGCGAGGAGAACATGCACGGCAATACTGATGATGCCGCTGCCACCGAAGAAGAGGCCGGCGCTGATGATCCCGCCGACGAAGAGGCCGCCAAGGCTGCCGGTGCAGGAGCTGGCGAGGGGTCCGTGATCCTGCCGACGACCACAGGGTCAGCAGGAGCGCAAGGCGCCACGCCGATCGCCGATCCTCTATCACGACGCAGATGCCAGTTCAAGAGCCCTCGCCCGACGCCTACTTGAAGGCCGGCGACGGTATCTTCATCAAGCTCCCCTGGGCTTCAAGCTCTAGGGCGCCGGTCGAAGGAGAAGTTTTTGATGGAGAAGTGCTTGCCTCCGCTGGGTTGACAATGGTCGACGCGCCAAGCAGCAGCAGCGGTGAGCTCGAGGAGGAGCAACACAAGGAGGCTGCTATCACTCTACCGCACCCGACAGCCAATGGCGAGTCCCGGAAGCGCTTGTCACGCAAGAGGGAGTGGACATTGAGAAGCATGCGAGGAGCCCAGAGCAAGAACTGTGAAGCCCTCCGGTCCATTGCAGAGGAGAGGGCGCAGCTTGTTGAGGCGCGGAAGGCCTTCATCCTCAAGAAGGCTGAAGCCGAAGAGCAACAACGGCTTGCCGCCGAGGAGCTGTCCGTGCGGGAAGGCGAGTTGACGCAGCGGAAGGTCAATCTGGATAGCTATGAGGAGGAGCTTGCCGCGCGCGAGGAGACACTTGGCGGGGCCCTCAAGGAGGCAAAAGATGCTGCCGCAGCTGCTGAGGCCGCCAAGAAGGAGCTGGAAGTGAAAGTGGTGCGGCTAGAGGCCGATCTGAAAGCGAGAAATGAAGAGCTTGCCGCGCTCCAACGCGAGCGTGAGAAGGACGCCCTCGCCCACGGCGAGCTGCAGGATCGCCTCCTTGAGAGGGGCAAAGAGCTAAGCGCCACCAAGGACTCCAATGCCGATCTCGAGTTGAAGCTGGCTACGCTGACTGAGACGTTGGACGGCGCCAAGAAGCGGGAGGAGGACTTGAAAGGGGAGATCAAGGCCAACGAGGCGCTGCTGACGAGGGCCGCCAAACCCGTAACACCTTCGGGGATACCGTGAGCTCAATGGAGGGCCTCGTCAACATCGCCCCATCATCGACGAGGCTGGCGCACTGGGCTGGAGGGTTTGGGTACTCCTCGACGAGAACCTCCACCCAGCGCCAAGCTCACTGTTCTTCAAGGGCGTGGCGACGGCGCCCAAAGAACTCCGGAAAGGATCCCCAAGCAGCTGGCCGACGAGTCGCAAGACGATCTGTGCTAGAGTTCTCGAGAAGGTCTTTGGTGAAGGTGGCCTTCCGCAACCCAGGCCTCAACCTCACCAACGCCCTTAAGAAGCTGCCGGTGGTGCTGATCTTGAAGAGCTCAAAGCCCTTGTCGCACCCATTATGGACAAGGTGAATGAAGTCGAGGGTTGATGGTGGCGCGTAGATTAGGCCACTGTTTTCTCCTTTTTCTTGCGCCGCTAGTCATGTTATGAAAAACAATCTGTTAGAGCTGCGACAAGTTATTTTTGTAATATAACTTTCATCTTGGGCACCAATTGCTATGTTATTTCCTCTACTTGATTCCTTCCTTTGTATGTTTCTACCCCACGCCGTGGAACTTGTGGTGCAGCACCCTTGTCGCGAGCGCCGAGTGCGGAACATCGCCTTCTTTGGCGGTCTCTGCTTCGGCAAGAAACCTTGTCGCAACTAGTTGCAGCACACTTAAGTTGTTGAGCGGACTCGAAACAAAGTAAGGGCGCAACTAGCTACGAGTTGGTTCCTCCGCGCACAGGTTTTTCATACAAAGCACGGTCGTTCAAGGAAGATAACTTAATTTTTTTTTAAAATTGATTGTGCTCAAACTTTGGCAACTTAGCTTTTCCGTCGTTTGCGTTCCGGCAAGGCGATACTTTCTTGAACGACGCCTGGTCCAAGTCCACACCATTATCTTCTCCTCCCCCCCCCGGTAAACTTGTGGGCGAGGAACCTTCCTTTGAGAAAAGAAAGAAGAGAAAATAAAGATATGGAGCCTTAAGGCTCGTTCTATCGCTATCGGGGTAGGTGCTGCACAAAGTGTCGATAACACATGCAAAAATAGAAAGCATGAAGTTGACAAGATTTATGAGCACATGAGCTTTATTTATGCACGGATCTGCGCCGGCTTTGTACAAAGGGTTACATGCAACAGCGGCAAGGCTTGTATTAAAAGGTGGTTGCGGAACAGTTTAGAACCGCGCGCTTTATGGGTAAAACTTGCGAAGATGCTCTATGTTCTAGGAATTGCTCACCGAAAGCCATCTTGGTCTCAAGCATGACAGCGCCAGCCTAGTGACTCGTTTCACCCGATAAGGGCCTTCCCACTTCGGCGCCAACTTGTTGGAATTCTTGGCGGATTGAACGCGCCAAGAACAAGGTCGCCTTCCTCGAGACTTCCGCATTAACTGCGGCTATGGTAGCGCGCAAAGCTTGCCGGTATCGAGCAGCTCGTAAAGCAACTCAAGACGATCTTCCTCAAGGAGCAGCGCGTCATCTTGTCGCAGCTGCTCTTGCTCAAGCTCGTCATAAGCGAGCACTCGAGGCGATCCGTATACGAAGTTCCGTGGGGAGAACTGCCTCGCTCCATAGACTAGAGCGAAGGTGTCCGCCGATGGCTCGATTTGGCGTCGCCCCGATCGACCAAAGAACCACCGGCAGCTCCTCGATCCAGCTTCTTTCGCACTTGTGCAGCCTATCGAAAGTCCTGGTCTTGAGCCCGCAAAGACTTCAAAGATTTGCCCTCTCCGCTGACCGCTGCTTTCGGGTGAGCAATGTAAGCGGCAGACCTTGGCGCCAAGATCTTGGACGATCGCATGAAGGTGCGGCTCGTGAACTCGCGTGCCGTTGTCGGTGATGATCCTGTTAGGGACTTCAAACGGCAAGCAATCGACCAAGAACTTGATCGCCGACGTGGCTGTCACCTTCCTCATCGCTTCCACTTCCGCCACTTTGTGAACTTGTCGATTGCAACGCATAAGTACTCAAAGCCCCGACAACTTCGGGAAAGGGGCCGAGGATGTCGAGCCCCTGCATCAAAATGGCCGGGATAAAGGGATCGCCTGGAGAGCTTGAGCTAGCCGGTGTATCTCGCTGGAATGGAACCGCACGCTTCACATTTGGTTACTTGTGCAATTGCATCCGGGCGCCGTTGGCCAAAAGAAACCTTTGGAAAGCTTTGCTGGCAAGTGCTTTTCGCGCCAATGTGGTGACCACATATGCCTCCATGTATCTCCGCCAACAACTTTTGTCCATCTTCCGGGAATGCACTTCAATTTCACTCTGTTGAATCTTCTTCAGCAAAGATGTCATCGACAAACCTGGTACATACTTGATTGCCGGGCTACTCTCTGCTTCTTCTTGCTCTTGGGAAGTTCTCCTATCCAAGGAAATGGACAATCATTGTGCCCATGCCGGAGCTTGCGGCTCGACAACAAGGACTAAAGGCACGTATCTCAGTCATGGGAACATCCGCTTCTACGGCTAAGAACACTCGCGGCTCACCGAGTTGATGTTCCCGACAAGCTTGCCGGAGCAAGACTTGTCGGAGCGCTCGCTTCAACGGAACAAACCCTAGGGCTTGTCGGAGCAGACCGCCTCAAAGACTCTTGGTTTTGATCTTGTGGACCTTCTTGGCGGCGGCTCGGGAGCTCGCCGGAAAGTAGTCACCGAAATCAACTTTCTCTTCTTGCTCTGTCCAGCTTGATGGCGTTACATGATGGTTGAGTCAGCTTGAGCACAAAGATCCTCGGTTCCACAGTAACTTAAGTGCGGCGACTTTGACAAAGCCATCTGCAATGTCGTTCGAGCTCTCGGAACATGTTCCATCCGTAGGCCGTCAAAGTGCTCTTCCAACTTTCTCACCTCATCAATGTAAGCTTCCATCAATGGACTCGATAATCTTTGTTCACTTGGCGGACGACAAGCTGCGAGTCACCCCGACAATGAGCTTCTTGATCCCAAGGTCGGCCATGATTTCGAGTCCGCAAGCAAACCTTCATACTCTGCAGATTGTTTGTTGCTTGCTCCTTGGGAAAGTGCATCCGACTACGTGCTTGAGATGCTCTCCGATTGGGTGCGACAAGCAGACGCGCCCGCATCAAATACTTTGCAGCGAAAAAGGCACCATCAAGTACATGAGCCACTCTTTGCTCGCCTCCTTGACGGGATGCTCGTCTCGAATTTCCTCATCCGTGTTGGCGCCCTCTGCTATGAATTTCGCCAATGCTCGGCTCGATAGTTGAAGTGCCTCAAACTTAAGGCCAAAACTTGATAGTTCCAGGCCCACTCGACAATCCCGCCTGCTTTCGGATTCGCGAAGATCCTTCAGCGGAAAGCGAGTGACGATTGTGATCTCATGTGCTTGGAAGTAATGGCGCAGCTTTCTCGAGGCCATGAGAAGGCCGAAAAGCAATTTCTGCACACCAGAGTACATCGACCTAGCCCCTTGCAGAAGGGAACTGACGAAGTAAACTGGGCGCTGCACCATCTTCTTCTGCACCTCCTGTGTCTGCGCAGATCCATCCTTGTCGGGACCAGAACTTGCCGGCGAAGCCCCCTGCTTGTCGTTGGATGCACTTGCCGTGGTTGCTGGCTCATCATCCGCCTCCCTCTCCGCTACTAACGCAGCACTAACCACTTGATTGGTTGCCGCTAGATATAGCAGCAACTTCTCTTATGGCCTAGGTGCGACAAGTATTGGAGTGGAGGATGTATCTCTTCAAGTCTGCAGCGCAGCCTCCGCTTCGAGTCCATTTCATTGACCTACCTTTTTCAATATTTTGAAAACGGCAGTAGCGCTTTCAGCAGACTTAGAGATGAACCTGCTGAGAGCAGCCACGCAGCCGGCAAGCCTCCGTACATCCTTGACGCGCTTCGGTGCTTCAATCTGCTCAATGGCCTTGTTCTTGTCGGGGTTGGCTTCAATTCCCCGCTGAGACACGAAGAACCCGAGAAGCTTGCCGGAAGGAACTCCAAACACGCACTTCTCGGGGTTAAGCTTGAGGTTGATCTTGCGCAGATTTATGAAAGTTTCATCCAAATCCTGAATCAGAGTTGCCCTGTCCTTGCTCTTGACCACTATGTCATCCATGTAGGCTTCCACATTTCTGTGTAACTGTGGCTCAAAAGCATGACTGACTACTCTTGCAAATGTTGAACCTGCATTCTTCAAACCGAAGGGCATCCGCATAAAAAAGACGTGCCACACGGGTGATGAATGCGGTCTCTCTCATCCTCTTACGCCATGAAGATCGATGGTATCCTGAATATGCATCAAGAAATGAAAGCAAATCACATCCGCCGTGGAGTCGACTAACCTGGTCAATGCGCGGCAAGGGAAATGGGGCTTTGGGACAAGCTTTATTAACATCAGTAAAGTCAATACAAAGCCTCCATTTCCCATTCGCCTTGGCGCACGACTACGTGATTGGCCAACCACGAGGATGGAGCACTCCTCGACAAGGCCCGCCGCTTCCAACTTCTTGATCTCCTCTCGCAATGAATTCTTGGCGCCCACCGCTTGCTTTCTCGACTTTACGCTTGACGGGCCGCGTGAGGACAGACGGCATGGTGGTGCTCAATTACTTTCCAGGAACACGGGGATGTCGACGGTTGCCATGCAAACACGCCGGCATTCGCCCGTGCAGAAAGCAACGAGCGGCGCTTCCTATTTAGGGTCAAGCGTGGCAATCGATGGTGAAGGTACCACTAGTGCCGTCCTCCTTGGCGACACCTTCTTGGTTTTGGCGAAGCTGCTTCGCTTTCTTACACTTGGGGTGGAGCTCGATGGTGCGTCCTCGACGGTAGCGCAACACTCTGAAGAGGTGCGCTTGCCGGAGTGGGCATCAGAGCTCTTGCCGGACTTGGTCTTCTTCTTCCCCCCGGGAGCTTCAGCGGCAAGTGGCTTGCGATCTGCTGCGGCTGCTGCTTCCCGATAAATCTTGTCGGTGTAGATAAGAGCATCTTTCTTGTCGCCAGGGACAGAGATGACACTTATCGGACCTGGTATCTTGAGCACGTTGTAGGCAAAGTGAGAGGCTGCCATGAACTTGGCGAGCACTGGACGGCCGAGTATCCCATTGTAGGGTAATGGAAAATCAGCAACGTCAAAAGTGACCCACTCAGTCCTGAAGTTTAGCTCGCTGCCAAATGTTACCAAAGAACGTGATCTTCCCTTTCGCTTGCTCCTTCCGGGTTGATTCTTGAATGTGCGGTCTCCTCGAGCTTCACCGTCAGGATCTCAAACTTCGAGTACCGCCGAGGAGATCAGTTCAAGCCGGCCCGCCGTCAACTAGCATCTTAGTGACCTTGAGGTTGCGGATGGTTGGTGAGACCAACATTGGCAAGCACCCACCGCAGTTACGCGATCGGGGTGGTCCTCAATATCAAAGACGATAGGCGTCTTTGGACCACTTCGAGGCTTGCGTGACTCAACCGGAGGTTCTGCTACATTAACTTCCCGCACCTTTGCTTGAGCTGGCGGTGCGAAGTATGCAGAGAAGCACCGCCGTCAACGCACAGAACCTCTGTGGCTTTCTGAAATTCCTGCTCATCGGCCTCATCCTCGTCCATATCTTCATCTTCGTCTTCATCTTCATGTTGGGGAACGTAGTAATTTCAAAAAATTTCCTACGCACACGCAAGATCATGGTGATGTATAGCAACAAGAGGGGAGAGTGTTGTCTACGTACCCTCGTAGACCCGAAGCGGAAGCGATCACAACGTATAGGAAGTAGTCGACGTTCTCCTCGCGATCCGACCGATCCCGCGCCGTTACTCGGCGCCCGAAGTTCTTGACACACGACAGCTCGATGACGCCCTCAGACTCGATCCAGCCGAGTGTCGAGGAGAGTTCCACAAGACGACGGCGTGGGACGATCTTGATGTTTCACGGCGCAGGGCTTCGCCTAAGCTTCATGACGGTATGACCGAGGTGGAATATGGTGGAGGGGGGCACCGCACACGGCTAAGGAACGATCCGTAGATCAAACTTGTGTGTCCATGGGGTGCCCCCTGCCCTGTGATATAAAGGAGGGAGGGAGGAGGAGGCCGGCCTAGGAGGAGGCGCCATAGGGAGTCCTACTCCCACGGGAGTAGGATTCCCCCTTCCTAGTCCAACTAGGGATCCTTCCATGTATTAGGAGTAGGAGACTAGGAAGGGAAGAGAGAAGGAAAGGAAGGAGGGGTGCGGCCCTCCCCTAGCCCATTCGGACTAGGGCAAGGGGGGCGGCCTGCCTAGGGCAGCCCTCTCTCTTTCCCGTATGGCCCATAAGGCCCAATACTTCTCCCGGCGAATTCCCGTAACTCTCCGGTACTCGATAATTACCGAATGACTCGGAACCTTCCGAACTCCGAATATAGTCGTCCAATATATCGATCTTTACGTCTCGACCATTTCGAGACTCCTCGTCATGTCCCCGATCTCATCCGGGACTCGAACTCCTTCGGTACATCAAAACTCATAAACTCATAATATAACCGCCATCGAAACCTTAAGCGTGCGGACCCTACGGTTCGAGAACAATGTAGACATGGCCGAGACACGTCTCCGTCAATAACCAATAGCGGACCTGGATGCCCATATTGGCTCCTACATATTCTACGAAGATCTTTATCGGTCGACCGCATAACAACATCGTTGTTCCTTTGTCATCGGTATGTTACTTGCCCGAGATTCGATCGTCGGTATCCAATACCTAGTTCAATCTCGTTACGGCAAGTCTCTTTACTCGCTCGTAATACATCATCTCACAACTAACTCATTAGTTGTAATGCTTGCAAGGCTTAAGTGATGTGCATTACCGAGAGGGCCCAGAGATACCTCTCAGACAATCGGAGTGACAAATCCTAATCTCGAATACGCCAACCCAACATCCGCCTTTGGAGACACCTGTAGTACTCCTTTATAATCACCCGATTCGTTGACGCTTGGTAGTACCCAAAGTGTTCCTCCGCAAACGGAGTTGCATAATCTCATAGTTATAGGAACATGTATAAGTCATGGATAAAAGCAATAGCAACATACTAAACGATCGGGTGCTAAGCTAATGGAATGGGTCATGTCAATCAAATCATTCTACTAATGATGTGACCTTGTTAATCAAATAACAACTCTTTGTTCATGGTCAGGAAACATGACCATCTTTGATTAACAAGCTAGTCTAGTAGAGGCATACTAGTGACATAATGTTTTGTCTATGCATTCACACATGTATCATGTTTCCGGTTAATACAATTCTAGCATGAATGATAAACATTTATCATGAAATAAGGAAATAAATAATAACTTTATTATTGCCTCTAGGGCATATTTCCTTCAGTCTCCCACTTGCACTAGAGTCAATAATCTAGATCACATCACCATGTGATTAACATCGATAGTTCACATCATCATGTGATTAACACCCATTGTTCACATCGCCATGTGACCAACACCCAAAGGGTTTACTAGATTCAGTAATCTAGTTCACATTGCTATGTGATTAATACCCAAAGAGTACTAAAGTGTGATCATGTTTTGCTTGTGAGAGAGTCTTAGTCAACGGGTCTTTCACATTCAGATCCGTTATGTATTTTGCAATTTTTCTATGTCTACAATGCTCGCATTTAAGCTACTCTAGCTAATTGCTCCCACTTTCAATATGTATCTAGATCGAGACTTAGAGTCATCGGATCGGTGTCAAAACTTGCATCGACGTAACCCTTTACTTACTAACCTTTTGTCACTTCCATAATCGAGAAACATATCCTTATTCCACTAAGGATAATTTTGACCGTTGTCCGATGATCTACTCCTAGATCACTATTGTACTCCCTTGCCAAACTCAAAGGGGTATACAATAGATCTGGTACACAGCATGGCATACTTTATAGAACCTATGGCCAAGGCATAGGGAATGACTTTCATTCTCTTTCTATCTTCCGCCGTGGTCGGGTTTTGAGTCTTACTCAATTTCACACCTTGTAACACAGTGCAAGAACTCTTTCTTTGACTATTCCATTTTGAACTACTTCAAAATCTTGTCAAGGTATGTACTCATTGAAAAAACTTATCAAGCATCTTGATCTATCTCTATAGATCTTGATGCTCAATATGTAAGCAGCTTCACCGAGGTCTTTATTTGAAAAACTTCTTTCAAACACTCCTTTATGCTTTGCAGAATAATTCTACATTATTTCCGATCTACAATATGTCATTCACATATACTTATCGTAAATGTTGTAGTGCTCCCACTCACTTTCTAGTAAATACTGAGCTTCACCATAAGTCTCAGATAAAACTATATGCTTTGATCAACTCATCAAAGCGTATATTCCAACTCGAGATGCTTGCACCAGTTCATAGATGGATCATTTGGAGCTTGCACACTTTGTTAGCTCCTTTGGATCGAAAAAACTTCGGTTGCATCATATACAACTCTTCCTCCGTAAACCCATTCAGAATGCAGTTTTTACATCCATTTGCCAAATTTCATAAATTGTGGCAATTGCTAACATGTTTTGGACAGACTTAAGCATCGCTACGCTTGAGAAAATCTCATTGTAGTCAACATCTTGAACTTTGTCGAAAACCTTTTGCAACAAGTCGAGCTTTGTAGATAGTAACACTAATATCAACGTCCGCCTTCCTCTTGAAGATCCATTTATTTTCTATGGTTTGCCGATCATCGGCAAATCCATTAAAGTCCATACTTTGTTCTCATACATGGATCATTTCTCGATTTCATGGCCTCAAACCATTTTATGGAATCTGGGCTCACCATCGCTTCTTCATAGTTCGAGGTTCATCATGATCTAGTAGCATGACTTCCGTAACAGGATTACCGCACTCACTCGATGCGGATCTTACTCTGGTTGATCTACGAGGTTCAGAGTAACTTGATCTGAAGTTTCATGATCAACATCATCAACTTCCTCACTATTTGGTGTAGATGTCGCAGAAACCGGTTTCTGCGATAAACTACTTTCCAATAAGGGAGAAGGTACAGTTACCTCATCAAGTTCTACTTTCCTCCCACTCACTTCTTTCGAGAGAAACTCCTTCTCTAGAAAGGATCCATCTTAAGCAACGAATATCTTGCCTTCGGATCTGTGATAGAAGGTGTACCCAACAATTTCCTTTGGGTATTCTATGAAGACGCATCTCCGATTTGGGTTTGAGCTTATCAGATGAAACTTTTCACATAAGCATCGCAACTCCAAACTTTAAGAAACGACAACTTGGGTTTCTTGCTAAACCACAGTTCATATAGTGTCGCCTCAACGGATTTAGATGGTGCCCAATTTAACGTGAATGCAGCTGTCTCTAATGCATGATCCCAAAACGATATTGGTAAATCAAGAAGAAACATCATAGATTGCACTATATCCAATAAAGTGCGGTTACGATGTTTGAACACACCATAACATTGTGGTGTTCTGTGGCGTGAGCTGTGAAACTATTCCACATTGTTTTAATTGAAGACCAAACTCAGAACTCAAATATTCGTCTCGCGATCAAATCGTAGAAACCTTATTTTCTTGTCACGATGATTTTTCCACTTCACTATGAAATTCTTTGAACCTTTCAACTATTTCAGACTTATGTTTCATCAAGTAGATATACCCATATCTGCTCAAATCATCTGTGAAGGTCGAAAATAACGATACCCGCCATGAGCCTTAACACTCATTGGATCGCATACATCAAGATGTATTATTTCCAATAAGTCGCTTGCTCGCTCCATTGTTCGGAGAACGGAGTCTTAGTCATCTTGCCCATGAGGCATGGTTCGCAAGCATCAAGTGATTCATAATCAAGTGATTCCAAAATCCCATCAAGATGGAGTTTCTTCATGCGCTTTACACCAATATGACATAAACGGCAAGTGCCACAAATAAGTTGCACTATCATTATTAACTTTGCATCTTTTGGTTTCAATATTATGAATATGTGTATCACTATGATCGAGATCCAATGAACCATTTTCATTGGGTGTGTAACCATATAAGGTTTTATTCATGTAAATGTAACAACAGTTTATTCTCTTACTTAAATGAATAACCGTATTGCAATAAACACGATCAAATCATATTCATGCTCAACGCAAACACCAAATAACATTTATTTAGGTTCAACACTAATCCCAAAAGTATAGGGAGTGTGCGATGATGATCATATCAATCTTGAAACTACTTTCAACACACATCGTCACTTCACCCTTAACTAGTTTCTGTTTATTCTGCAACTCCTGTTTCGAGTTACTACTCTTAGCAACTGAACCAGTACCAAATACCGAGGGGTTGCTATAAACACTAGTAAAGTACACATCAATAACATGTATATCAAATATACCTTTGTTTATTTTGCCATCCTTCTTATCCACCAAATATTCAGGGCATTTCCGCTTCCAAGGACCATTTCCTTTGCAAGGTAAGCACTTCAGTTTGTGCTTTGGTCCAGCTTGGAGCTTCTTCGCGGGAGTGACAACTTGCTTGTCTTTCCACTTGAAGTTCCCTTTCTTTCCCTTTGCCCTTTTCTTGAAACTAGTGGTCTTGTCAATCATCAACACTTGATGCTCTTTCTTGATTTCTACATTCATCGATTTCAACATCACGAAGAACTCGGGAATCATTTTCATCATCCCTTGCATACTATAGTTCATCACGAAGTTCTACTAACTTGGTGATGGTGACTAGAGAATTTCATCAATCACTATCTTATCTCGAAGATTAACTCCCACTTGATTCAAGCAATTGAAGTACCTGCATAATTTGAGCACATGCTCACTAGTTGAGCGATTCTCCTCCATCTTTTAGCTATAGAACTTGTTGAAGACTTCATATCTCTCAACTCGGTATTTACTTGAAATATTAACTTCAACTCTGGAACATCTCATATGGTCCATGACGTTCAAAACGCCTTTGAAGTCCCGATTCTAAGCTGTTAAGCATGGTGCACTTAAACTATCAAGTAGTCATCATATTGAGCTAGCCAAACGCTCATAACGTTTGCATCCGCTTCCGCAATAGGTCCGTCACCTAGCGTGCATTAAGGACATAATTATTCTATGCAGCAATGAGGATAAACCTCCGATCACGGATCGAATCCGCATCATTGCTACTAACATTTTTCAACACAATTTTCTAGGAACATATCAAAACAAACATATGAAAGCAACAACGCGAGCTATTGATCTACAACATAATTTGCAAAATACTACCAGACTAAGTTCATGATAAATTTAAGTTCAATTAATCATATTACTTAAGAACTCCCACTTAGGCAGACATCTCTCTAGTCATCTAAGTGATCACGCGATCCAAATCAACTAAACCATAACCGATCATCACGTGAGATGGAGTAGTTTTCAATGGTGAACATCTTATGTTGATCATATCTATTATATGATTCACGCCGACCTTTCGGTCTCCGTGTTCCGAGGCCATATCTCGCATATGCTAGGCTCACAAGTATAACTCGAGTATTCTGCGGTGCAAAACTGGCTTGCACCCGTTGTAGATGGACGAGAGCTTATCACACCCGATCATCACGTGGTGTCCGGGCACGACGAAGTTTGGCAACGGTGCATACTCAGGAGAACACTTCTTGATAATTTAGTGAGAGATCATCTTATAATGCTACCGTCAATCAAAGCAAGATAAGATGCATAAAAGATAAACATCTCATGCAAATCAATATAAGTGATATGATATGGTCATCATCATCTTGTGCTTCGTGATCTTCATCTCCGCAGCACCACCATGATCACCATTGTCACCGCGCGACACCTTGATCTCCATCGTAGCATCGTTGTCGCCTCACCAATCTTATGCTTCTACGACTATCGCTACCGCTTAGTGATAAAGTAAAGCATTATGTAGGCATTGCATTGCATACAATAAAGCGACAACCATATGGCTCCCGCCATTGCCGTTAACTTCGTTACAAAATTAACAACCCAGGGAACTTCAATTTGGGCACGGTTTGTAGGCCCTTGATCAACATGGCTGGTAATTTACAAACCAGTCCTACTCAACTAATTAAACCCAACAATCCCCCCCATCACACCAGGGACCAGTGAGGATCCACTCTTCTCCAGGTGCACTTTACCATTCTTGAATATTAAATCCACATTTGTATTGATAGCAAGTTTCCACACCGAAATTCGAAATCTTCTAAATTTAATCAGTGGTGGATTCATTTAAAAAATAATTTTATCAATATAAAATCGACAAAGAATATTAAATAAATTGTTCAAAAGAACCTAACCAAATTATCCGCTACCGGGAGTTGAATCATCATCTTAATTAATGAAGATATTTCCATGAAATTAAAATTTTTTTATGGTTTCAAAAACATTTTTGGGAATATTACCATATTTAAGTAAATAATCTTTTAAAATCACATATTTTCAAATAGTATAAACATATTAGCATAAATTAATAAACTAAATTTTAAATCAATCAAACCTGTAGATTTAAAATTAAAAATTAATTTAGGAAATCTTCTTTAGATTAAGATCATAGGTTTATGAATATATATTGAAATATATATAATTTAGTGAACTCAAATTATACTTCTAATATAAAGTATTACTAATGATCCAACTATTTATGTTATTTCGTAATAACTTGCTGTTTGTCCAACATCAAATATACTGGAACTATCCTAAACATGAAGAATTGACTTATCCTAAATTGCAAACAATATGATTTTGACCAATATCAAATAGCTACCATCATGATAAATTATATTTGAAGAATCTTAGTTAACATCATATTGAAGTATAGAATGCCTTTCAAACGGACATGCTGCAGTTGTCAATATACGCAATGCATTCTAAATTAAGATGTTCTAACTTATACGTTGATCACTATTCGCAATACGTTTTCATGTCAGAGATCTATAATAGACCAGCACGCTTCATGTCAGAACATTGAATCGTCATTAGTGATCCGATGCCAGTATGATATTGCTGAGTTTACTGTCTCGTTATCGTAGAGTTAGTAACTTCGCATATTGATATTATCATGCGTGGCACCGATTCTCATTGATGATACCACGCTGACAATGAAGCTATCTAGCATACTCTCAACATTTTTCGCAAGAGTGATCATCTCTTCATATAGTTGATCATCTGATGAAGTCAGTATCAGTCTACTGCAATTTTGTAATTGTCAGTTTCATAAGTTGCACTAAGTATGAAGTCAAATTGAACATGTAGTTCATACAATTCAATAACTGGTGACAAATGAATTCTACATAGATTCCTGACAACCATATCTACCAAAGAATCGTTCTAAGAGTGATGCCACAATTTTGTTAGACCTGTCACTGCAAATCAAACCTGATTTATTAAATATAGATCAAATAACGCGACATCAGATGAAAATCATTCAAATAGTCAACAACTGATGTAAAAGACGATCAAATGATAATAGTATGTTGTTACTATTTATTCTTACTTAGCATTCCATATTCCAAGAAAATATTTAGGACCATCGACATGATGTTCAATTTAATGCCCGAGAGATAACCAGATGTTAGTCATTCCTTCAGCTGTTTGATTATAGCTATATGTGCGATGGACACTGGATACGACACACATGTGAGCTCTTGAACTCTTACAGGGATCACCTGTTCTCCCTCGTCTGGTGTTTCAGGTCGGTCATGGATCGAGCTGTTCTGGTGAGACGGTCCGCTGGACATGACGCGAAAGCCAAGAAGTATGTAGTATCCCGCTTTGCACGTCCGTCAGCATGCGTCGGCCAAATGGATCGGTGACAAGCACAAGACTGTTCTGTTGCACAGTCTACAGTATCGTCATGCTGTTCACATCGATCGAGCAAATGTCTAGAGTAACGCGGCACAGGGGTGAGCCTTAGTACGAACGTAGTGCCGCTCAAGGAGCACCAGTTCCGACTCATTCACAGCCAACAGTCCATGTCGAGCAAGCGCCTTTGTCATGTCGTTGTCTTGCCGCCGCCGGAACCTTGTCGCTCGCCGAAGTCTTGCCGGACGCGCGGCGCGTCATGGCAAGTTACTTGAAATGCCTTGGTTGGCCTTCCGCAAGCTCCTCTTCGGGGGTTTGTCCTTCCGGCAAGCTCCTCTTGCCGGGCCTTGTCTTCTCGGTTAAAACACTTTGTTCTTGAATGGCTCCAATAGGAACTACGGAGGATCTTGGCGGTCACCCGGCAAGCCTTGCCGCGGGGCGCACAAGTTCGGGATACTAAGGTACTCCTACTTTAGTACACCGACACACGGACTTTGAAAAACTTCCTCATAAATGCTTTCCTCCGTGCCCACCATATTGCCCATAATGTCACTGCTAACTTAGTAAATGCCACATGAGATAATGAATCAATCATGCTAAAAATTCACTGCTTTGCATCTGGTTCTGTTGTCTCGCAGAAGTGCTCCGCTAACTCTCCATCAACTAGGGCCCAAACGCATCTGGCCATTGAACATTCCAACAAGGGTTAATTCCCGAGTAGAAAAAAAAAGTTGGCCTGGGGAGCAGCCCACTCTCTCTACCCCTTTTGCCGGGCCTCGGCCAGTCAGCCCAATAACAGACAGCGAAAATTTGAGTTTTTGACGAGAAAGAAAGGAGTCGTCCCGTCTCGAGCCCGTGGAACCTTATCCAGCCGCCGCTCGCCGCCCGGCCGCCGTGCCCCGTGTCTGTCCGGTGTCCCGTTCGCCCTGCGCCCATGCCCATCCGGCGAGCCCCGTGCAGCAGCGAGCAGTCCTCCCCTCCCATCTCCTTCCTGGCTGCTTCCCTTGCTGATCTGCGGGCTGCTGCCCCGTCCGGCTGACCGACGAGGCGGCGCGCCGGTGACCGCGTTCGTCCAGCCAGACCTCGACCCAGACGTCTGGCGTCCGTCCTTCGGCGTTCCGCCTCAGCCAAAGGTATCCCCCATCTAGCCATTTCAACCTCTCAACTCGAGCTTAAGTTCTACAGGAAATGCGGCCGTGGCCCTCCGCAGTATTAATGCCTTGATAGATTGAAACACGGTCTTTAATTAATTCTCGTTGCCCTTAGTTTTGTAATTATGCAGTTCTGTAAATGTGGGAACCAATTTAGTATTTTTTTACAGTATAATTTACTGGAAGGCAAGAAGAATAAAAGAAATATGACAATAGCATCTTTCCTTTTTTCAAGCTCAAAACCACGGTCCTTTGTATGCGTTGAAACTGCAGCTTTTTTATTGGTGGGTGTATATCTGTGAATCATATTGCAGTTTTGTGTATCTAAAAGTCTAGCTAAACCTGCACTTTGTCTCCATTTTGCAGTCAGAAGGAGGGCGAAGCCGCGAGGGTCCCGTAGCTTATATCAGTTTGCGTCTGCACATTTATTGGCTGGATTTTGTTCTTCTCTGAACTCCAAATTCTAATGCTCTCCGCGTCTAAATCCCTTCTCTCCCCGAGCCCCCTTACTGCCATGGCGATTCGGCCGCCGCCGCATGCACCAACCCGCTACGCCCTGCCTCACAGGAGGACACCGCCATTCCGCTCCGCCGCACGAGCGGCTCCTTCTTCTTCCACCGCCGCAACGGCCGTATCGTTGCCGCCATCTCCCAAGAAGGTCTGGTCTCCACTCGTTACCTTTCTCTTTGACAGCGTCAAGAACCTGAATTTCTGCTTTGTACTGTGAAGGTTCTTGTGCCCATTGCCATGGGCACGGAGGAAATGGAGGCAGTCATCCTGGCCAGCGTCCTCAGGCGAGCAGGCGCTGACGTAACGCTGGCCTCTGTGGAGGACGGCCTCGAGATTGAGGCTTCGTATGGGACGCGCATTATCGCAGACAAGCCCATTGCAGCGTGTGCAGATCAGGTGTTCGACCTTGTGGCTGTCCCGGTAACCCACCTCTCTTATTTTTATCCTTTTAATTTTTGTTTGGTTTATAAAAGGAGCAAGAGCTTCTTATTAATTTCATTGCTGAAAAAACGATAAAAAACAGTAGATAAACAGTTTTGTTGGGCACCAACAAGGCTCTGCTGGTGTCCTGAAATTTTGGCCTGATGCAATGCCACCATCCTCTTCTAGCTGGCCCCATCCAGCCTAAAAAATCAGAGTCTTAGAACTCCAACATATCGAGCAGGACCGTGCAGTACCTCCGATGACAGGTTAGCCATTATCAAAATAACTGTGTTTGGATCAGTGGGAATAATACTGATGGAACTTGCACTGTTCCTACATTTCCATTAAGACCAAACTCAAGCTGAAATCCCAGAAGCAATAACCTGACGTTCCGTAATAGGACGACATTATCCAACATAAAGTTACCAGTCCCTTTCCAGCCACTATGCAACAGATAATGCTTACTGAATATGCTGTCACAAAAAGCCAGACAAAGGAAAACCATGATCCTAGGGGGAATTTTACTGAACCACATTTTTTTTATAAGGCCAAGAAACCTGAGCAGCTTTAAGCATCAGGTAAAGGGGACGAACTGTAAACTTGCCATTCTTCTCCGAAGTCCAATGACGTCTATCATGCTCCTCCAATAAAACCACCGTACTACATAACTGGCTTAAAGAACTCCGGAGAACAGCTTTCTTCTTCCAAAGGTTTCTCCTAAATGTGATACAACCAAAACCCTGAGTGAAAACTCCAGCTACAGTCCAATTCGTACTAAAGGTGAGATTGTACAACCAAGAAAACTGAACCGCTAATGGCTTATCTCCTATCCACTGATCTGTCCAAAACCGAACAGCTTATTGGATTTGGCAGCAGAAACTTGTGGAGCATTTATAGTCTCTCTTTGGGAGAGCATTAAAATATTTGTCAGCATTTCTCTTTGATACTGCAAACTTTCAAACTGTTTCTTCGTATTTTTTCCCTTTTTGTGCTGATTGCGACATGCCATCTCTTCGTTGTCACTCACTTGACCTGTGTTGTTATTACAAACTGGCAGTATATAAAATCTAATCTTCGATTGTTGGGGCGATGTGTTCAGGGAGGAATGCCTGGTTCAGTACGGCTGAGAGACAATGAGACCCTTAAGAGAATTATGGTTAGACAAGCTGAAGAGAAAAGATTGTATGGTGCTATATGTGCTGCACCAGCTGTTGTTCTCATGCACTGGGGTCTTCACAAGGGAAGAAAGGTGGCCATTTTGCTACATGACTAGGTGTAGTCGATCAAGATCTTCTTTAGTTGACATTGCACCCTTATTCCTTTTTTGCAAGATCACCTGTCACCCGTCCTTCATAGGAGATCTTCCAACATTCCGAGCTGTTGAGTCAAATGTTCAGGTTTCAGGAGAGCTCACTACTAGTCGTGGTCCTGGGACAGCATTTCAGTTTGCTTTATCATTTGTCGAGCAATTGTTTGGGCCTCACGCTGTTGAAGATGTGGACAGTACTTTGGTTCGTCCAAATAAAACTTGCATATCTTTGTTTTGTATCATGCCTTTTAGCTGACTAGACCATTTCTTGTAAATTTAGTTGTTCATGTGTTGTTAAACTTTTATTAATAGTGTACTAATTCAGATTGTTGCTTTTATTCTAGGAAGTGTAATTTATTTTTCAGTTGCTTATGCTAGCAAAAACAATTTAAGGATGAATGCTAACAAGTTTTTAGATTTTTTTTTTGCTATGACTTTATGAGGTGCAACTTCTTTCTTGCATTGTAACACCTGCTGACCACTGTGCCATTGTTGTAAATTGCCCATGGATGTCATAGATTGATGCTGCTCTTGAAAGAAGTACAGAAGTCAACAGAGTTGAATGGCCTTTTGATCACAAACCTCAGGTCGGTTCATGTTTGAACTATAATTTGTGCTAAATTAATAGCTCAAATAATGTGCGTTTTTTACATGTAGAACCATAATTAATGTAAATTTTTTGTTACAATAAATAGGATAATATGCTTATGCAAGTCTGTTTTTTTTACAAAGGGTAACAAGGCTTGCTTGACAAATGGATGCCTAAAGCATTTCTCGTAAAGAAAACATGATTGGGCAACACGAGAGTGAATACTTGCACTTTCTTGTTTTTGTTATTTGCAGCAATGCTTGCCTAATGGTGCATGCTTGATTTAAGAAAAGCTCAGTTTGATTGCATATGCCCTAGCATGCTATATGAATTATTATTGTCTATCTGTTGATTCCCCCTCATACACTGTCACTGTACGTGAAAACACCCCCATGCCATATTTCTATGCGAACCATATCCATGCTAGTGTGAAAAATAAAGTTCATATATCTGTCTAGTCATTACTTTCGGCTATGAGCATAAATGGGGAAAATGTTAGGAAAGGTGCAATTAGAGTCCAAGTTGTGTGGCATTGATTCTTGGATGATTTGACTTCTGAACAGGTTCTCATTCCAATTGCAAATGGGTCTGAGGAGATGGAGATTATAATGTTGGTGGATATTCTAAGACGGGCAAATATAAATGTGGTGTTGGCATCAGTTGACGAGTCCACAAATGTTGTTGGGTGTCAAAGAATGACGATTGTTGCGGATAAATGCATATTGGGTGCTTCTGATTCGAAATATGATCTAATCATTATTCCTGTAAGTTGTTTTGCATTTCACATTTTTATTTGATGCTTCCTATTCATAATATAAGCTACTTAAGAGTTTGTGCTCAAATATTTGCTTGTTTGGCCATCAATATATATTGCAAATACTGACAATATTTGTGATACAGAGAGCTACTAGAATACGAAAATTCCAGCTCAAGAAAAGGTTGAAAAGAAATAAATTTACATGTGCATCTTTCATGGTCATATATGAGAATGTCCAGCTCAAGACTAGTTTGTAAAGAAATTAACTTACATTTACATCTTCCATAGTTATGCCTGTGCGTTTCTGTGAGAAAAGAACTTATTTGTTTACCATTCTTGTCTCATTCTTCTTAATCATGTCTTAAGGCGTAGCATTAAGAATTTCATTGCCCAGCTTCCTATAATTCAGGTGTTCATGTGTGTGCATTTGCGTGTTGTGCTGTCCTTTTGCTTTCTCTGCTTATTTTTTTTGTGTTTTCTTTGTCCAGTATATCTTTTTTCTGCAATGTTTTATCCTTTCATATTGTCCAGGGGGGACCTGCCGGAGCTGAGCGTCTTCACAGGTCTACAACTCTTAAGAAGCTACTCAAGGAACAGAAGCAAGCAGGCAGGATGTACGGTGGGATCAGTTATTCTCCATTGATATTGCAGAAGCAAGGTTTACTCGAGGTGATTTTTCGGACTAAAAACTCGTAGCATATCTTATACTTCATTGAAATAGAAGTAACGAATCGACATTGGAATGGTGTTACTCAGGATAAAACAGTAACTGCTCATCCTTCCATAGTCAATCAGCTCACTTGCCAGGTTATTGACGGATCAAAGGTTGTGATTGATGGAAATTTGATTACTGGGAAGGGGCTTGGAACAGTCATGGATTTTTCCCTGGCTATTGTAAGAAAATTCTTTGGCCATGGGCGAGCGAAAGGTGTGGCAAATGGAATGGTTTTTGACTACCCCAAGAGCAGAAACGCCTAGCATTCCTGGTACTATGAAGTTGGATCTTGCGGTAGCTATGCTCAAACTTTTTAAGTGACTGTCTCTTGCGGAGATGCCAAAATTATCTTCTGTTGCCGCCTTACTGGATAGCTGCAGACTGCAGTGAAATGTCCACTGAATATGTTGGATGAACCACAACTGCATCGGGAAAATCCAGTTGGGGTCAGTTCATCTCAAGATGTTCTGTGCCAATGCGGCATCATGGGCATCAAAGGGTCGCGTGCTCTATGTGTGCTTGGAGGTCATGGAGGACCTCCAAGGCGGCGGCGGCTCCAAGTACGGCAGCAGTGTCATGCGCAAGTGGGCGCTGGACCCATGGCAGAACAGCATGTAACGACATATGACATATCGGCATTATGTTGGCAAGTTTATTTTCAACTTCTGGGCAATCTGCTTTTGTATGCTTTCCTGAATATTGAGGTGCATGACCCACAAACATGACAATACATCAAGCAAAAATAGATCCATAAAACTGCTTATTGTTTGATGTTACTTTGATGCTTGCTTATAATTTTGCTTTGTGACTAACGAGTTTATGTTATGTTTGCTGTCAGAGTTGGGCAATCTGCCAAAAAAAGGGAGTATTCAGAGAAAAAAAAGCGACAAAAAAACACAATTTGGTAATGCATCTTGGGGCCACGTTTCTGTTGCTACAATAGTACATACAACAAAACCTTTGCAAAAAAATCTCATGGGCATTACCAAGTCTTTGGCGTTCCTTTAGCGGGGGCGGCAACCCAAATTATGGGAAAAGGTAGCGGTGTTGGGAACCTTCTGGAAGGTTTCGACTGTTTTTTTTTCTATTTGTTGGTTTTCTATACGGTATTATTTTTTTTCAATTTCTTTTTCTTTCTCATTATTTTCTTTATTTCCTTTTTAAAATTCTACATGTCTCTTTCTTAATACGTGTTGCACATTTTTTCGTATACACATGTACTTTTTTGACACACATTAAATATTTTTCGAATTCATGTTTTGAATATTTTTTGCATACATGTTAAACATTTTTAAATACACCTTGAACATTTTTTACATTTTATAATTTTTTCTAAAAATATCATCAATATGTTTTGGAAATGCGTGATATTTTTTAAAATGTCATGAATATTTTTCGAATGGTTTGAAACATTTTCCTCAGCTACATGGATTTTTTTAACTTTGTATAAACATTTCTCTAAAAATGTCACGGACATATTTTTGAATTACATAAAGAATTGTTTTAATGTCACAAACATTTTGTTGAATGGTACAACTTTTTATTGAATTACACCGATATTATTTTCATCGTATAATTTTGCTTTAAAAACATCATGATCAGTTCTTATGCGTGAACTTTTTAAAATGTGGATGAACATTTTTTTACATAGTGCACGGAACATCTTTTACATAGCTTGTCACAATATTCATGTTTTCCCTTTATTGACACTATACATGCTGGTTTTGTCTTTTTTATTTATCCATGTGCAATTTTGATTTGGAGCTGAATGTGTTGTAAACATTCACAATTTTTCTAGGAATTTTTTGAATTGAGTTAAAAATTGAGTTTTGCAATTCCGTAGCATGAAAACATCTAAACGGTGGCATCGCCTGATATTCTCCCCTACTTGTTTGTAGTAAATTTTCGCGCAACGCAAGGGATGCGGCGCGGCTAGTCGTCTTGGCCCTTGCAAGCTCCTTTCGGGTAAGATGGCAAATTAACTCTCTTTGCCGCTGCCAGCCTGAGACGACTTTGCTTAGTAGTAGCAGTGATTAGCTTTCAGATGGTACGGAGTAGACTATTCGCTTGATTGATTGATTATTAGTTACGTATATCCGAGTAGTATTTCAGTCCTGTTCCAAACTCATTACTTGCGTGATGGACCGTACATGCGACAAGGTCAGATACCAGATGCGCGATCCGTCTAACTGGATGAATCAACGTGGGCATTTCAAACGGAATCTTCTGAGCAAGTAGAGTAGAAAGCTTCGCGCAGTGCAAAGGATGCGTGCATATTGCATGCGCGCGGCGCACCATTCATCTTGCTTGGCCCTTGGAACCTCCTGCTAGGTGAGATGACAAACCCGCTTTCTTTTGAGATGACTAGGGTAAAGACCTTCCTCCTTCAATGAATCCGTGAATCCGCCTCTCCTCTGTTGGTCGCTCCTCCTGCAGTCGGTGACAAGGAGGGGAATCCTAATGCTTCGACTTCGGCTAATAGACATGTTAGTGTTTTAGTCCTCATAGGGGGGGGCGCTCGGATATATGGCACCATTCTTCGTCATGCCAGTCTTTTGGACCCCGATCCTCGCGTTTGTCTGTCAGGATAAATTAGACGGAGGTCCGCGCAGATCCCTAATATCTCCTTGCGGCGGCGAGGACAGGTTTTATTTATCGTGCGTACGTGACAGCGAGATTTGATGTCGGGTTCTCCAGATCGATTCAAGAGTTCAACGGCGACGATCGCGGCTCCACGGCGCTGCCCCTTAGGGACACATGCACAACGACTTTCAGGTTATCTCGACAAAGTTAGACCGGCTTTGGTATGAGAGTGGCAAGAACAACGCAGGCGTTCCGGCGGTGGCAGCGGGCGTTCGGTGGTCCAGAAATCTTGACACAAAATTTATTCAGTTAGGGGTGCTTTGTATTTCTACCGAACCTTTATAATAGATCTTAATCTGAGTTCTTCCAGGAAAAAAATAAACAGCTGGTAATTATACGCTAACTCGCTTGTAACGAGTGTCCACTAGTAGTTAGTTAGTACTCCCTCCGTCCGGAAATACTTGTCGGAGGAATGGATGTATCTAGACATATTTTAGTTCTAGATACATCCATTTTTATGCATTTCTTCGACAAGTATTTCCGGACGGAGGGAGTACTTTATCCTATCTCAAAAAAATGTGCCTAGTGGCCGTACGTGGTGCCGTACAATGCCAAGGTCAACTGTCCAAAAAGAAACTAGTACAATGCCAAGGTCAAAATATACAGAATCCAACTCTTGTGAATGAATGAATGTACCATGACCTTCGAACGTGTGACTTTTGCACGGACGGATGCGGCTGCTTGGATGCAGCAGTAGCTCTAGTCTACTAGCTGCTGCCCTTTCAGGACTCCTTTCCGGTGAACTGACAACGGAGATCTCGTCTATTATATATGCATCCACAGGTTCAACACACTGAATGATGCATCTTCACCTACCAAAATAATGCAATTGGCTCTAGAATACGTATATCCATCTCCCAAAACCTTGACTTCTATGTACGACAAATACGGACAGCGACTGATACATGTCCTGGCGTCATCTCTGTAATTTGGGACTAAATAATTATTCCTAATGTTATAAAACTGAGTTTTGCTGGGGTTCCAACTGCACCCCTCAGACGCGTTGGATCCCGCATACGGATCCTAAAGCGTTCGCACCCACACCCCTTCAAGGCAAACTAAGAACCGGCGACGGTACACGGTTCGCTCAGGATCGATGGCGATCTGAATGAACACATTTTGGGATGGAAATCATGTTGTTGGAATATGGCAATTTTCACCACTTTACGTTGATGTAGCATGTCAATTTTCTTCAGCAACATGGCATGTCCTGAGCATGATAATTTCTATCATTCTCTTATTTTAGGCTGGCAATTCTTCATGCTTGCATCATGATAATCAGTGAAAACGAATGGCACTTATTCTCATGTAGCATTGGAATTTTCTGGGAATTTCTACATGCAACATGGCAAATTTTGTACTTTAGAACATGATAATTATTTATTCAATACCATGAGAAATTCATGTGTTTTGCTATCACAATTCTGAAGCGTCTGCTGGGATTGTCTCTTTTAAGGGACTGAAAACATTTCCTTCTACATGGCTGGAGGAACGATCGTTCGCTTCGATTACCTCCCTCAGGGTCGCCCAGGATTTTGTCTACGCATAGAAGTTGACTTGTTTCTTTTATTTTTGCAAGAGTTCTATAATGGAATTGTCACATTCATCGAATGTATTCCTAGTTTCGTATTCCTACTTTACCATACAATCATACTAGCGGGAGAGAAAAGTTTCAGAACAAGTGAAAACTACGAACTGCACGGATCGTACAAATAGAAGTCAGATCGGCGAACGTTTCAAACGGGACACATTGAAGCAACTAATTAGCTGGCATCTATCGTCATTGATTTGGATGTTTTTGCGGGAACAGTTCGTATCAGAGTTTGCTATTTTAGAAATCTGGACAGACGTGCCTTGTTGCTTTAACTAACGCATCTCTAGCAGATTCCTTGAATGTTATATTTGAGTGAGGATTTTTTAATGATTAAGTGCTATCTAGTAGATTCCTCAAATGTTTAGTTCCTCAAGAATATATGTTTGTATTTCTTCAAAGTTTGCTCTCTAGCCTATCTTTACTCTTGACTTCTCAAGAAAAGTAGGGAGACTGCTCCCCTCCCGCCGACTAGAAAACTTGGCACCGCATCCCCGAAACCCTAGTCCACCCCACCGTTCACCTAACTTTTCATGACTTGGGCCTATCCCGCCACCGATTCGGGGCGCCGCTGCCGGCTGTCGCCTTTTTATAGCTTGATGCTCTAAGGGATACGTTTTGGACTTTTAGGATATGGCGCCTCCTAGGGACCCTATAAGAAGTACTAACTTTTGGCACACCTAGTCCTTCCCTTATAACTTATACAACGTGTTTGGTTGGGAGGAATTGGAGACAAGGAATGGGAGTTTAAGGTAAGTGACACTTTAAATCCTTTGATTGACTCAGGGACATGAGAATTAAGATGGGAAGGGGAAGGGGAATTAAGAGGCCCAACTCCTTCAGATCTCTTCCCTAGGGGACCCTGGTAATTTAACCGGGGATTTGGTAATTGATAGAGAAAAAAACGTTTTGTTAGTTGGCACGTCCGTGAGGGGTGATGTCTCATGTTGAAAGTTAGTTATTTCTCCGCCTAATCCCACCAACTAAATAGGAGCAATTAATTTTCTCTTAAATTTCCACCTTTAATTGCCTTCACATGCCAAACATAGGAATGAGACTTCAAATCAATATCCCATGTCAAATCCCTCGGCAAATTTCCATCTCTAAACTCCCATTTCCTCTCCCTGTCATTACCACACACGCTGATAGATTCATCATGCGGTGGAATAAGACCATTTCCCCCCATCCTTTACTCCTCTAAATTCCTCCTATCCTTTGATTCCCAATATATAAGGCATTAAACTTTTGGCACACCTAGTCCTTCCCTTATAACTTAATCCCCTAAAACTAATTGCACACAAAATTTATTTCAACGAAAAATTTAGATTATATTGATTGCACAATTATACAATACTATCACATTTACCATAACATGACATAACTAAGCACTAAAACGAGCATAACTAAACATCCTTACCACTACATCGAGATAACACGAGCTAAATGGAATAGAAGAAGGCGATCTACTCCTCGTCGGAGGAGAGTTCGACCACTCTTGCGCCGGAGACGCCGGCCTTATGGTCATTGGTGAGGGGAACCGGGCCACCACATCATTAATGCGGGGTGAGGAGCCTACCTCTATTTTTACCGAGAGTTGCCATTTTAGATGAAATTGAGTCTATAGAGGGTTTGTTTTTGAGTGATGAAAATCTATCTTCTAGAGCATTGAAGGTACAGGAGAAGCACTATTTTATTTTTTTGAGAAAAGGAGAAGGACTAGGTGGGTGCTAATTTCCCAAACATTTTTTTTTCAGGCGTTGCTTGCGTATATATAGGCTTGCACCGCTTGTTGTTCCGACAGAAATCCCACCACCAACTAGTGCTTCCTCCTCTGCCGCAACGTACCAGAGCGCCACCCTAGACCACAACGCTTACCCCATAAGCATGTCCGCTTCCGTGGAGCTCGAGCCGGTTGTCACCGCCATCAACGGCATCGCCGACTCCCCGGTGTGCCTCTCCCCGCTTATGCCACCGCCTCAAGTGGCGTCGGACGGCGAGGAGGATGAGGAGGAGCATGAGGACTGGAGGGAGCTGTACGGCTGGCAGCTGCAGCTGGAGGTGGAGCCGCCGGTGCGCGACGCGCGCGACGAGGGCACTGCGGACGCGTGGACGGAGCGTAACCCGTCGCTCATCCGCCTCACCGGCAAGCACCCCTTCAACTGCGAGCCGCCGCTGGCGCGCCTCATGCACCACGGCTTCATCACCCCGGCGCCGCTACACTATGTGCGCAACCACGGCCCCGTGCCCCGCGGCGACTGGTCCACCTGGACTCTGGAGGTGTCCGGCCTCGTCAGCCGGCCCGCCCGGTTCACCATGGACGAGCTGGTCCGGGAGTTCCCCGCCGCGGAGCTCCCCGTGACGCTCGTCTGCGCGGGGAACCGCCGCAAGGAGCAGAACATGGTGCGGCAGACGGCCGGGTTCAACTGGGGCGCCGCGGGCGTGTCCACCTCCGTGTGGCGCGGCGCGCGCCTCCGCGACGTCCTGCGCCGGTGCGGCATCATGGGCCTCAGGCAGGGCCGCGCGCTCCACGTCTGCTTCGTGGGCGCCGAGGACCTCCCCGGCGGCGGCGGCGGCGCCAAGTACGGCACCAGCGTGACGCGCGAGTGGGCACTGGACCCGTCGCGGGACATCATGCTCGCCTACGCGCAGAACGGCGAGCCGCTGCTGCCGGACCACGGCTTCCCGGTGCGCGTCATCATCCCGGGCTGCATCGGCGGCCGCATGGTCAAGTGGCTCACGCGCATCATCGTCACCGCCGCCGAGTCCGACAACTACTACCATTTCAAGGACAACCGCGTCCTGCCGTCCCACGTCGACGCCGAGCTCGCCGACTCACAGGCGTGGTGGTACAAGCCGGAGTACATCATCAACGAGCTCAACACGAACTCGGTGATCACCACGCCGGGGCACGACGAGATCCTGCCCATCAACGCCTTCACCACGCAGCGCGCCTACACCATGAAAGGATACGCCTACGCCGGTGAGTCGTCCGCAATCAATGCTTTTGACATCTTAGATGTTGATATTTCTCTCTATAAGAATCAAACAACTTTTGGGTTTGACCAAGTTTGTAGCAAAACTTATCACGGACCAGGAAGGGAATCTAGTTTCTAAATAAGGGAATCTAATCTAAGAGTATATAAGGTGTATAGATCAAAGAATTAAAGTCAAATGTTTTTATGTTTGACTAAGTTTGGAGCAAAATATACAAAGTTATTAGCATACAATACTAAATAAAGAAAATATAAAAATAAATTTAGTAATCAATCTAATGACACTGATTTGACATCTTAGATATTGATATTTCACTCTATAAACTTGTTAGAGATGTTTGACTTTTCAGTTCCAATTCGAGAATGAGGATATATATTGCACATATTATTGAATATTAGATATCCATAGTACCTTTATACCTGTTAGCGAGATCGACTATCTTCTTGAAATACTTCATCCATATCGAGCTGGCATAGGATATCCTATTTATCTAAAAGAGTGATCCCACTACTTATTATCTCAACGTGTGTACTTCATCGAAACTATGATAGCCGTTAGATTTACTAGTTTGATCCACTAACATCCGTCCAATCTATACATGGGAATCATATACCACGCAACATGCATTAGTGTATTGTAAGAAGTTTAAATCACACTGCATTTAATTGTGACAAACACAACTTCCCATGTTAAGATTTATTTTTCTTATGTGGAAATTTCTCATATTATTTGAATCGTAAGGACCAAACTAGTACACACTATTTAGAAATTATATATCCAATTCTGTTGCAACACACGGGGAATCATATACTCTATATAGATGATAATCCATCATTCCAAAATATTTGAAGTTCTAACATTGTCCTAAATCAAACATCTTTTGGGTTTGACCAAGTTTGTAGCAAAATTTATCACGAACCAGGAAGGGAATCTAGTTTCTAAATAAGGGAATCTAATCTAAGAGTATATAAGGCTTATAGATCAAAAAATTAAAGTCAAATATTTTTATGTTTGACTAAGTTTAGACCAAAATATACCAAGTTATTAGCATACAACACTGAATAAACAAAATATAAATGTAAATTTAGTAATCAATCTAATGACATTGATTTGACATCTTAGATATTGATATTTCTCTCTATAAACTTGTTAGAGATGTTTGACTTTTCAGTTCCAATTCGAGAATGAGGATATTTATACATATTCTTGAGATTAGATAATCATAATACTTGTATACTTGTTAGTGAGATGGACTATCTTCTTGAAGTTCTTCAACCATATTGAGCTGGCATAAGATATCCTATTTACCAAAGAGAGCTATCCCACTACTAATTATCTCAACACGTGTACTTTCAAGTCATCAAAACTATGATAGTCGTTAGATTTATTAGTTTGATCCACTCGCATCCATCCAATCTATGCATGAGAATCATATACCATGCACATGCAATTGTGTATTGTAAGCAAGTTTTAAATCACACTGCATTTAATTGTGATAATCACAACTTTATTCATGTTATGATTTATTTTTCTTATACAAAAATTTCTCATATTATTTAAATCGTAAGGACAGAATTAGTAAATAATATTTAAAATATATATATATATATATATCTAATTCCCGCTGCAACACGCGAGGAATCGTATACTCTATATAGAAGATACCCCGTTGTTCCATAATATTTGAAGTTCTAGCTTTGTCATAAGTCAAACACGTTTTGGGTTTGACCAAGTTTGTAGCAAAATGTATCAATATCCATGACTTTTCATATATAGTATGAAAACATATTTTATGATGAATCTAATGAAACTAGTTTCGTGTTGTCGATACTTTTCTGTAGACTTGGTCAAACTTCAAAAAGTTCAACTTAGGATAAATCTGAAAGTTCAAATAATTTTGAACCGATGAAGTATAATAAAATTAATAAACCTTATATTTTTGAACTAAATGAACCTTCACTAGCATCCTACATACCTTATTCATCCTCACTAATATATTGATCTCAACATACAAACATGCCACCTCACCATCCAATTATGAATGAGATAAGTCCCACCTCAACATGCAACCATGCATGGATAAAGACCCACAACAACATTCAACCATGCATGATATTTTTTTAATTATTATTCTACTTATATTCAATAAATATTGGTACAACTATACAGCTGTGTTGTTAAGAGCCAGCTGTGTTGTTAAGTAGTCTTTGCTGCGAGTGTAATTAACCTGATTTCTCACGCCTCCTTTTCTTCTTGTTGTGTTTTGTAGGTGGTGGCAAGAAGATCATAAGAGTGGAGGTGACGCTGGATGGTGGCGAGACATGGATGTTGTGCACGCTCGACATCCCGGAGAAGCCAAACAAGTATGGTAGGTATTGGTGCTGGTGCTTCTGGTCCGTCGAGGTCGAGGTCCTGGATCTCCTCGGCGCCAAGGAGGTGGCGGTGCGCGCCTGGGACCAGGCGCAGAACACCCAGCCCGAGAAGCTCATATGGAACCTCATGGTGCGTACCCTGCATTCACATGTGTTCGTCCATGGCGTCGTGGCATTTTCAAATGCGATCGAGGGTGCAAATTTCTTAATTCTGAGGTGTTTTTTTTGCTAATGACATGGTTACAGGGGATGATGAACAACTGCTGGTTCAAGGTGAAGGTGAACGTGTGTCGGCCGCACAAGAGGGAGATCGGTCTAGTGTTCGAGCACCCCACGCAGCCAGCCAATCAGGCGGGCGGGTGGATGGCGCGGCAGAAGCACATGCAGACCGCCGCCCCGGGGCTCAAGCGGAGCACATCCACACCCTTCATTCACACCACCGACGACAAACAGTTCACCATGTCCGAGGTGCACAAGCACGGGTCCAAGGACTCGGCATGGATCGTTGTCCACGGACACGTCTATGACTGCACCGCCTTCCTCAAGGACCACCCAGGCGGCGCCGACAGCATCCTCATCAATGCCGGCACGGACTGCACCGAGGAGTTCGACGCCATCCACTCCGACAAGGCAAAGGCTCTCCTTGACGCGCACCGCATTGGCCAACTCATCACCACTGGAGCTGGCTATACCTCTGACAACTCCGTCCATGGCGGCTCCTCTCTTGCCCCCATCCGCGAGGCTACCAAGGCCGCCGCCGCACCCATCGCGCTATCAAGCCCGCGTGAGAAGATCCGTTGCCGCCTCGTCGACAAGAAGGAGCTCTCCCGTGACGTCCGCCTGTTTCGCTTCGCGCTGCCGTCCTCCGACCAGGTTCTCGGTCTACCGGTCGGCAAGCACATATTCGTGTGCGCCAACATCGAGGGGAAGTTGTGCATGCGTCCGTACACGCCGACGAGCATGGTCGATGAGGTCGGCCAGTTCGAGCTCCTCGTCAAGGTGTACTTCAAGAACGAGCACCCCAAGTTCCCCGACGGTGGGGTCATGACACAGTACCTGGAATCGCTTCAGGTAGGCAGCTCCCACATCGACGTCAAGGGACCTCTGGGCCACGTGGAGTACACCGGCCGCGGCACCTTCATGATCGGCGGCAAGCCACGGCGTGCGCAGCGCCTGGCGATGATCTGTGGCGGGAGCGGGATCACACCCATGTACCAGGTGATCCAGGCCGTGCTCCGCGACCAGCCAGGGGACGAGACGGAGATGCACCTTGTGTACGCGAACCGGACGGAGGACGACATCCTGCTGCGCGATGAGCTGGACCGGTGGGCGGCGGAGCACCCTGACAAGCTCAAGGTGTGGTACGTGGTGGACCAGGTGAAGCGACCGGAGAAAGGCTGGAAGTTCAGCGTCGGGCACGTGAGGGAGGACATTCTACGTGCGCACGTGCCGGAGGGGGGCGACGACACCCTTGCACTCGCCTGTGGGCCGCCGCCCATGATCAAGTTCGCCATCTCGCCCAACTTGGAGAAGATGAAGTACGACATGGCCAATTCTTTCGTCTCCTTCTAAAATTCCGCAGAACCTGCCTAAGCTAGCTTCCGCGACGATGCGTCTGGATGTGTATATGGCATAGAGAACTAAAGCGGTCGGATGGTTAGGAGGTCAGTGCTACTCTCGGTCAACCAAAGATTAAGCTCCAACTTTAATACTTTGATATCTCTGTAATGTGGATTATACATTCAATTGAATACGATGTTTCTGTCGATAACAAGATGTCCGTCGTGACTTTGTCAATCTTCAAGCTCTGCAACTTTGAGCCGGACACACCAGTGAAGGCTCCCAAAGCCAAACATGTCAACCTAGAACAAGCGACGGCCAATTCCTAGCAGTATTGTGAGCATCCATATTAAACTCTCTTTCTTCATGCTTAACCACTTTTGTTTTAAGAGACGGGTTTCCCGCCCTACTTTATTAATTGGGCGCGTCTAGTGGGCGGCCGGCCGCCCTGGGTTCGCTAGCCAGCGCCCACCCAAAAAGGCAACCGCCTGGTCCCCCCGAAGCAAAAAAGGCAACCGCCTGGTTCCCCCCGCGCGAAAACCGCCTCAGACAGAAACCACGCGCATGAAAACCGCCAAGACCCGCCGCACGAACAACCCCCGCGAGGACAGCTGGTCGCGGGATCACGTGCACCTGCCTCCGAACCCCACCCTCCTCACAAAACCGTGCGAGACCAACTGCCCCCAGGCCATCTTCTTCCTCCCCACGAAAGAAGGATCTGCCCATGGGGCAAAATCCTCCTTCATCGCCAGGAGAGAAGAACGACCATGGTAGCTCCCAGGGACAAATAAGAGAAGAGAAAGAGAAGAGGGCTTAGAAATCAGAAAAAAATCAAGAGAAAAGCAGATCAAAAGGAGGAGGGCGAAAAAAGGACCTACCTGGAGATCCACAGGTGAGAAAACTTGCCCATCTTCTTCCTGATTCTCTCTTGTCTACTTGCCCTTGTAATAATTCCTTGCACACATCTTTTACTCGTGTGTTGCGGAAAAACTGTGCACCCAGTAGTTTCTTTTTCGTGCAACTAAGTCAAGTGAAGTAGCCAACTAAAAGAGTAAATGTGTGCCAACCCAGCAGATTATGCAGCTCTAAACGTTATTTTGTGCAACTAGCCCAGTTGTGGCATCCAACTATAAGCACAAACTGTGCAACTGAAAAATTGTACAAAAAAATAGATCTTAGGAAAAAACTGTGCAACCAGTAGGTCACTTTCCTGCAACTAAGCCAAATAAAGTAGGCAACCGAAGGAGTGCTGTGTGCCAACTCAGTAGCCAACTGAAGCAAGCAACTCTGAAACTATTTTGTGCAACTAACCCAGTTGTAGCATCCAACTATGCTCCACAAAGTGTGCAACTGGGAAAATATAAAAAAGGCACAAAACTGTCCAACCTTGAAAGGAACTTGGAAATATATGGAAGAAAAAAACCAATATACGATGATGAGCAAATATACGATATGTTCTGATAAAAAACAGTCTGCAAATATAGGTCTTAGGAAATAGCTTTCACACGCTGCCATCACAAATTCTAAAAGCCACACCCGTCAAACCGTTGTTCCATCTATGCAAATCTAACTAAAATAGCTATAGACAAATATAGTACAAATCTGATTTTGGTTTTATCTTTGAAGTTGCTGTAGCAGACCTTGCTTGATATGTTCACTTGCATTGATCTGCAGTAAAGCATGCCCTCCCTTTCATGCCAGACCTGCATAATGTAGGTACAAAAAACTAGTCAATAAAAATGTAGCTACTACCTGAAACATGTTTTTATATTGTCCAACTACTATGATGCTTGTTCCACCTTTGATACTACTTGTGTGCAACTGGTATGCTACATTTTTATCCAGTTTGAATCATAAACCAATGTCAAAAAAATGTGTTTGTGTGACTGGAACTGCACAGCAATTTGGCCAACTGGTATGAAAAAATTGTGCAATTCTATGACACTTTTGTGCAAATGTTGTGCTGCCTTTGTGCAACTACTATAAAAAAACAGTATATGGAGAAAAACTTACTAAGTTCTTTCACTAAACCACTTGCATTCATCTGAAGAAAATCATGCCCTCCCTTTCTTCTTAGAACTGCACATTGTAGATACAAAAAAACAGAAAAAGATGGTCAATAAATATGTAACTAGTGCCTGAATATTCTTATATTGTCCAACTAGAAATGATGCTTGTTCCAACTTTTAAAGTACTTGTGTGCAACTGGTATGCTACATTTTTATCCAGCTTGTATCATAAAACAATGTCAAAAAAATTGTGTTTGTGTGATTAGAAAATGCTCATAGTTTGTGCCAACTAGTATGAAAAAATTGTGCAATTCTATGACACCTTTGTGCAACTACTATGAAAAAAACTGTATCTGGATAAAAAAGCTATGTAAAAACTGACTACTTGCAGTTTTTGAAACAATGAAAATGATTGTAACGGTGTTAAATTCATGCCTTCAAATTGCTAGCGACTATGCCCCAATACAACTTGTTAATTACTTTTTTGTTGAAACAAAATGCAGGTTGAAGCAGCTTTCAAGGATGATAGACCTCAGTGTGTTGCCTCCCGATCTCAATGAGTTACCAAATGATGATGTCGAGTTTGTACATTCAGGGGTTTTCACACAGCCTCATCAAGATCATGGCTTCATGAATGATGTTGATGTCAACATGCAATCAGAAAGCCATACACTCAAGGAAACAAACACCACAGTTGCAGGACCTACTGAAACAGAACTAAGGGCAGGGCCAGCTGGTGTTGATCAAAATGATATGGATGAAGATGAGGCTGGTTCTCAGCCAATGGAGCCATTTGTTGGGATGAGATTTGACACTCTGCAGGGTGCTAAGGATCACTACAATGATTATGCCCTAAAATCGGTTTCTCTATTAAGATGAACACTTCAAGGAGGAATTCTTATACCAACATATTGGAGAAAAAGCAATTTGCATGTAACAAGTTTGGGAAGCCAAAAGAGGATGATGCAGGAGCTGAATTGCCACCTGTGCTAGATCCTATACCAGACCCAAAAACTTTGGATGAAGAAGAAGAAATGGAAGAAGTGCCAATATTCGATGGAGAGGATAGTGCAAAAAAGAAGAATAAGAAGAAGCGCAAGAGAGAAAGGATAAAGCAAATACAATGTAAGGAAAAAATGCTGGTTAAATTGAAGGATGGGTGGTGGGAAGTAACCCACTTTGTCCGTGATCATAATCATCCTTTGGTCCCCAAGCCTTCGCTCTCCAAATACTTGCAATCTCACATGGGTATTGTCGGTGTCAAAACCGGCGGATCTCGGGTAGGGGGTCCCGAACTGTGCGTCTAGGCGGATGGTAACAGGAGACAAGGGACACGATGTTTTACCCAGGTTCGGGCCCTCTTGATGGAGGTAAAACCCTACGTCCTGCTCGATTAATATTGATGATATGGGTAGTACAAGAGTGGATCTACCACGAGATCAAGGAGGCTAAACCCTAAAGCTAGCCTATGGTATGATTGTTGTAATGGAGGTTACGTCCTACGGGCTAAAGCCCTCCGGTTTATATAGACACCGGAGAGGGCTAGGGTTACATAGAGTCGGTTACAATGGTAGGAGATCTAAATATCCGTATTGCCAAGCTTGCCTTCCATGCCAAGGAAAGCCCTATCGGACATGGGACGGAGTCTTCAATCTTGTATCTTCGTAGTCTTGGAGTCCGGCGGATGATGATAGTCCGGCTGTCCGGACACCCCCTAGTCCAGACTCCTCTCAGAGCCCTTAACCAGGCTTCAATGACGATAAGTCCAGTACAGATATAGTCTTGGCGTTGCAAGGCGGGTTCTCCCTTTAAGTTCCATGTACCTGCCGAACAGTGTCCGGCTTCCTCATAAATGCTGTGCTTCTTGGCTTTTACGCCCAATAATGATCTTCTTCCACGCGTCACACGAATGCGAAAAGCCAGGGTATCTTTTATGTTTTACCCCTCAGCTGTGCAAATAATCTGCCTATAAGAGAGGCGAGAATCCAGATCCAAAATCACACCCTCTTCCTTCCGCGAGTCCTCATCGGAGCGCCTCTGACCAAAAATCCATTCTATCATGGACCGTCGACGCGGCTCCTCCTCTCGCCCTCCCAGCCCTCTGTCAGGAGATTGGAGGAGATGTTCCGTCCTGCACAACGAGCTGGTGGCACTTCAAGCAAAGGTATATCTCCCTCCGGCCTTCATGGTCTCGGTTCGAGCCGGGTTGGCCACCTACCAAGGTGGGAAGCAAGCAGAGGCTACCCCAAGTCCCAACAAAGGTGAGCGGATATGCTTCGTCCCCTATCTGATAAGGGGACTCGGATTTCCTATACATCCGTTCCTCCGCGGGCTCCTGGAGTTCTACGGACTCCAGCTCCATCACCTTACGCCCGCCTCTATCCTGCATATCGCGGGTTACGTAGCTCTTTGTGAGCTATTTCTGGGCATCGAGCCCCATTTTGCACTGTGGAAGAGGCTATTCTGCCTCGTACCCCATTCTCATGAGGGGTCCATGTACCAAGTAGGCGGTGCCGAAGTATGGCGCATCGCCGGGACCGGATATCTATCCGGAACCTCCAAGAAGGCGTCCGAAGACTGGCCTTTGGAATGGTTTTAAATAGAAGACGCTCCGCTGCCGGACCCTGTTCGGATCGGCCTCCCGGAGTTTAGTTCTGCACTCAAGAACGCTTTAGTTGGCGCCATGAGCCCCTAACCGGAGGAAGACAAGAGCGCCCATTATCCGATGGGCCGGATAAGGTTATTGGCCCACTCCGGTTGACCATGATTGAGTCATGGCAACATGCATTACGCTGGGGTGCAGCCATCGCAATACATGGGCCACCCCATGTGGGATTTCAACGGGAAGACGACGCCACCCGCCATGGTCGCAAGCGATCGGATTCGCCGAGGATCGTGGACGATCCCGTCCGCCTATACAAGGGGAGAAGGAGGATTTTCTCCAGACGAACCCCGTGAATGGGTTCTCCATGAATAACCCCCGCGCCGGGTAAGTTTAACACTTTAAGGGTCCGACCCGCCAAGTTTAAGCTTTCATATTGTGTCTTCGGTGCAGAACTGCGCCGGATTGTGGAGGACATGATAAGTCCAGCCCGCAACCCGAGGATCCGGAGAGATCCCGGATCCGCCTCCAAGAGGATCCGACATAAAGGTGGAGCTAATCGACGGGTGTTCCACCAGCTCAAGATGGATAATGCTTTAGTCGCCATTACGGCCGACTACCCCGGATTGCATCCGGCTCCCCAGGTGACTGTGACCAAAGTCTCGACACCATTGTTTCTTCCTTGCTCATCTCTGACCGTCGCATACGATGGTGTTATACAGGAAGCGCCTTCAAGGCGGGAAGCCGAGCCCACAGCGGCCGACCAACAAAGGTCATCCCGACCAAGAGGGCGGAAGAGGAGCGCTGCACGGATGAAGCGCCGCCGCAGAGGTATAGCTCAGATTTAATTATTTGGAGCAACGTTCCTAGGAAGCGCTATGCTCATGATCTTTGCAGAGAAAAGCGCCGCCGGATCATGGGCGTGGAGGTTGCCAATCCAACCTCTACCAGCCAGGCTCCAGCGCCCGGTCAAGAGGGGGAGGCAAGCGCAAGGCGCGGGCCGGATACTCCTCCAACAGAGGATGCCGACCGACTGTCCGCCACCAAGTCTGAGGTGGAGAGCGCCATTAGCCATAGGCGCCGCCGGACAGTATTTCGTGAAGCATGCTTCTCCCCTGGGGCGCTGGACGCCTTTAATGCGAGGGACGCACACCTCCGTGCTGCTCAAGATGGTTTTACCAGAGCCATGGAGCAGTATGTAAAAGACATACGGGTAAAGGAATTTAGTGGTTATATATGCCAGTAGCCCCTGAGACTTAAAGTAGTTATGTGAACTGATTTAAGGATCATTTGAAACGCAGGCTCTTACCGAAAAGAATGCCCAGCTGTCTCAGGAGTTGCAAGAATGCAAGGCCCAACTTGAGGCCGCACTTGCTGCAGCAGGAGGAAACACAGAGTCCCCTCCAGGTAACACTTTTGTTTGGTAAATATAAGCGCTGTGCGGCGTGCGCGCAAGTCTAATAATGACGTTGTAGGTGCTGCCGGACAAGATCCGGACAGGCAAGAACTTTTGCGCCAGTTGAAGGCCGCGAGAGGGTGCTGAACAGGGTACAACAGGAAAGGAACAAGCTCCAGGATGCCCACGCCCAGCTTGGAGAAGAGCTAAAGGGAGTTCAGGTCGAGCTGTCCGGCTCCGTTAAGGAGAATCAGCGGCTTCGTCGCGGCATCTATAGTAAGTGCTTGAGCGAACTTCTTTGAAAAGAAGAGTTCGGCGAGGAAGTCAATTGACAGAATATGTCTTGTAGGTATACTCACAGTCGCCTCTGGAGGAGATGCCCAGACGACGGGTGATCAACTTCCCGAAGTTGTTGCAACCGCCGAACGAAGTTCGGCAGCGATGAGCGGCGCTCGCCCGTGCATTATGGCTACCGCCTCCCTACCCGAGGGCCTTGGGGAGCTTGCGGAGAAACCTGTGAGTGCGGCAGCGCTTGCTTATGGAAGATTTCGCCTGCCGCTAGGGTGCTGTAGGCTTGGGCCATGGTGAAGACGCGGTACAAGAAGGCGGATCCCAACCACATGGCCGAAGTTGGACCGGTGGGGCCCAATGGGAAGGAGATCTCTGTGAGTTTATTATACAGCCAAGTAGAGTTGGCCGTTAAATTTTCCCAATGAGACTGTAAGCTAGACAGCCTGTTAGACGGGATTGAGGAGGAATACAATCAGTAAATTTGACAATGTATTTTTAAAATGACATGTGAAATGCCTTCTAGCTGGATTGTAGATCGTTTGTCTTTGCCGACCTTTTCGCTTCGACCTCGGGACCCTAGAGTCCGGAGTGTGTCCGAATACCTTTTTGGTTAAGAAACAACCGGGTATGCATGGAGACCAAAGTAGGGGTCATTAGTGCTTTATCGCATAAGTGCCCAACTAGTTATGTTATATTACATGGTTAGTAAGAAACATCTTCCAGGGAGAATAGTTCCGTTAAGGGTTCCTTTCCCTGGGAGGCATTGCCCTAAAGTGCATGTCTGGACTGTGAAAAAAGCAGAAAAACATCTGGGGGCAGATAGATAGGTAGGTAAAAGTAAAATCATCTTTTGAGTCACCGACCGAATATTCCCTTAAGAATGCTAGCTGCTTCACCCACCGAGGTACACATCCGCTGACCCGCAAGAATAATCACAGAGGTGCTCCTTTACCTCCTAGCCGAACAATCGGGAACGAGGGGTAAGCACAGAGCCAGCAACCCAGCTTGACCAAAACTTCAGTCATATCGATGCATATAATGGTGAGTAAAAGGTACATGTGGAAGCATGACACATGTGTTGGGCATGAAGCCCTTATAGTTGAGCTTCGGAAAAGAAGCCCCCTGTATAATGAGTGCGGATAGCACATCAAGTGTAAAGTAACAATGCGACATTAGGCCCTTAAGGGCTTTTGTGAAAAAGGTTAAGAGAAGAAAGAGAAACAAAGTGCAGCTGTAGTGTAAAAAAATTTGGACTGGGGAAGGGGACGAACTCTTAGTTCGGCGCTAGGCGTAGAATCTCCGGAGGCGGGCTGCGTTCCATGGGTTCGGCTCGAGTCGGTTGTCCGATGCATTTCGCAGACGGTATGCCCCGCCGGTCAGGACATGGTCGATGATGAAGGGTCCCTCCCACTTGGGCTTGAGCTTGTCCTTTTTCTTGTCCGGCAGGCGTAGAACTAGTTCGCCAACGTTGTAGGTCTTGGCCCGTACTTCTCTGCTTTGATATCTTCGAGCCTGCTGCTGATAAAATGCGGAACGAGCCTTGGCGATGTCGCATTCCTCCTCCAATGCGTCCAAGCTATCCTGCCGATCCAGCTTGGCTTCTCGTTCTTCGTACATCCGCACTCGAGGTGAGTCATGAATGATGTCGCAGGGCAAAACCGCCTCTGCGCCGTATACCATAAAAATGGTGTGAATCCGGTAGTACGGTTAGGCGTTGTCCGCAGCCCCCAGAGTACGGAGTCGAGCTCCACTACCCAGTGCATGTCGGATTTTGTAAGTGACCGCACTAGTCTGGGTTTAATGCCGCTCATTATTAGACCATTTGGTCGTTCCACTTGACCGTTGGTTTGAGGGTGATAGACTGAAGCGTAGTTGAGCTTAATGCCCATATTTTTGCACCATGACTTAACCTCGTCAGCCGTGAAATTCGTGCCATTGTCGGTGATGATGCTGTGGGGGACACCGTAACGATGTACGACCCCGGATATAAAGTCTATCACTGGTCCGGACTCTGCCGTTTTGACCGGTTTGGCCTCTATCCATTTGGTGAATTTATCCACCATAACCAATAGGTACCTTTGCTTGTGGGTTCCCCTTTAAGGGGTCCAACCATATCAAGCCCCTGCACTACTAACGCCAGGTAATGGGTATAGTTTTGAGGGCGGTGGGTGGCATATGGCTCTGATTAGCAAAGAGCTGACAACCGACGCATCTCCGGACTAAGTCCTGGGCATCTGCCCGGGCTGTCGGCCAATAAAATCCTGTATGGAATGCCTTTCCTACAAGGGCCCGGGCTGCTGCGTGGTGTTCGCCTAGTCCGGCATGAATTTCAGCCAGGAGGTTTCACCCTTCCTCTTCGGAGATACACCTTTGAAGGACTCCGGTTGTACTTTTCTTGTAATGTTCTCCCTCATGGACCTTGTAGGCTTTTGATCGCCGGACTATGCAGCGGGCCTCATTTTGGTCTTCGGGAAGTTCCTGTCTAAGCAAATAGGCTAGGAATGGTTCTGTCCACGGGGCGATTACCGCCATTATGTCGTGGGCTGAAGGTGTTATGTCGTCGGCTGAATCGCCGGTTGGCGCGGTTGTTTCTGGTTTGTCATTTCCGACTCCTTCCCATAGTACGGACAGCTTGAAGAGCCGCTCCAGAAGATATTTGAGGACATCGCCACGCTTTTGCGCCGATGCGTACAAGACGTCACCTGCTTGATTATTTTCTGCCACGTGATGGAATTTGAGTCCTTCAAACCGAGCTGACATTTTCAGGACAACATTGTGATATGCTGCCATTTTCGTATCCTTGGCGTCAAAGTCTCTGTTTATTTGGGATATTGCAAGGTTTGAATCCCCGCACACCTCTAGGCGTTGAATGCCCATGGAGATTGCCATCCGGAGACCATGTAGGAGGGCCTCAGATTCGCTGCGTTGTTGGAGTCCGTACATTATTTGAAGTATGTATTGACTGTGTCCCGGTTGGGGACGCCAAGACGATGCCAGCCCCATCCGCCAACATTTTGGAGCCGTCAAGTGCATAGTCCAATTGGAGTATGCGCCTGCACTTTTTAGGGAGTTCAGATTCTGTCCATTCAATGATTTAAGTCAGCCAAAACTTGTGACTTTATAGCTCACCGTGGTTTGTAGGTTATATCGAATGGTAGGAGCTCAATGGCCCATTTTGCAATCCTGCCCGCTATGTCATGTTGTTTATAATGTCATTGAGAGGTACTTGAGGCCATGTTATCGAACACTCTTGAAAGTAGTGTCGAGCTTTGGATGCCATGAACACAAGTGTATGCTATCTTTTGATAGTGCGGTAACGGACTTGCAGGGGGTTAACACAGTGGATACGTAGTACACTGGTTTTTGAAGAGGGAATTTATGCCCTTCTGTCTCTCGTTCAACGACGAGTACCGCGCTTACAACTTGATGTGTTGCTGCGATGTATAACAACATAGGTTCGCCTAGGTTTGGCGCAGCTAGGACCGGATTTGTTGCCAATATGGCCTTTATTTCTTCGAGTCCGGCAGTGGCAGCATCCGCCCACTGGAAGTGTTCGGCGCGCTTAAGGAGGCGATAAAGGGCAAGGCCTTTTCTCCCAAGCGGAGATAAACGGCTTAGGGCTGCCACGCATCCCGTTAATTTTGTATCTGCTTGAGGTCTTTTGAATATCCAACCGTGATGAGCTCGGATTTTAGCCGGTTTGCTTCAATCCTCTACCGGATACAATGAAGCCCAGCAGCTTTCCGCTGTACGCCAAAATGCATTTTTCCGGATTCAGCTTGATGTCATATGCTCTAAGGTTGTCGAATGTGAGCCTCAAATTGTCTACTAGAGTTTTGACGCAGTTTTGTTTTGACGACCACGCCGCTCACGATGTCTCGACTGTTTTGCCGATCCGGTAGCCGGACATGTTTGAATCATGCATCGATATGTTGCGCCGCATTTTTAAGTCCAAGGGCATCATGTTGAAGCGAATGGTCCGTATGGAGTGATGAATGCCGCTGCGGCTTGGTTCGCTTCGCCATCTTGATTTGATGGTAGCCGAGTATGCGCCGAGGAAGCACAACGAATCGTGTTCGCGGTAGCATCGATAATTTGGTCGATGCAGGGGAGGGGGAAGGGGTCCTTTGGGCAAGCCTTATTGAGGTCTTTAAAATCGACGCACCGGCGCCAGGATTTGTCCTTCTTTGGTACCATTACCAGATTTGCTAGCCAATCCGGATGTTTGATATCTCTAATGAATCCGGCTTCCAATAGTTTGGCTAGTTCTTCTCCCATTGCCTGTCTTTTGGGTTCGGAAAATCGTCGAAGAGCCTGTTTGACCAGCTTGAATCCTTTTAGGATGTTTAGGCTGTGTTCGCCAATCGTGGGATTCCGGCATGTCCGAAGGAACCTGCATAAAAATGTCCCAATTTTCCCGGCGAATTTTCGCAAAGCGGCATCTACTTGGGTTCAATTGTGCCCCAATGGAGGCCGTCTTTGTTCGGTCCGTTGGATGGACCTGGAATTTTATTATTTCATCTGCTAGTTTGAAGGATGTGGACTTGGATCTTTTATCAAGTATCACATCGTCCCTATTCACCGTAGAGCGCAGCGCGGTGAGTCCTTCTGCCGCTAAGGCTTCGGATAGTGCCTCCAAGGCTAGTGCGGCTGTCTTGTTTTCGGCGCAGAGTGCTATGTCCGGATCACTAGCGAGAGTGATTATTCCACCGGGCCCGGGCATTTTGAGCTTCATGTACCCGTAATGGGGTACGGCTTGAAAAATTGTGAACGCCTCTTGTCCTAAGATAGCGTGATATCCGCTATTGAACGGGGCCACTTGGAACGTGACTTCTTCGGATCTGTAGTTGTCCGGCGAGCCAAACACCACATCGAGTGTGATTTTTCCGATGCAGCGCGCTTCCCGGCTAGGGATTATTCCTCTGAAGGTTGTGCTGCTTCGCTCAATACGGCTCCATCTATTTCCATTTTTGAAGAGTTTCTCAGAGATGAGGTTTAGTCCGCTGCCGCCATCCATGAGGACCTTTGTAAGTCGAAAGCCGCCCACTATAGGACTAAGCACCAAAGGCGGCTGGTGCTCGGGCTGTTCGGAATTTAGGTTCGCTGTCGGGCGTTGAAGGTGATGGCTGTGTCGCCCATGGATTTGTTGTTGCTACTTGGTAGACTTCGGCGAGGCTGCGGATTGTTCGATTCCGCATATTATTTGATGCAAAGGTCTCGAAGACTGTTGATACCGTACTGGTATTGTTGGAGTGGTTTTCCGGGGCTATAAGCTCCTCGCCACTTTTGGCCACCCTGCCGTAATATCCAACATGCTCGGAGGCTATGTGTTGAGACGGTACCCTCAGATCGTGAAGTTTACAGGTGCGCCGAGCCATCCCTCTAGTACGGTTCCGCGTCTCCATGGGGTTTTTGCTTTTGGTTTTTGTATCCGTGCCCGAGTGTAATGCACCTTTTGTTGCGGACTAGGGTTGGGGCCGGATTGTCCCAAAAATTATTTTCGGTTTTCCTGAAACTTCCATCGAACAAGATTTCAGATTATGGACGCCAGTCGGCGAAGTGTAATTTTGTGACGGCCGACGGCGCTCAAGATTCCTTGTCGTGCAATTATTGCAAAAAATTGAGATTGCGTTATCTTCTCAACAATCCTTTATCCTGTCCATGACCAGGAGGAATCTGGCCCAGTAGTGATGTACTGTTTCAGCGGGCTCTTGCCGGATTAGAGATAGATCGCATATGTCTGGGCGGGTGGGTGGAATTAAGTCTGGAACCCTACCCATCTCAAGGCTTAAAGGCCGGGAAGTTTCTGAATTCGGAAGCTTGGATTGCTGGACATGATCCAACAAGTCCAGAACGATGCATGATTTTAAGTTCAATGCTCGATCGAAGTCCGTCCCTCCGCGGAAATCCGGCATGGAGGGTTCGGGAATCCGGACGTGACTAGTTTTCAATATAGGAGAAGAGTCGCCGATTGTTCCTCTACCATCGCGACGGTGGGTGACCCGGGAGAGTTAATCTCTCTCGATCGGTTTTAAGCCCAATCTGATTGTAGTCTCAGAGCGACTCCCTGGCGGCGATGTGATCCAAGAGCTCGTTGACAGACGAGAGCTCTATTGGATCCAGCTGCTCGGCGGATTCCGAGCTGACGTGAAGATTGCTTTTGACGACTTGATAAGTCATTGTCGAAGCAGTGGCCGGACAGGCGGTCATAAGAAAACCACCTAGCCGGATCGTTTGGCCGGAGGCCAAGGCCCCTTTAGCGAAAATACCGTTCTTGAAGACGGGTGGAGGCATCCTTCCTATCGGTGACGACACAGAGGAACTCTCAATGAAAGCACCAATGTCGGTGTCAAAACCGGCGGATCTCGGGTAGGGGGTCCCGAACTGTGCGTCTAGGCGGATGGTAACAGGAGACAAGGGACACGATATTTTACCTGTGTTGGGCCCTCTTGATGGAGGTAAAACCCCACGCCCCGCTCGATTAATATTGATGATATGGGTAGTACAAGAGTGGATCTACCATGAGATCAAGGAGGCTAAACCCTAAAGCTAGCCTATGGTATGATTGTTGTAATGGAGGTTACGTCCTACGGGCTAAAGCCCTCCGGTTTATATAGACACTAGAGAGGGCTAGGGTTACATAGAGTCGGTTACAATGGTAGGAGATCTACATATCCGTATTGCCAAGCTTGCCTTCCACGCCAAGGAAAGTCCAATCCGGACACGGGACGGAGTCTTCAATCTTGTATCTTCGTAGTCTTGGAGTCCGGCGGATGATGATAGTCCGGCTGTCCTGACACCCCTAGTTCAGACTCCTCGTATACCACCGTGAGGAAAAGAAGTTCCTAGAGATACTCCACAACTACAACCTGACTTCAGGTGTGTTTTCATTCACCTCCCAAAAAACTCCAAACTTCACACTACATTGTTGTTTAATTCTGATATGTCAAGTGTACAACTAGCAGCAGGGGGTTGTGCAATTACATACACTGTGTTGCGCAACCAGGATTGAGTATTTATGAAAAAGAACTACCACACACAAAACAAACAAGTTGGAGTTACTTGCTGATTGAATAATGTATAGTTGGACAAAATGGTCATAGTTTTGATGGCAACTTCATATGTATCTGCAAACTAGTGTTCCTTATCGATGCAATTGAATCTTGTTGACTGCAACTAGTGTTCATATCTCTGCAACTGATGCTATAAAAAATTGCTAAATTGCTTTGCGCCGTGCAATAAAAAGGGGGGAAACAATGAAAAATAAGTTCTATGGCAACCACATGTCAACATTTGTGCAACTATTGTTCTTTAGTCTCCAACTATTGATTGTAAAGTGTGCAACTATCTAACATCAACTTTCTTTGCTGTAGGCCGTATGATGACTATCATGTCAGAGTTTTATGGCTTGGAGCTAAATGTACCATATGGACCTAAAGCAATAACAAACTTATGTGCTGGCTTCTCCAAAGACTCAACGAAAGAGGGGTACATTATTCAGACAATTGAGCATTTTAAAGAGTTGCAAAAGGATGATCCAGACTTTTTCTATAAGATAAAATATGATCTCGAAGGAAGGGCAGAGAACATTTTTTGGTGGATGGCTTGGCACGGAAAGCTTATACGGAGGCATATCATGATTGTATCTCCTTTGACACAACCTACATGACCAATATGTACAACATGCCTTTTGCTCTGTTCATTGGAATCAACCGTCATGGGCAATCTTTCATGTTGGGCTGTGCGTTTGTGAGGCAAGAAATGGAGACCAGCTTTGATTGGGTTTTTGGAGCTTTCCTAGAGGCTATGAATGGAAGGGCACCGGATAACATCATTACTGATCAGGATGTGGCAATGAAAGAGTCCATAAAGAACATATTTCCCACAAGTGTGCACCGATGTTGTTGGTGGCACATCATGAAAAAAGCTCAAGATAAAGTTGGATGGTTGCTAGGCCAGAACCCGGGATTGTCTGAAGATTTCAACCTTTGCGTTGATTTCAGTTTCACACCAGATGAGTTTGAACAAAATTGGGCTGTGTTGATGATGAAATATGAGGCAATTACACACACCCATTTTGAGAAGCTATACGAATATAGGAACACTTGGGTGCCATGTTACTTCAAGCATAGATTTTTCCTGTTCTTGCAGTCTACACAATGAAGTGAGGAGTTCAATGCAGTCTTGAAGCGGTATGTCAACCCTCATAAGTCAATTCTGAACTTTGTGAAGCAGTACCACAAAATACATACGCACATCCTCGTCAAGGAAGGGTGCAATGACTACAGGATAGAACATCGGGATCTTGACATGTGGTCACAGTTCCCAATAGAGAAGCATGCATACAAGACATATACAAGAGATCTTTACTGCAAGTTCCGTGATGAGTTTTCGATGATTGGACGCTACAATGCATTCCAAATTGGTGTGGAAACGTTTGAGCTGAGACCAAATACGGAATGGGTTGTGAAGTATGGTTCCAGGAACTACTTGGTGTTGGCAAAAATACCCGAGGGAAAATTTTCGTGTGAGTGTACCAAAATGGAGAGGGATGGCGTCCTTTGTTGCCACATACTGAAAGTGTTCACACATATTGGGCTTGATGTCATCCCGGAGCAGTACATGTTGACGCGTTGGACGCCAATTGCTGTCCCAAGTGTGCCAAGTGCCACTAGCCAACAACCTGATGTAATGCCTCCTGCCTCTCTAAAGGAAACTAGGCATGCTAACATGACCTCAGACTTCCAAAAACTAGCAAAGTTTGCTTATGGTTCTGATGCAGCAAAAGGCATTGTTGATAAACACATGCGTGCAGCGCGGACAGAGATTGTGTAGCTGAACAAGTCTAGAAGGAAAAAAAGGGCTGCAAGAGAGGCAGGTCCGTCCGCTGGTGATAACAACTAGGATCCTCCCGTGCCGCCTACATCTAAAAGGCCTACTCCAGCAACTACCCCTACTGGACGTGCTCCACCGCCTACTCCCATGGGCCATGGTGGACCACCTCCTCCCATGGAACGTGCTAGTCGTGGTACACCATGTCCTCCCATGGGTCATGCTGCTCATGCTCCAGTGCCTCCTCCCATGGGTCGTGCTGAACAGAATCCTCCGATGGGTCATGGTGGGCCACGTGTGAGTAATGCTTCGGCATCTCTTCCTATGGGTAACACAACACAGGGCCATACTAACTGCACTGAGCGGATGTCGCCTACGAGCAACGACGATGAGGTTGCAACTCCTAGGGATCCGCCAAAGTCAACTACAAAAGGGAGGGCAAGGAGTAGATGCTATCATTCAGCTCTTGAACTGCACCCGAAAAGGAAAAACAGGTGCAGCTACTACAACTCAGATAAGCACAATGCTACTGGCTGCCCTACAAAGTTGGCGTGACAACTTGGTGACATATAAGCAGTAGATAAAATGGAGGAAGCATCAAAAAAAAGTTCTGGCTTTGCACTGTTATGGCATGGATGGAACTATGAAGATCTAGCAACAAACAACTGATTTGGAAACTTCTTCTTTATGTTGTTTAAACTTAGCATCTGGCCATTGTGTTTCATGTTTAAAAAGTCGTGATGCTATCACTTTGCTATGTGTGAGGCTACCTATTTACCCATTTATACCTCTGTTGGCAAATTTACACATTTACGCATGCAACATAGTAAAAAGAAAAAATGTTACTTGATACGTCTCCGTCGTATCTATAATTTTTGATTGTTCCATGCCAATATTATTCAACTTTCATATACTTTTGGCAACTTTTTATACTATTTTTTAGGACTAACATATTGATCCAGTGCCCAGTGCCAGTTCCTGTCTGTTGCATGTTTTATGTTTCGCAGAAACCCCATATCAAACGAAGTCCAAACGGGATAAAAACGGACGGAGAATTATTTTGGAATATTTGTGATTTTTGGGAAGTAAAATCAACGCGAGACGGTGCCTGAGGGGGCAGGAGATAGGGGGGCGCGCCCCAGGGAGGCAGGCGCGCCCTGGACTCTCCTGGGCTCCCCATAAGGCGGTTGACGCTCTTCTTTTGCCGCAAGAAATCTAATTTTATGAGAAGATCTGGGCGAAAGATTCACCCCAATCGGAGTTACGGATCTTCGGATATAAAAGAAACGGTGAAGGGCAGAATCAGAGAACGCAGAAACAGAGAGAAACAGAGAGATAGATCCAATCTCGGAGGGGCTCTCGCCCCTCCCACGTCATGGGAGCCAAGGACCAGAGGGGAAACCCTTCTCCCATCTAGGGAGGAGGTCAAGGAAGAAGAAGAAGAAGAAGAGGGGCTCTCTGCCCCTTGCTTCCGGTGGCGCCGGAACACCGCCGGGGGCCATCATCATCACCGCGATCTTCACGAACACCTCCGCCATCTTCACCAACATCTCCATCACCTTCCCCCCCTCTATCTACAGCGGTCCACTCTCCCGCAACCCGCTGTACCCTCTACTTGAACATGGTGCTTTATGCTTCATATTATTATCCAATGATGTGTTGCCATCCTATGATGTCTGAGTAGATTTTCGTTGTCCTATTGGTGGTTGATGAATTGCTATGATTGATTTAATTTGCTTGTGGTTATGTTGCTGTCCTATTGTGCCCTCCGTGTCGTGCAAGCGTGAGGGATTCCTACTGTAGGGTGTTGCAATATGTTCATGATTCTTTTATGGGGGGTTGCTTGAGTGACTGAAGCATAAACCCGAGTAAGGGGATTGTTGCGTATGGGATAAAGGGGACTTGATGCTTTAATGCTATTGTTGGGTTTTACCTTAATGAATCTTTAGTATTTGCGGACGCTTGCTAGAGTTCCAATCGTAAGTGCATATGATCAAAGAAGAGAAAGTATGTTAGCTTATGCCTCTCCCACATAAAACTTGCTATCGGTCTAGTAACGTAGTCAATTGCTTAGGGACACTTTCCCAACTCCTACCACCACTTTTTCACACTCGCTTTATTTACTTTATTGCATCTTTATCTAAACAGCCCCTAGTTTTTATTTACGCGTTCTTTATTATCTTGCAAACCTATCCAACAACACCTACAAAGTACTTCTAGTTTCATACTTGTTCTAGGTAAAACGAACGTCAAGCATGCGTAGAGTCGTATCAGTGGCCGATAGGACTTGAGAGAGTATTTGTTCTACCTTTAGCTCCTCGTTGGGTTCGACACTCTTACTTATCGAAAGAGGCTACAACTATAGCCAACGTGATGAAAGTCAAATGATAGGCAACTCGCAACATTTGCACAATTTCTAGACCAAAAATCCCAAAAGTTCTGGAAAACCAAGCACCAACACAAAATTGGAAAACTTGAAAAAGTCAAAATGTCAACGAAATACTTGGAAATAAGAGAACTAGAATATAACGTATCAATATAAAACGCAAAAAGTCATATGCACATAGTTGAAAATGAAAGCTACAAGCATGAAATTTAAGGCACACTAAATATTTAATGAACCATAATAGCTCATATGCACATATGTACTAAAAACTAGATAAAAATATAGTCTAAACATGTTCAACCTTATATTGGCAATCTTGATTGTTCCATTGAACATGACTGCAATATGCCTATCCTGACAAATAATCAAATTGGTATGGAATCAAAACTTACTCATAAAATTCTAATTCCAAACATGTTTTTCCATCTCTGCAAATCTAACTTTGAAAACTAGCTAATTTTACCATTGATCATAAACATGTTTTTCTATATAATGCTTTGTCAACTAGAATGCAATTTGTGCAATGTTGCAATTTTGTGCAATTGATCTTAAATATGTCAATGGTTGCTACTTACGCTGAATTCAACTAAAAAACTTGTTCATTATGAAAATCTCTCTCCTTAGAAACTTGTAATTCAAAAACAGTAAGAGGTTTAAAATTATGTAACTAACTTTATTCACTAAATGCATTTTCAACTAATATGTTGAACAAAACAGTATTAAAGTTTTGTAACTTCTAATACAATTTGCCAAAAATTGTGTATTTTGTTAAAAAATCTGTGGCAATTTGATGACTATTATTTGCATGTTCAATGACTTTGCAAATATGTTATAAATGTACGTAAAGATATGGTTGAAATTGAAATGAAAATGTCAATTCTAGAACCTTACATTGCTACTACTTGACAATCATGATATTTTGTTAACAAAATGATGAAGCTTGCAGGTATAACCAAAGCCCGTTAATGGTTACAAATATGATGTCGGTTGCTAATCTATGTTAACCTCAAGTTCCTAAGATTCAACAGATCTTGATGTCAACTATAACAAAGCATTTACATTGGACACCATTCAGACATCAATGCAATAGCATGGTTGATTGTGTATGTAGATGAAATGACTGGTTGCAACAAAAGAAGTGCATTTGATGAGAGACTCGTGCTAAGATACAAGAGAAGTTATCAAATGATAGTAAGATGAATGTATCAAAAGCTATGAAATAGATTGTGAAGTATTTGAGACAAAATATTGAAGCCAAGGTGTGCTAATATCTCAATTACTACGTATGAAGAAGAGAATGAGAGGGATATCAGATGATGAGAAGGCAAAGAGATGAAGTGAAGCAAACAAGGATATAGAAAAATGAAATGGTATATTGATGGATGGGTGGGAGTACCATGAGTCAGGCAAATAATACATTTGCCCAATTGTTAAAACTGCAATCTCACATGGATGTCGGTGTCAAGAACCAGGCGGTACTAATGCTGGCGATTAGCTACATGCAACTGCGAACAAGGAACACACCTAGGTTTACGATGGCCTCAAGATGTAACGAGAGGGAGAACCATGTCGCCCTGATGTAGGATTAAATGGCCCACCGCCGTCAAAGGAGCTGGTAATAGATTATTGGACGGTCAGTGCAGGCTCCTCCTTAAAAGCTATCATGAGTCTTAATGAAATTTATCGCATTGCTAAAGCCCTATGGAATACACTTCCGAGCGTAATTTGACAAGTCCGGAAATTAGTAGCTCTCAATGTCCAACTTTAATCCCAAAGCCAATGGATCAGAGCTAAGCCTTGCTTCACGTTCCTATCGAGTCGCCAAGTTCCGTCGACCAAAATGATCCTTTCAGGACAGTCAGACCGAATGCAAAGTCTTGGACTGGAGGTTCCCGTCCAATAATGGCCTCAAAAGCATTTCGGCTCACCTCTCGATTGATGATGGCCCGACAACAGCGTGGACTAAGCTCCCCTATATAGCCCCTTGATACGCCTAATTGATGTGAGACTATCTTCTTCCTTTTTTTCCTCACAACCACCACCATATACCACCATAGTGCTATGTCCATGGCTTGCGCTCATGTATTGCGTAAGAGTTGAAAAAGCTGAAGCACGTTAAAAAGTATGAACCAATTGCTCGGCTCGTCATCGGGGTTGTGCATGATTTGAATGCTTTATGTGATGAAGATGGAGCATAGCCAGACTATATGATTTTGTAGGGATGAGCTTTCTTTGGCTATGTTATTTCGATAAGACATAATTGTTTGGTTGGTATGCTTGAAGTATTATTGTTTTTATGTCAAATGATAGACTATTGCCTTGAATCACTCGTGTCTTAATATTCATGCCAAGATTAGACATATGATCAAGATTATGCTAGGTAGCATTCCACATCAAAAATTATCTTTTTTATCATTTACCTACTCAAGGACGAGCAGGAAGCTTGGGGATGCTGATATGTCTCCGTCGTATCTATAATTTTTGATTGTTCCATGCCAATATTATTCAACTTTCATATACTTTTGGCAACTTTTTATACTATTTTTTGGGACTAACATATTGATCCAGTGCCAGTTCCTGTCTGTTGCATGTTTTATGTTTCGCAGAAACCCCATATCAAATGGAGTCCAAACGGGATAAAAAAGGACGGAGAATTATTTTGGAATATTTGTGATTTTTGGGAAGTAAAATAAACGCAAGACGGTGCCCGAGGGGGCCAGGAGATAGGGGGCGCGCCCCAGGGAGGCAGGCACGCCCTGGACTCTCCTGGGGCCCCCGTAAGGCGGTTGACGCTCTTATTTTTCCGCAAGAAAGCTAATTTTACGAGAAAGATCTGGGTGAAAGATTCACCCCAATCAGAGTTGCGGATCTCCAGATATAAAAACGGTGAAGGGGCAGAATCAGAGAACGCAGAAACAGAGAGAAACAGAGAGATAGATCCAATCTCGGAGGGGCTCTCGCCCCTCCCACGCCATGGGAGCCAAGGACCAGAGGGGAAACCCTTCTCCCATCTATGGAGGAGGTCAAGGAAGAAGAAGAAGAAGGGGGGCTCTCTCCCCCTTGCTTCCGGTGGCGCCGGAACACCGCCGGGGGCCATCATCATCACCGCGATCTTTACCAACACCTCCGCCATCTTCAGCAATATCTCCATCACCTTCCCCCCTCTATCTACAGCAGTCCACTCTCCCGCAACCCGCTGTACCCTCTACTTGAACATGGTGCTTTATGCTTCATATTATTATCCAATGATGTGTTGCCATCCTATGATGTCTGAGTAGATTTTCGTTGTCCAATTGGTGGTTGATGAATTGCTATGATTGATTTAATTTGCTTGTGGTTATGTTGCTATCCTATTGTGCCCTCCGTGTCGCGCAAGCGTGAGGGATTCCTGCTGTAGGGTGTTGCAATACGTTCATGATTCTCTTATGGTGGGTTGCTTGAGTGACAGAAGCATAAACCCGAGTAAGGGGATTGTTGCGTATGGGATAAAGGGACTTGATGCTTTAATGCTATGGTTGGGTTTTACCTTAATGAATCTTTAGTAGTTATGACGCTTGCTAGAGTTCCAATCATAAGTGCATATGATCCAAGAAGAGAAAGTATGTTAGCTTATGCCTCTCCCACATAAAACTTGCTATCGGTCTAGTAACGTAGTCAATTGCTTAGGGACACTTTCACAACTCCTACCACCACTTTTCCACACTCACTAATATACTTTATTGCATATTTACCTAAACAGCCCCTAGTTTTTATTTACGCGTTCTTTATTATCTTGCAAACCTATCCAACAGCACCTACAAAGTACTTCTAGTTTCATACTTGTTTTAGGTAAAGCGAACGTCAAGCATGCGTAGAGTCGTATTAGTGACCGATAGGACTTGAGAGAGTATTTGTTCTACCTTTAGCTCCTCGTTGGGTTCGACACTCTTACTTATCGATAGAGGCTACAACTATCCCGTATACTTGCGGGTCATCATTACTATGTGTGGTGTCCTTTACTGATTGATTGTTTGATGGTTTACCAGTACTGAAAAGGGCTGTGCAAGTTAATTAGCATCAATGTGCAAGTATCTTCCCTATATGTGCAAGCGTAACATCTTCAAGTACTATGCCATGTAAAATAGAAAAAGGGAAAAGGAATAAAATTGTATCATTCTTAGGGTTGGAAGAAACACCATCGAAATAACAGTACAAAAAGAGAACATAATGTGCAACCTGGGGCAAAAAAAACCAGATAAAATTGTGCAACTGAACTTGTGCTAGGTGTGCAACTGTATGAGTACCATTGTGCAACTGTCATGCAGACCGATGGGTGTAGATAAAAGAAGGAGCAAAAACAAAACTTACTCGTTGTACCGTAGAACGTCCTTCCATGGGGCTTTGTTGAGAGTAGAGTCAACCATCTTGTAGGTCATTATCCTCCTCATGTTTAGGCACTCTTTTGGTTCGTAGTTTGGCAATTGTCTCCCATTCCAAATGCTAGTATTGAATAACATGAACACGTCACATTCATTGCTGTGCAAGAAAAAAAAAGGAAAAAGACATTTGTTATTCGACGTGAGTTGGGGCCATAATCGTAAAAAGAAAACTAACAGCCTTGCTTTTGCAAAACCGTGTTCTTGACCATGCAACTTTGTCCCCTAAAAATGTGGAACTACTCATTGATCTATGTGCAATTGTATGAATACTTTGTGCAACTATATGAATTGGTTGGTGCAAAAAAAGTGCAACTACCCATTGATCTATGTGCAACTGTATGAATACTTCGTGCAAGTTGATGGTTTGGGTTGGTGAAAAAAATGTGCAACTACCCATTAATCTGTGTGCAACTGTATGACTACTTTGTGCAACTAGATGGGTTGGAAGGAGCACTAACCAACTATAAAAAAACGAAAAATTTGAAAATGGCGTGAATGCATGACTTACTTCCCGAGTTGCTTGGGTACATCAATGTCGATGACCTGAAAGTGACTGATGTTATGCTTTGGGTAGTGCTGCTTCCATAAACACCTCACTGCCCCCGCTATAGTTGAAGCACAGTGCATTAAGTCGGGGTTGTCGAGCTTCCTCCAAGAATCTAGCACCTCGAAACGCTGATCCCTTAAGTTGATGTTAAACACCCAATAGTGTCTACCTCCTTTATCATTGGGATTAGTGAACTCGAGCACAGGGAGCATCACCTGCACATATTGACTGCACAGGAAAAAAGAACGTAAAAAGTTGTCCAGAACTGACCAGTGAAAAGCCAAGAGCTATTATGCAACACGAAAAGTTCAAAAAACACAAAGTTGTGTGTCCAGAAAAAATGGACCATATCTTGATGGTCTAGGTGATTAATCTTCTCAAATTTAGAATGTATCTCAGCAACATTGTATATCCTTGCTGCAAGCGTGTCTGCATCTGAAGAAATGAGTCTTAGAAAACACATTGTAAAAAAGGAAAGGGAAAAAAGGAACTTGCAATGAACAAGAACAACCGTTCTCATTAAACTTACAGCAACCCTCAGTGGCATCATGACCTTCTTTGAGTCCTTAGGTAAGTTTTCCCTGATTGTGATAAGACCAGCTTCGACAACACCATTAGATAGCCACTTGGTAGGCTTCATTGAGTCAGCCAACTCCTTTAGGCTAAGAAAGAACCCATCATAGTTAATGATTTCAGGGCTGTTTCGGAAAACAATGCGAGGGCAAAGAAAAAAGAATAAAAAACAGGATTAACTGGTTGCCGTAAAACGCGTGAAAAAGTGAATAAAAAATAAGGAACTGTAGTTAAGGTGTGCAGGGCATGATGTGCCAACTATATAACTACTGTTGTGCAAGTGATGTTGAATGGAACTGCAAGTACAAAAGATGACTTCTACAACTGCAAAAAAATTGAATTGCTACTGTAGTGCTACTATTACATATGTCTATGACAAGATAATAAAAGATGTTCAACTGTATTACCATTTTTGTGCAAGAAATCAATAAACACATGAAGATGCAGATGTAACAGACTGATTTACCACAAAATGCATTAGTTTTACCTTGTTTCTATGACGTTTTCTCCGGGTATATTCCTTACATAGTAGAGAACTGCCGCATAAAGCTTGTTCACTTGTTCATTGCAAGTGAATGTCTTTGTTTTATTGTAGTCGATGTAGGGAGACCTCTGGACAGCAGTTGGCTTGATTATCCTCCTTGTGCATTTTTGCACTAGTGGGCCGGATGTGGTACTGCCGGACCCACTTGTACCCCCTAGAACATCTGTCACATCTGGGGTGTGAAACTCGTCTGGAGAATCTGAAATGATGATATGAATTGGTGTCTTCCTAGTGACCACCTTATCTGCAGCAGCACAAACCTCTCTCACAGTTTCCGAATCCCAATCATCTAGCTCGCTACTCTTAGATAACCCTGCCTCTTGTGGTGTCACTTATGATTTCTTAGGCTCGTCCACTGTGGAAACTGGGAGGTCATCATCAAGATCCAAACCCAAGTCAAATGGTGGAGCGTCGCAGAACCTATCGCCGTGATATGATCTTGCTAATGATGCTCTATGAATGGGATGCACGCTGTTATTCTCTCCTTGGACATCTTTGGGTGCATCACCTGCTGACTTGGTTTATGCAATTATGCTTGGCGGTGGTCTGGGCACTATACACCTCGAAACAAGGTCATAAACTTGTTCTTGTGTAAGGGTATCCTGTTGATCAAGAGCGCGAAAAGTAGGCGAGTGCTGTTTCTGAGCCTGCACAACATTACTGACAGCTGAGGGTTCCATGGTGACTGAATGGTTGGGGTTGGAGTTGGCACACTGACTGTTGTGGTTGGCAGAGTGACTGCTTGAGTTGGCAATGCAGTCCCTGGGATTGGCACACTGATAGCTTGGGGTTCTGTGGTGACTAATGGGGGTAGGTCAGACACAACTCCAGATGCCTCACTTCCTCTTGCTGTTGGCACAATGGTTGTTTCACTTTCCTTGATTGCTGGTGTACTGTGCACATTTGATGTTGTAGTTGGCTTATTTGCACAAACAGTTGGCTCACTTGAAGCTGCAGTTGCCACATTAGCTGTTGGGGTTGCCGACTTCCTACACGGCATACTAACAACTTTCTCTTGAGTGTTTGACCCACTCTTAATAGCATGGCTTGGCGACTCTATTCCCATTTATGCAAACTTTGTGTCCTTGGCAAAAGACATTGTTTTGTTGCTTTTTTTTACCAGGGAGTTTGCATGTTATAGAGATGAGCCTGGCATCTACATGCGCAATGGTTGGCACTTGTATAACAGTGCTTGCCTCCTTGGCCTCTGGAGTTGGCACCTCCTTTCCCTTTGATTTACTTCTTTTCTGTTGGGGAACGTAGTAATTTCAAAAAATTTCCTACGCACACGCAAGATCATGGTGATGGCATAGCAACGAGAGGGGAGAGTGTTCGTCCACGTACCCTCGTAGACCGTAAGCGGAAGCGTTATCACAATGCGGTTGATGTAGTCGTACCTCTTCACGATCCGACCGATCCAAGCACCGAATGTACGGAGCCTCCGAGTTCAGCACACGTTCAGCTCGATGACGATCTCCGGCCTCCGATCCAGCTGAGTTCCGAAGATGAGTTCAGTCAGCACGACGGCGTGGTGACGATGATGATGTTCTACCGGTGCAGGGCTTCGCCTAAACTCCGCGACGATATGACCGAGGTGGAATATGGTGGAAGGGGGCACCGCACACGGCTAAGGAACGATCCGTAGATCAACTTGTGTGTCTATGGGGTGCCCCCCGCCCCCGTATATAAAGGAGAGAGGGAGGAGGGGGCCGGCCTAAGGGAAGGCGCGCCCTAGGAGGGGGAAACCTACTCAAAGTAGGTTTCCCCCTCCTTTTCCTAATCCAAGAAGTAGGGGGAAGGAAGGAGTAGGAGAGGGGGAAGGCAAGGGGGGCGCCCCCCCCCCTTCCTTGTCCTATTCGGACTCAACGGGAGGGGGCGCGCCACTTGCCCTGGCCGGCCCCTCTCTTTCTCCAATAGGGCCTATCAAGGCCCATTACTTCCCGGGGGGGTTCCGGTAACCCTCCGGTACTCCGGTTTTCTACGAAAACTCCCGGAACCTTTCCGGTGTCCGAATATAGTCGTTCAATATATCAATCTTTATGTCTCGACCATTTCGAGACTCCTCGTCATGTCCGTGATCACATCCGGGACTCCGAACAAACTTCGGTACATCAAAACTTATAAACTCATATTAAAACTGTCATCGAAACATTAAGCATGCGGACCCTACGAGTTCGAGAACTATGTAGACATGACCTAAAACCATTATCGGTCAATAACCAGACCTAGATGCCCATATTGGTTCCTACATATTCTACGAAGATCTTTATCGGTCAAACCGCATAACAACATACTTTGTTCCCTTTGTCATCGGTATGTTACTTGCCCGAGATTTGATCGTCGGTATCCAATACCTAGTTCAATCTCGTTACCGGCAAGTCTCTTTACTCGTTCCGTAATACGTCATCTCATAACTAACTCATTACTTACATGCTTGCAAGGCTTAGGTGATGAGTATTACCGAGAGGGCCCAGAGATACCTCTCCGACAATCGGAGTGACAAATCCTAATCTCGAATTATGCCAACTCAACATGTACCTTCGGAAACACCTGTAGAGCACCTTTATAATCACCCAGTTACATTGTGACGTTTGGTAGCACACAAAGTGTTCTTCCGATAAACGGGAGTTGCACAATCTCATAGTTGTAGGAACTTTGTATAAGTCATGAAGAAAGCAATAGCAGTATACTAAACGATCAAGTGCTAGGCTAACAGAATGGGTCATGTCAATCACATCATTCTCCTAATGATGTGATCCCATTAATCAAATGACAACACATGTCTATGGTCAGGAAACATAACCATCTTTGATTAATGAGCTAGTCAAGTAGAGGCATACTAGTGACTATGTGTTTGTCTATGTATTCACACATGTATCATGTTTCCGGTTAATACAATTCTAGCATGAATAATAAACATTTATCATGATATAGGAAGGAAATAATAACTTTATTATTGCCTCTAGGGCATATTTCCTTCAGTCTCCCACTTGCACTAGAGTCAATAATCTAGATTACATAGTAATGATTCTAACACCCATGGAGTCTTGGTGCTGATCATGTTTTGCTCGTGAGAGAGGCTTAGTCAACGGTGCGCAACATTCAGATCCGTATGTATTTTGCAAATCTCTATGTCTCCCACTTGGACTTGGTCCCGAATGGAATTGAAGCATCTCTTGATGTGCTTGGTCCTCTTGTGAAATCTGGATTCCTTTGCCAAGGCAATTGCACCAGTATTGTCACAGAAGATCTTCATTGGTCCCGATGCACTAGGTATGACACCTAGATCGGAAATGAACTCCTTCATCCAGACTCCTTCATTCGCTGCTTCAGAAGCAGCTATGTACTCCGCTTCACATGTAGATCCCGCCACGATGCTTTGTTTAGAACTGCACCAACTTACAGCTCCACCGTTTAATATAAACACGTATCCGGTTTGCGATTTAGAATCGTCCGGATCAGTGTCAAAGCTTGCATCGACGTAATCATTTACGACTAGCTCTTTGTCACCTCCATATACGAGAAACATATCCTTAGTCCTTTTCAGGTATTTCAGGATGTTCTTGACCGCTGTCGATGATCCACTCTGGATTACTTTGGTACCTTCTGCCAAGCTTATTGCTAAGCATCGTCGGTCCGGTACACAGCATTGCATACATGATAGAGCCTATGGCTGAAGCATAGGAACATTTTCATTTTCTCTCTATCTTCTGCTGTGGTCGGGCATTGAGTTTGACTCCACTTCACACCTTGTAGCACAGGCAAGAATCCTTTCTTTGCCTGATCCATTTTGAACTTTTTCAAAATTTTGTCAAGGTATGTGCTTTGTGAAAGTCCTATTAAGCGTCTTGATCTATCTCTATATGTAAGCAGCTTCACCGAGGTCTTTCATCGAAAAACTTCTATTCAAGTATCCCTTTATGCTATCCAGAAATTCTCTATCATTTCCAATTAATAATATGTCATCAACATATAAAACTAGAAATGCTACGGAGCTCCCACTCACTTTCTTGTAAATACATGCTTCTCCAAAAGTCTGTATAAAACCATATGCCTTGATCACACTATCAAAACGTTTATTCCAACTCCGAGATGCTTGCACCAGTCCATAAATGGAACGCTGGAGCTTGGACACTTTGTTAGCACCTTTTGGATCAACAAAACCTTCCGGCTGCATCATATACAACTCTTCTTCTAGAAATCCATTCAAGAATGCAGTCTTGACATCCATTTGCCAAATTTCATAATCATGAAATGCAGCAATAGCCAACATGATCTAGATAGACTTAAGCATCGCTATGGGTGAGAAGGTCTCATCGTAGTCAACCCCTTGAACTTGTCGAAAACCTTTCGCAACAAGTCGAGCTTTATAGACAGTAACATTACCATCAGCGTCAGTCTTCTTCTTAAAGATCCATTTATTCTCAATGGCTTGCCGATCATCGGGCAAGTCAACCAAAGTCCATACTTTATTTTCATACATGGATCCCATCTCAGATTTCATGGCCTCTAGCCATTTTGCGGAATCTGGGCTCATCGTCGCTTCCTCATAGTTCGTAGGTTCATCATGGTCAAGTAACATGACTTCCAGAATAGGATTACCGTACCACTCTGGTGTGGATCTTACTCTGGTAGACCTACGAGGTTCAGCGGAAACTTGATCTGAAGTTTCATGATCAATATCATTAGCTTCCTCACTAATTGGTGTAGTTGTCACGGGAACCGGTTCTCGTGATGAACTACCTTCCAATAAGGGAGTAGATACTGATTATCTCATCAAGTTCTACTTTCCTCCCACTCACTTCTTTCGAGAGAAACTCCTTCTCTAGAAAGGATCCATTCTCAACAACGAATGTCTTGCCTTTGGATCTGTGATAGAAGGTGTACCCAATGATCTCTTTTGGGTATCCTATGAAGACACATTTCTTCGATTTGGGTTCGAGCTTATCTGGTTGAAGTTTCTTCACATAAGCATCGCAGCCCCAAACTTTAAAAAATGACAACTTTGGTTTCTTGCCAAACCACAGTTCATAAGGTGTCGTATCAACGGATTTTGATGGTGCCCTATTTAACTTGAATGCGGCCGTCTCTAAAGCATAACCCCAAAACGATAGCGGTAAATCGGTAAGAGACATCATAGATCGCACCATATCAAGTAAAGTACGATTACGACGTTCGGACACACCATTTCGTTGTGGTGTTCCGGGTGGCGTGAGTTGTGAAACTATTCCACATTGTTTCAAATGTAAACCAAACTCGTAACTCAAATATTCTCCTCCATGATCAGATCGTAGAAACTTTATTTTCTTGTTACGATGATTTTCTACTTCACTCTGAAATTCTTTGAACTGTTCAAATGTTTCAGACTTGTGCTTCATTAAGTAGATATACCCATATCTGCTCAAATCATCTGTGAAGGTGAGAAAATAACGATATCCGCCACGAGCCTCAACATTCATCGGACCACATACATCTGTATGTATGATTTCCAACAAATCTGTTGCTCTCTCCATAGTTCCGGAGAACGGCGTTTTAGTCATCTTGCCCATGAGGCACGGTTCGCAAGTACCAAGTGATTCATAATCAAGTGAATCCAGAAGTCCATCAGTATGGAGTTTCTTCATGCGGTTTACACCGATATGACCTAAACGGTAGTGCCACAAATAAGTTGCACTATCATTATCAACTCTACATCTTTTGGCTTCAACATTATGAATATGTGTATCACTACTATCGAGATTCAATAAAAATAGACCACTCTTCAAGGGTGCATGACCAAAAAAGATATTACTCATATAAATAGAACAACCATTATTCTCTGATTTAAATGAATAACCGTCTCGCATCAAACAAGATCCAGATATAATGTTCATGCTCAACGCTGGCACCAAATAGCAATTATTCAGGTCTAAAACTAATCCCGAAGGTAGATGTAGAGGTAGCGTGTCGACCGCGATCACATCGACTTTGGAACCGTTTCCCACGTGCATCGTCACCTCGTCCTTGGCCAGTGCTCGCTTATTCTGTAGTCCCTGTTTCGAGTTGCAAATATTAGCAACAGAACCAGTATCAAATACCCAGGTGCTACTACGAGCTCTAGTTAGGTACACATCAATAACATGTATATCACATATACCTTTGTTCACTTTGCCATCCTTCTTATCCGCCAAATACTTGGGGCAGTTCCGCTTCAAAGTGACCGGTCGCTTGCAGAGAAGCACTCGATTTCAGGCTTAGGTCCAGACTTGGGTTTCTTCTCTTGAGCAGCAACTTGCTTGCCGTTCTTCTTGAAGTTCCCTTCTTCTTCCCTTTGCCCTTTTCTTGAAACTAGTGGTCTTGTTGACCATCAACACTTGATGCTCCTTCTTGATTTCTACCTCCATGCTTTCAAAGATCGCGAAGAGCTCGAATAGTCTTGTTCATCCCTTGCATATTATAGTTCATCACGAAGCTCTTGTAGCTTGGTGGCATTGGAGAATTCTGTCAATGACACTATCATCAGGAAGATTAACTCCCAGTTGAATCAAGTGATTATTATACCCAGACATTTTGAGTATGTGTTCACCGACGAACTATTCTCCTCCATCTTGCAGCTATAGAACTTATTGGAGACTTCATATCTCTCAATCCGGGCATTTGCTTGAAATATTAACTTCAACTCTGGAACATCTCATATGCTCCATGACGCTCAAAACGTCGTTGAAGACCGGTTCTAAGCCGTAAAGCATGGCACATCGAACTATAGAGTAGTCATCGCTTTGCTCGCCAGACGTTCTTAACGTCGTCGCCAGCATCAGCAAGCGAGTTCGCACCCAGCGGTGCTTCCAGACGTAACTCTTCAGTGCAGCAATGAGGATAATCCTCAGGTTACGGACCCAGTCCATGTAATTGCTACCATCATCTTTCAACTTCGCTTTCTCAAGGAACGCATTAAAATCCAACGGAACAACAGCACTAGCCATCTATCTACAAACAAACATAGACAAGCAAGATACTATCAGGTACTAAGTTCACGATAAATTTAAGTTCAATTAATCATATTATTTAAGAACTCCCACTTAGACAGACATCTCTCTAGTCATCTAAGTGATCACGTGATCCAAATCAACTAAACCATAACCGATCATCACGTGAGATGGAGTAGTTTTCAATGGTGAATATCACTATGTTGATCATATCTACTATATGATTCACGCTCGACCTTCGGTCTCTCGTGTTCCGAGGCCATATCGCATATGTTAGGCTCGTCAAGTTTAACCTGAGTATTCTGCGTGTGCAAAACTGGCTTGCACCCGTTGTAGATGGACGTAGAGCTTATCACACCCGATCATCACGTGGTGTCTCGGCACGACGAACTTTGGCAACGGTGCATACTCAGGGAGAACACTACTTGATAATTTTAGTGAGAGATCATCTTAAAATGCTACCGTCAATCAAAGCAAGATAAGATGCATAAAGGATAAACATCACATGCAATCAATATAAGTGATATGATATGGCCATCATCATCTTGTGCTTGTGATCTCCATCTCCGAAGCACCGTCGTGATCACCATCGTCACCGGCGCGACACCTTGATCTCCATCGTAGCATCGTTGTCGTTTACGCCATCTATTGCTTCTACGACTATCGCTACCGCTTAGTGATAAAGTAAAGCAATTACAGGGCGTTTGCATTTCATACAATAAAGCGACAACCATATGGCTCCTGCCAGTTGCCGATAACTTTGGTTACAAAACATGATCATCTCATACAATAAAATATAGCATCACGTCTTGACCATATCACATCACAACATGCCCTGCAAAAACAAGTTAGACGTCCTCTACTTTGTTGTTGCAAATTTTACGTGGCTGCTACGGGCTTAGCAAGAACCGTTCTTACCTACGCATCAAAAACCACAACGATAGTTTGTCAAGTTGGTGCTGTTTTAACCTTCGCAAGGACCGGGCGTAGCCACACTCGATTCAGCTAAAGTGAGAGAGACAGACACCCGCCAGCCACCTTTAAGCACGAGTGCTTGTAACGGTGAAACCAGTCTCGCGTAAGCGTACGCGTAATGTCGGTCCGGGCCGCTTCATCTCACAATACCGCTGAACCAAAGTATGACATGGTAAGCAGTATGACTTGTATCGCCCACAACTCACTTGTGTTCTACTCGTGCATATAACATCAACACATAAAACCTAGGCTCGGATGCCACTGTTGGGGAACGTAGTAATTTCAAAAAATCTCCTATGCACACGCAAGATCATGGTGATGGCATAGCAACGAGAGGGGAGAGTGTTCGTCCACGTACCCTCGTAGACCATAAGCGGAAGCGTTATCACAACGCGGTTGATGTAGTCGTACGTCTTCACGATCCGACCGATCCAAGCACCGAACGTATGGAGCCTTCGAGTTCAGCACACGTTCAGCTCGATGAAGATCTCCGGCCTCCGATCCAGCCGAGTTCCGGAGATGAGTTCCGTCAGCTTGACGGCGTGGTGACGATGATGATGTTCTACCGGCACAGGGCTTCGCCTAAACTCCGCGACGATATGACCGAGGTGGAATATGGTGGAAGGGGGCACCACACATGGCTAAGGAACGATCCGTAGATCAACTTGGGTGTCTATGGGGTGCCCCCCGCCCCCGTATATAAAGGAGGGAGGGAGGAGGGGGCCGGCCTAAGGGGAGGCGCGCCCTAGGAGGGGGAAACCTACTCCAAGTAGGTTTCCCCCTGCTCCTAATCCAAGAAGGAGGGGAAGGAAGGAGTAGGAGAGGGAAGGCAAGGGGGCCCCTTCCTTGTCCTATTCGGACTCAAGGGGAGGGGGCGCGCCACTTGCCCTGGTCGGCCCCTCTCTTTCTCCAATAGGGCCCATCAAGGCCCATTACTTCCCGGGGGGGGGGGGGGGTTCCGGTAACCCTCCGGTACTCCGGTTTTCTCTGAAAACTCCCGGAACCTTTCCGGTGTCCGAATATAGTCGTTCAATATATCAATCTTTATGTCTCGACCATTTCGAGACTCCTCGTCATGTCCGTGATCACATCCGGGACTCCGAACAAACTTCGGTACATCAAAACTTATAAACTCATAATAAAACTGTCATTGAAACGTTAAGCGTGCGGACCCTACGAGTTCGAGAACTATGTAGACATGACCTAAAACCATTCTCGGTCAATAACCAATAGCGGGACCTAGATGCCCATATTGGTTCCTACATATTCTACGAAGATCTTTATCGGTCAAACCGCATAACAACATACTTTGTTCCCTTTGTCATCGGTATGTTACTTGCTCGAGATTTGATCGTCGGTATCCAATACCTAGTTCAATCTCGTTACCGGCAAGTCTCTTTACTCGTTCCGTAATACTTCATCTCATAACTAACTCATTAGTTACATGCTTGCAAGGCTTAGGTGACGAGTATTACCGAGAGGGCCCAGAGATACCTCTCCGACAATCGGAGTGACAAATCCTAATCTCGAATTATGCCAACTCAACATGTACCTTGGAAACACCAGTAGAGCACCTTTATAATAACCCGATGCGTTGACGCGTTTGGTAGCACACAAAGTGTTCTTCCGGTAAACGGGAGTTGCACAATCTCATAGTTGTAGGAACTTTGTATAAGTCATGAAGAAAGCAATAGCAGTATACTAAATGATCAAGTGCTAGGCTAACAGAATGGGTCATGTCAATCACATCATTCTCCTAATGATGTGATCCCATTAATCAAATGACAACACATGTCTATGGTCAGGAAACATAACCATCTTTGATTAATGAGCTAGTCAAGTAGAGGCATACTAGTGACTATGTGTTTGTCTATGTATTCACACATGTATCATGTTTCCGGTTAATACAATTCTAGCATGAATAATAAACATTTATCATGATATGAGGAAATAAATAATAACTTTATTATTGCCTCTAGGGCATATTTCCTTGATGTTCTTCAAATTTTTCTCTCCCATACCAGCAACCTTATCTTTTGGTTGACCCAACACCAGGTTCTTGCTAAGTGTCACAAGCTTCTTGCGCTTTGGGACAGTGGGTGGGCGCGGTGGGGATGCTGCCATCCTCTTGCTACCACCTAACGATGAAGCATCTTCAGATGCAACACCTTCCTTCAATATCTTGTCAACCATGGTTTTTTAGCCAGTCCAGTCCAAACCCTTTCCTGCCTCTTCCATTTCTTCCTCAGTGCTTCCTACTCCATCGTTTATGATTTTTTTCAAAGGAATTATCCTTCTCTTTCAAGTCAAAGATTGCATGAGTTTCCAGCAAAGGGATGTCAAATCTGTTGGGGATTGCTGGCTCTGATCTACACAAGTCAAACACCGAGAAACTTTCCTCTGGCACAACTACTTTGGTTCCAACTGATTCTGGATCTTCACCCTTGTGACGCATGTCCTTTCGGATGAAAAACTGTAGAGTTACACTATCATCAATTGAGCTGCTGCAGTTGCTGCTTCCTCCATCTCCAGAAGTGTTTGCCTTCTTTGAACTTCCAACACCGCCAGCTTTACCATCATGATCATCATCATCATTCCCACTGTCACTACCTCCATCAAAGGCCCCCTGTCATCGTCGTGTGTTTCCTCACTGTCATCATCACTGCCCCCATGCTTTCCTTGCTCACCTTTCTCGACATCCTCACATTTCCCCTTGTCTGTACCATCTTTTTCCTCTTCCTCTTCCACTTCATCATTACCAGATTCTTCATTGTCTTCATTGTTGTCAGCGTCATCGTCGCTGCCATCATCATCATCATCATCATCATCATCGTTGTCACTGCCATCATCATGTTCTTCATCATCCCTTCCCTCTTGATCCTCCTCTTCTTCTTCAGAATCATCACTTTCTTCAGAACCATTGCCAACTACAGGGTGAACATCTTCTTCTTCTGACTCACTTTCCTCTACAAATTCTTCTTCTTCACTTCCTCCACCTCTTCTGATTGCTTGGCAGTAGATTGGCGCTTCCGTCGCCTAGAGCTTTGACCCTTTGTTTTATCATTTAGCGGGCCCTTGAGAGGAGACAAATCTGGTTCCTCTTCATCAAGCTTGGCAAAACCTTCGATGAAGTTGCCAAGATTGTCTGATATTGCTTTACATAGATCATGAACCATACCTGCTAACTTGAACTTCTTCTGCATAACATTAGAAGATCAAACAAAAATTAAAATTTTAAACAGAAAAAGTTAAGATAATGAAAAGTATATCAAAGTATATTTCTGTGCCAACTGCAAACCTAAGTTTGGTGCAAGTATATGAAAGTAGTGTGCAACTGAGATGCTGAAAGTGTGCAACTGAAGTAGGGCTAAGTTAGCAGGAACTAAAAAACAAGCATATTTTGTAGCTAGGAGTTATGGAATCTGTGTAAGTGAAAACATAAGTTTGATTTCAATTAGTAAAAAAGGTGAGATGATAATTCTGTGCAACTCATGCATGCATTGGGCACGGAAAAAGTAAAACCAACAAACAAACATGATTTTTCTTCTAATAAAAAAAGTGTGGGTGAGCAAAAAAGGATAACTCACATGAGGATTGTAACTCATTGGAACCTTTGATGTCACAAACGCTTCTACCTGCAGTAATCCTCCAAAGAGTGTTGAATCCTCTTTGGTTCTATATTACTCCTTGACCTGTTCACATAAAGAAAGGATCATTTTACAACAATAACTTCAACAATAACAAGTTTATATTGTCTATATCTAACAAGGAAAAAAGACTATATATGGGCAACTACCACATGCCCTAGAAGCAAAAAAGGTAAAGTGAAAAACCTATGTGATGTCACAAATGAGAAGTGGGACTTTAAAGGGAAATATGAAACAAGCATGTGTGCAAACTGTTCATCAAGTCTGTGTGCCAACTATCAACATCAACTTGTGCAACTACCACGTGCCCTCAGAAGCAAAAAAACTGACTGAAATTACTATGAAAAGTACAACTCGAAGTGGTTACTGTAAAGAGGAAATATGAAACAAGAATGTGCTCAACTCTATTCAGTATGTGTGCCAACTATCAATATAGACTTGTGCAACTACTTACATGTATGTGAAAGAATCATGTGCAAAAAATACAGACTTTGAGCAGAATTTCCAACTCACTTGAAGTTTCCCAAAGACACTGGGCGAAATCAAGTCCTTTTTCATTATCTTGCTGATTAGATTCTTATCATAGGCGTTGGCTCGATCTTCGCAGTGCCTTATTCGCAAATCAACCTCAAGTGTGTCAATGTAGAGAATCTGTACATGCACCATCCCCAAGAGAGAAACAAAAAAAGGGAAAATAAACATATAAGAACACTGGTGATAAAAAAGCACAAAAAACATCTAGAAAAAAGGTGTGTCTAACAGAATACAATTAATTAGAGCTCACCATCAAATGATACAGGCAGCAACACACTGTTTGTTTTTCCTCACCCATGTTGCGGAATGCTTCACTTATGTGGTCAGCAACAAACAAGCTCACATTGCTCTTCAACAGAACATCGGGTTCTAACACAACGCTGTAGCAACGCGGGCTCAGAGACAGACTAGTTGTAGGAGCTAAAAAGGTGTTGAAAGCAACTGCAAGCCACCCAATGAGGAACTTGTTATCAGTTGTGCCCTTCATAGCTTTCATTGTCTTGGTGAATTCGGTGACCGTGGGGTGTTTGGGTGGCCCGGTGTGGTTGAACACCTCATTGAAAGCCTTAACAGACTCCTTTTCAACAATGTATTTCACCCGCGGCCCTGTGTCTGGTAAACCAAAGTTCCTGTGCATGCTAGCAGCATCTACTGGAATAGTTCCCCTGCCTGGGAATACCAAAGCTGAACTGGCTGGGTCGTATGACTGGACTAGGAACTTCGTCAAGTCGGAAGGCAGTGGGTCTGCTAGGTTTACCAAACCTCCTAACATCTTCTCATATAAGAAAGATCTCTGAACAGGTGCCAACTCGTTGTTAATCTTCACAAATCTCCCTGGTGATGCCCTGATCCTCTAGCCTGTGGACGCCGTCGAGGAACGTTTCCTTCGTTCCCTTCAACACCAACTTCACCCGCCCGAGACAAAAAAAGGGAAATGAATACAAACAAATTGTGCTCTCGCGGCGCACATACGTCTTCAACTAACCACGTAGTTGGTTGTTGTGCAAGCACAGGTTGATTATTGTGCAACTATTATACCTTATTGTGCAAATGACATGTACACCCTCTGAAATTTAAAAAACTATCCAAAAATGTATAATGATTTTGTGCAGCTGCGTGCTCAATTGGTGCCAACTTTCAAAAATGACAATGTAGGTAAGGAGATTCCAAAACTTATCATAAAAGAAAGACTAGAAAACACTAAACAACGCTTTTCAGATTTGACATGGTAGTATACAACACTTTCAAATTTGCACCACAAAAAAAATGTAAGCCAAGAAAAATGCTGGTTAAACACAACAGCTAAGTATATGGTTTTTCATATGCAACACTGAACAGCACAGGTGCCAACTAGTACCAACATACTGTGCAACTGAAAAAAGAAATATAAAAAAGGTACCTCATCAGCTTCTATAGAGGTTGGGCCACCCCCATCAGATGACTTGCCTTTCCCTTTTGTTCTGGCTCGCTTTGCAGCATGGGATGCACTAGCATCCTCCCCCTACAAAATAACCAAAATGATGCTTCATGTTAAAAAATCGATGAAAATAAACCAGAGAAAACAAAAAATAAAAAAATTGAATTTCTTTTACAAAAACTCAAAAGTGTTCATTGCGTATTCAAAACTTACCCCTACTTCATTACCATCATCGGGGTCGGTAGGAGGACACCGCTGAGCAGGCCTTTTCCTATTCCGCCGTATATATTTTGCTGAAATCCTCTGCATGGCTCAACAGAAACAAAAACCAAAAATCAAAATCAGAAAAGGAAAAAAGAGAAAAGAAAGCAAGAAAATATATTCAATCATATTTGCTCCCTTTTGAGCTTATAGAAAACAACCTCTTCCCCACTTCCACCGGCATCTCCCTCTTTGACCATTGTCACTGCAAAAAAAAGATCCGGACAAAATCACTCTAATTGCACACACACAAAAATTGTAGCTCAAAAAACACTAACGAAACTTGTTAAACAAATGCATAAAAAACCAGCATCCCACCACTAAGACATTCAAAAAAGAATCCTGTGCCAACTGGACCCTGGTTTTGCCAAATATTGACCTTGGTTCTGCCAACTCAGATATGGTAATACCGAGTCAAAAATTAAAGAACACATATCCCAGCTGTGTCCAACTATTGAATCTAGATCTACCAGCTGGAAAACTGGTCCAATGCCAAGTATAAAACCTGCATATGATGTGCAACTATTGTACCTATAACTGCTAATGTGTTTATGGCAGATGATGTGTGAAACTGATGCACCTGATGTGTGCAACTGATGCAACTGATGTGTGCAACTGATGCACCTGATGTGTGCAACTGATGTAGAGTCAACCATCACATGGTGAAACTGATGTGTGCAACTGATGCACCTGATGTATGTGTGCAACTGATGTAAAGGTGTGCAACTGATATGTGCAACTGATGCACCTGATGTAGCTGGAACTGCCAATTGGGTATCTGGACAAATGTCAAGTTTAAGCACGAAACTCGTTATGCAACTCCTATTTGTGCAATTGCCAACTACAATATACTCGTTGTGCAACTGAGTAATGAAAACATTCACTCTGCAACTACTATAGTGCAGTTGCCAACTACAAACAAATCGTTGTGCAACTGCGCATGAAAAAAATCGAGCGGATTCACCTGCCATGGTGAAATATCTACCAACTAAAGTACCAACTAAAATGCAACGGTACCTAGGGTTACGATTCACTTGTGCAAAAGGGGCACAAACGCTAGATCTGCTGTCGGCTAAGCCGCCCCCACTACAAGCACTGCGGAACGAGTCTAGCGGGCGCGGCCTCCCCGGCTACAGACAGGGCAAGAGCGCAGCGGTCACGGCCTATGCACAACGGCGCGCGGCGACAGCACAACAGCGTGCGGCCCAACACGGCGAGAGCGCTGCGGGAGCAAGCCTAGATGACGCGGCCTACCATGCTACAGACACGGCGAGAGCGCTCCGGTCGCGGCCTTTGCGGCTACGAGCGCGGCAGGAGTAGCACGAGCACCACTTCCCCCCGCTATGGGCGCGGCGAGAGCGCAACGGGCGAGGCCTCTCCTACAACAACCGCCGCGGGAGCACTACGGGGCGCGGCAAGAGCATTACGTTCGCGGCCTCCATCTATACGGCGCACGGCGAGATCGGTACGGCACACGAGGAGAAGGAGCGAGCGGTTGAGCAGCGAGCGTACCTCAGCCGACGACGAGCAGCGGGTGCCTCCCCCTGATGTGCCTCCGCCTCCTGCGCACCTTTCAACATCGCCGACGGCGAGATCCCGCGGCGAATCCGGCAACTACCAGCAAATCGTGAGGGGAAGGGAGGGGAGGGGAGAGGGGAATGGAGCGGTGACGGGTGGTGGATGGGGGGGACGGAGGAAGTGGCACGAAATTTGAAACTGCCCACCGCCCACTTGTTTGTGTACGCTCACTAACAGATGTACCCATGCAGTCACTGACATGGCGGGCCCACCGGGGGGGAGGAGGTACGCGCGACGCGCCTCGGCACAATCGGGCCAGGGGTGCAGGAGAAGCGGCGCGTCCAAAACCGGCAAAAAACACCTGGTCCGCGCGCGACCGCACGATCCCATGCCATCGCACGGCGTGGCGTCGGCCGCTCGAGCAACGCATCGAGCGCACGCGCACTAATATGTATTTAGGTTATTAATTTTGTAGGCCAACCCTATTTTATCAAAATAGATGATCACCGCACGTTGTTGCGAGACTATTTTGCAACATATTTCTATGTGATTCATAAACATGGATATTTAAAGTAATAATATAAAAAGCTAAAACTAAAAAAATTTACAGCGTTCATATGTCTCTCAACATGCAAGTATGCCACATCATCACTAATTGGGGAGGGCGAAACCATTGAAAAATTGATTCTTAACAGCAAATCATCACTAATTTTGCACTGTTCATTAGCAAATATGCAGCAAATTTTTCGCACTTGCATCCTTTGCACTGCTGAAGCTTTTTACTTGCCCAGATAAGATTATGTTTCAATCAGACCATTTTTATAAATGGTATGGATCATTTTTTTTCACTAATTTAAAATATTTTTTACATTTCTAAAATATTTTATAAAACTCATGAACATATTTGAAATGTGTAAAGTTGTTTTAGATGACATGAACAATTTTTGAATGGTACAAAACATTCTTTTCTAAAATCATGCAAACATCTTTTACATTGTATAAAATAGCACGAGCATATTTTGAAATGAGTCAATATTTTCTTTTTATGTTAGGAACTTTTTTCAACATTGCACAAGCATTTTCAAAAATATCATTTTTTTAAATGTGTAAACAAAACTAAAATGATGGACTTTTTCTCCCAAATGTACTACTCCCTCCGGTTTAGTATAATTTGTACTAAATCGGCAACAATTAATATGGTTCGGAGGGAGTAACATTTTTCTAAAACCGAGAGACCAAAATTTTAAGACACTTTGGAACATAAATTGAAGTAATAATAAAATTAAAATAGAAAGCCGGCCCATTGCAGTCTGCCCTTGAGATGAGCGGACATACTGTCTCCTTGCAGACGAGATGTAGCCGCCTCGATACTCACTCCACGTCATCATCGTGTTATCTACTCCACACGCCCCTGCCCAAAACTTTATTGTTATGCGAAATCCCCACCCCACTTCCAGTTTTCCCTTCACATCTGGAGGTAGCTAGGAAATACTCTCTCCGTTCTAAAATAGATGACTCAACTTTATACTAACTTTAGTATAAAGATGGGTCATCTATTTTGGAACGGAGGGAGTACATGGCAATGGCGCCACAACTTTTGTCGGCCTACTGACGGTGCCATTATAGAGCAGCATAGGTGACATGACGACAACTACCAGGAGTAGACATCAATATTGCCTCGACGATGTGGTCATGGTGGCACATTGTCGAATCGTTGGCAAGGACGATGACTAGAGGAAGTGTTATGGGTAGAGCTGGTGGAGGCACGCGGTGATGAAATTGCAAGTGTTTAGAAGCGCGATGACGACGTCGAAGTGGGCGGCTATGACAACTGTGTAACCATATGGAGTTCTAGTGCCACCCAGCTTTGGCGGTGATGGAGTTGTCTAAACGGTGCATTGTGCACCACTAGCTGCCGGTCCCGTTTATCAACTTAAGACGCTGCCATGGAAGAAGAAATGACAGGAGGCCGAAAGGAACTCATTGTATGGGGAGGGGCGTGTGAAAGGAGGTTATGCAGTCCTGCCTATGACGTGAGTGACATATTTCATGCTTTTTTTTTTTGCCAGGGTGACAAGGCTAATTGGTTTGCAGCCAAAATTTGGCATGCCAAATGTTGGCTAGAGCTTGGTTGCATACCAATTTTCGTTGCAAATCTCACAAAAGGTTGCCAAATGTTAAAAACTTTTGATTTTGTCAAATATTGGCAGCAAACCAATCAACCTCAGACATCTTTCATGTTGGCTAAAGCAAGGATACATCAAAACATTAAGCTACGGGAGAATAGCGGCCAACCAGCATGCCCACATGGCGCATGCTGGTTGGCCGTGGCAAAAACTTTTTGATATTTTTTTGGAAGATGAAATTTAAAAACTTTTTGAATTTTTTGGAAGATGAAATTGAGACTTTTTTTGTTTTGAGAAAAGTTTTTTTAGATAATAGCAAAAATGCCCGTGCGTTGCAACGGGAGAAAAATATATTGTTCCATGTTATCTGGTGTGTGTGTCCGTGCGTTGTCATGGAAGCACACTCCGCATAGCGCCATCTGCTGCCAGGGGCCACGTGCATGCCGTCCGAGTTTGCTAGGTCCTGTTTTATAGCTCGATTGCCTTTCATATTTCCTTTCTCTTGTCACCTCAAGTTTGTTTGGCAGCCCATAACATGCATATAGAAGATTCATTAGCCTCGCTTTCCTTAATCTTCTGTGTCATGATCTTTGAGACGACTTCCTGATACTCGAGAAATTTAAATACCTATATAAGTTGGGTAGATTGAACTTAAGAAAGCGAGGTGGGACTCTTTAAGAACAGAATCAACCTTTGTTGTAACAAATAACAAAAGCTAGCTCTGTTGGCTCAGCCGTTATGTGTGGTGCGTTTGGTTTTGGGTTCGAATCCTCTCACCAACATGTGTATTTTTGCTTCAAAAAATTGATAGGTGGGCCGGATTGATTGGGCCGTAGCGCATGGGCAGGGCTTGGCACGGACGAAACGACGGTGGACGGAAACTACTCCCGTCCCATAATGTAAGACGTTTTTGTAGTGTCAAAAAACGTCTTACATTATGGGACGGAGGGAGTAATAATGTACGATATTTAGGAGGCGTATTGTGACACATGAATAGTACCACCTCGAATGTAGAAAATAATATAGGTGAAAAAAAGTGAAAGCGTAAATTCACCGGAAGAAGCGTATTGTGACGGTGAACCCACGAAGTCAATCCGTGCTTTATTATTAGGGAAAGATTTACGAAAGATGGAAGTGAGACTTTTGTTTCTTTTTCATTTTAAGAACGGTTTTTAGTGCCATGTCCGGTCGGCTACCGCGACAGTGCCGGAGGCACGACTTCTCGCACGACGGCGGTGGAGGTGGTTCCCTTCCGCTCGGCCTTGGTGCTACTGCTCTTGTCGCGTGGCGCTTCTCTCCAGTCTTCTCGGCCTCGTGATGGTGCTCGTAGTGAGACGGCGTGGGCGGCGGCCCAACCGCGGTGGCGCATTGGGTGGTTGGCTCCGGATGGGCGGTGGTGTTTGGTGTGCGGGAGAAATCCTTGCCAGTTCGTCCGGCGCCGATGCGGTGACACCGGCGGGTGCCACCATTCCTTCTTGAAGGGCGTTGGTGGTAGCCATCCCCTACTTTCCTCCGCACCGGGGGAAACCCTAGGACTTGTCCGGGCAGCAGCGTTGTCGGCGTCGCGTACCTTCTTGGAGGTGTTGCTTGGTAAGCGGCACTCGGAGCCTCGGGCTGTGGTGGGGTGTTTCCGGAGGGCGCAACGGTGGCGAGCCTTCCGCGCTTTGTCGAGCTGCCGTTGTTGGCATTCTGTTTCTTCTTCTTTTTTATTGTCTTTGGGTTTGTTGTGCTGCTCGCCCCAGCGTCGAGATGAGTACTATGTTGGCTGATTGCTTTGGGATACAAAGCACGGGGAACGGTTTTTAGTCTTTTCCTTTTTCTTTTTGAGATGGATGTGATGTTCACGTGTTGTGAGAAAGTTTTCTTTTTAATTTTGAGATGAAATTAAGGTTTTTCTTTGAGAGGGAGAAATACACGCACAGCTTCCTCTCAAGAGGCCCGCAATGACGGCCCCAACAGCTAGTTAATGGAGAACGGCGTTATAATTTGACAACAGTTGACCGCATTAATACAAAGGACCAAATCTAAAAAGTTGCACACGAAAAAAGGAGTTCAGGTAAAGGCTACAAGTCTACTACATCTGGCAGGCAATAAATGAATTAATGAGGAAAATTGTCAAGTAACTACTGTAGTTAAACCAGGAACCTTGGGCAGGGGAGATGGAGCAGGAGCAGGAGCAAGTAGACGGTACGCTAGTCGAGATCGGTTTGGAAAGCTTCTGCCATGCTCTCAAAGTAATAGTGGGTCTGTTTGGCGAGCTTGGCGAGCTTGTCGAAGTAGGACGGAACGCCGCGGTCGCCACGTAGTACTTTTTGTTGGCGTTTTCTTTCCTTCCAAGAGAGGTACGACCATGCCTTTAGGAATCGGAAAAAATGCATTTTCATTTTTCTTTCTTTTGTGAGAGGCATGGTTTTGCTTCCACGAGAGGCCCGGTCGTGCCTCTCGGAAACGAAAGAACAGTTTTTTTTTCATAAAAAACATGGTTTTGCATCCGCGAGAGCCACGGTTTTATTTTCGGGAGAGCCATAGTTGTGCCTCTCGAAAACGGAAAAAGAAACGTGTTTTATCTTTTTTCTTTCGCAAAAGGCACGGTCGTGCCTCTTGGAAACAAAAAAAATGCATTTTTTTTCTTTCGTAAAAAGCATGATTTTGCATCGGCGAGAGGCACAGTTTTGCTGGAATTGGAAAAAGAAATGTGTTTTTTTCCACGAGAGGCACGGTCGTACCTCTTGAAAACGGAAAAGACATGTTATTTTTTTCTTTCATGAAAACATGGTTTTGCATCCGAGAGAGGCACGGTTTTGCTTCCGCGAGAGGCACGGCCGTGCCTCTCGGAAACGAAAAAAGGAACATGTTTTCTCTTTTTTTTTTCGTTTCCGCGAGAGGCACGATTTTGCTTCCGCCGCAAGAGGGACAATTTTGCTTCCTTGAGAGGCACGACCGTGCCTCTCGAAAACGAAAAAAAGAACATGTTTTCTCTCTTTTTTCCGCAAGAGGCACGATTTTGCATCCATAAGAGGCACAGTTTAGCTTCCGCCAGAAGCACGCCCGGGCATCTCGGGAATGAAAAAATGCGTTTTCATTGTTTTTCTCCTTCCATGAGAGGCACAGTTGCCTCTCGGTAACAAAAAAAGAGTTTTCTCTTTTTTTCGTGAGAAGCACGGTTTTGCATCCGCGAGAGGCACGGTTTTGCTTCCGCCATGAGAGGCATGGTCTTGCTTTAATGAAAGGCACGAATTTCGTAAACGATTTTTGGAAGGGAAAGATAAGTCCTCCCGGTTCAGGTTTGTCCGGTTTTTTCGTGAAAAAAGTTTGTCAAAACTTGTCAACATGGGATCTTGTTTTGGAGATCTCGACGCGAGAAATCCAACGGTGAAAGCGGTTCAAGATTTGAGCATACGATTTAAGAGATAAAATATTTCAAATAAACGAATCTTTGAAAAAAGGGAAAACTCTCAAATTGCGACAAGTGGTGCACATATAGTACGCCACTTGTCGTAATCTGGGGAGGTGGAAGTGATATTTAGGAGGAGTATTTCTTAATTAGTGATTTTGTTTTCTCAATTCAGGCTGGACATACCGAGTAGGCTTTTAGGCTTTTAGGCCCGCTCTACGAGCGACACCGGACCAAAATTGGTAGGCCGAAACAGCCGGTCCGGTCTGTAAAAAGAGGCCCCAAACCAGGCGTTTTCCTATTTGCCGCTAGCTGCGGCAAGTTGCTGCAGCGATGCACAGGGGACATCGAAGAGCGTTTGGAATGGGCCGGCCCGTTAAATGTTACAGCGTCTACGGTTTTGGGAACTTTCTAGGAGGTTCCAGCCGGTTTTCCGGTTTTGGGAACCTTCTAGGAGGTTCCTGAACTGGTTTTCTTAATTTTCCTTTTTATGTTTATTTTTTTGTTTCCCCTGTTTTCTTCTTCTTTTTGTTTCTTTTTTCCCTTTGGATTCGTTCTTTTTTCTTTTCTCAAGCTTTCATTTTTTTCAAAAAATGTTTGTCTTTCTAATAAATTGTTCAAAACTTCAGAATATAATCTCATTTTCAAAATTATGTTTAAAATTTTAGAATAATAACACTTTACAAAAATTGTTCAGAAGTTCAAAAAATGTACCTTTGTAATTGTTTTCACAAATTTAAAAAATGTTTTTCATTTTTATAAAATTCTTCAAATAATTAGAAAAACGCTCCTTTTGTCCAATTTTGTTCAAAATTTCAAAAATGTTCATTACTATAAAACAAGTTCAACAAATTGATTTTTTCGCATTTTATAAATTTTGATCAGTGTTTAAAAATTGTTCAGTAGTTCATTAAATGTTTCTCATTTTTCAAATTTTCTTCAAAAAATCAAAAATGTTTGTAATTATAAAAACAAGTTCAAATTTTTTAAAAATGTTCTCATTTTCCAAATTTTGGTTGGTGTTTAAAAATTGTTCAGAAGTTAATAAATTTTTTCTCGTTTTTCAAATTTTCTTCACAAAATCAAAATATGTTCGTGATTTAAAAAAATTCAGACATTTAGAAAAATTTCGGAGTTTTCCAAAAACAATTCAAAGTTTTGAAAAATGTTCGTATATGTAAAAGCATGTGCGCTTTTGAAGTTTTTGTTCAGAGTTTCAATAAATGTTCCCTTTTTCTTAAAATGTTTATGTTTTATGAAATACATTAACGTTTTCAAATTTGTTAAAAAATGTTTGATAATTCTAAAATTTGTTCATGATTAAAAAATGCATGTTTTCTTTTAATTTTTGGAACAATTTTCACAGTTTTGAAAAGTTTTTATTTTAATAAATATTCACTTTCTTAAAATCACGTTCGAAATACCAAATAATATTTTAGATCTATTGCCTCTCATAGTTCTTATAAGCCATGCTGCAATTTTAGACCCAAATTATTGACCAACTTTTTTAGGAATTTATATATGCTAGTGCCAGTACTTAAATGTTGGCGCTGCTTAATGTTCACGAGAGGTTACTAGTAAGCTTGCACGTGCAATGCACGTCCCGATTAATATATGTACTTAGTTGAACACTGTGAAAACTTTAAAATTCAAATTGTTCATGTAACAAAATAGCTACCTGATTGAAGTAGAGCGAAACATTTATAATTACGAATCATATACCTACACATTTTTTTCTTGGGCGACTTATTCAGAAAATCCATAATTAGTGAAAATCTGCAAACTTGCTATGTAGAGCATTGGATCGGCAACGGACGGTGGCATATCACAGGTGTGGTTCTGACCATCCACTTGAGCTTGGTTTGAAGATAACCCCTCTCAATAATTATAGGTAAATTGTTGGCTATGTCCCGGGCCTGTCCGTTTCTACTCTGTAGGAGCTGCTGAAGGGAGTCAACGCAGTCGAAGGGAGCCGCCGCAGGAAGCTGGTGCGGCCAGCACTAATGCCGCATGGAACTAGGTCGCACCATCTTGTAACGTCGCGGAAAGATGCCATAGAGGAGTTGGGCGAGCAGGTCGCCGACGCGAGGCTCTGCCCCCGCAGAAGGATCCGCTTCATCCTAGATGATTGTTTCATAACCTTCATGTGTCAATCTCTCAACACGTTATAGCTGCACCAAATTTTCTACTGTAGTTCTTCCGAGCTGGTGCAAGCTTCTGAACTTGGAGATCTCCTGAATTTGTATGCACCAAGCTATCTTGATATGTTAAAAGTGACAATCAAAATGCATTTTGCTGGAGTCTTTTCACAGCTCCCGTTGCGAGGGAAACATAAAGATAGAGAGAAGCTAAATATTTCATCTTGCAAAGAGAGGACTCATACAAATTAAACTACCCTTATTTGGATAAAGTAAACTTTGACAGTGTAATGAAGTTCTTTCATGTTGAAAATTTAACAATGCCTGTGAATCTCCCGAGAGAATGTTGAAGCTCTGGACGACATTACAAGTGTTAAGTTTCAACTAATAATAATCAAAAGGAACAAGTTGGAAGCTTAAGAAATTCACATATGTTTATAATTAACTGCACTTGACTGAAATTGATAAATCACATATAGAATTTAAAATGATAATACATGAATTTCCTTGTCTTCTTTGTTTAGTCTAGGTGCCTTTTATGTCTTCTAAGAAAAAACTAAACAATTGGAAATCGACATTTCAAAATAAAATATCCATTCTAAATAATCTATTGGTGGCATCAGATACATAATGTGCAGTGAATTATAATTACATGAAAAAAAAATTGTGAATTATTGTTTTAAAGCTATATGAACCCAACTAAAAGAACACAATAATTGGTGTAGCAGGATTCTTTGTTTAGTCCCATACAAGACTATTTTGCAAAGGCTTTGGTGAGAATGCTTGATATTTCCCTTTGTAAGAGAAAGAAACTTGCAACTCGGATAAAAAAACTTGCAACTTCATGCGGCCAGCACACATATGAAATACACTCCCGAACCAGTTAAAAAACAACACTACTGTGTAGTATACATGTTACATTGAGAAAATATTTTTCAAAATAGTCGCTTACCGAATCATCATCTAATGTTGAAAAGAAGCATCTGCAGCAGCCATCTCAATCCCTTGTATTTATCTATTTGGAAGGACAAGGCCATCACTAGTATAAAGACAAAGCATGGATTGGATCATGGGTTTTGAAAAGCTGAAATTTCAGCAAATCTGCAGTCAGTATACATATAAGCAAGAAATCGATGAAATTAACACTTTTGAAACAGAAGAATAATGATAGACAAATAGAAACCCATTTTAACATTTTGTACCAGCCTGTTGATTGATGAAGGATAATTAGTAGGGTATATCATGTGTTTATCTTCTATCTTTGCATTTTTCTTGTTTCAGAGAGAAGAATAATAAATGATATGGAAGTTAAAGGAAGAAATTTTACTGTAGGTGACCAGAAAACAACATTCTTTTGCTCTATACTAAGAAAATAGTAATCAAGCAAACAATGGTAGAATTTATCATCAAGTCTTTGGATCGATCCACTATCCATAAGCAGAACATACCCAAATATGCAGTGAAAACCGGTGAGAAAAATGTGAGTGCAAGCATTAGCCATATACACCAAAGAAAATTGAAGTTATACCTTGCCTTTCTGAGAGAGTTTGTGAAGACCTGTAAGAGATGACACCTAATGCTACAATTTAGGAACAAACCGGTATAAGGTGTTGGATAATGAGCAACTAAACTTTACTGAGGGCCAAAGGCCATTACATATACATGTGAGGTAAAGTGCATGAAACCCCTTATACAATGGGGATATACCGAAAAGAGACTAACCCTTATACAATATGGATATACTGAAAAGAGACTATACACATCTAACACCCCCCCTCAAACTCATGGTGGATCAACAACACTGAGTTTGGAGAGGAAAAAGCCATGCTGCACTCAAGTCTGTGCCTTCGTGAAGAAGCCAGCCAACTATAACTCAGAGGGCACATAGTGAAGAGCGAGAGTCTGATCCTGCACAGCAGCATGCACAAAGTGGGCATCCACACCGATGTGCTTGGTGAGCTCATGCTTCACCGGGTCACGCGCGATACTGATAGCACCGGTACTGTCTGACAGTAGGGGAGTCGAGGTAGTAGCACACACACCAAAGTCCTCAAGTAACCACCGTAACCAGATCACCTCAGCCTCAACATAGCCATGGCTCGCAACTCAGCCTCTGTACTCGAGCAAGAAACCGCAATCTGTTTCTTTGTCTTCCAGGCAATAAGAGAGCCACCAAGAAAGACACAGTAAGCAGACAGCGAGCGTCAATCAGAGGGATCACTAGCCTAGGTAGCATCAGAGTAGGCCTGGAGCTCAAGAGAGCTAGAGAGGGGAAATAAAAGGCGCTGAGAGATCATGCCACGAAGATATCGTAGAACACGGAGGAGGTGACAGTAGTGGACAGAGGTGGAGGCTGAAACAAACTGACTCAGGATGTGGACAGGATAGGAGATGTTAGGACGCGTAATAGCAAGATAGACAAGGCTGCCAACGAGGTGACGATAGCGAGTGGGATTAGGAAGAGGGTCACCATCAGAGGCACGAAGCTGAACATTGAGCTCCATAGGAGTCACAACGGTGCGCTCATCACTACGAGCAGCGCGAGCAAGAAGATCCTGAATATATTTTTCTTGGGAGATGTAGAAGCCATCAGAGGTCGAGGAGATCTCAATACCAAGAAAATAGCTAAGTGGACCAAGATCGGTCATGAGGAACTGGTCTTGAAGGCAAGCCTTAACAAAGACAATGTACTCAGAGTCATCACCAGTGATGATCATGTCATCAACATAGAGAAGGAGAAGAGTCCGACCACGAGGAGACGTGTGAACAAACAATGCGGGATCATGATCACTGGGCAAGAAACCATCGGCAGTCACCACAGAGGCAAAGTGATCAAACCAGGCGTGAGGGGCCTGTTTAAGACTATAGAGGGAGCGACGAAGTCTATAGACCATACTGTCAGGAGCATAGTACCCCGGTGGTGGCTGCATATAAACCTCCTCACGTAACTCGCCATTGAGAAAGGCGTTCTGGACATCAAGTTGAGAGATGGACAAATGACGAACAGAAGCCACAACAAGAAGAGTGTGGACAGTGGTCATGTGGGCCACAGGGGCGAATGTTTCACCATAATCGCGTCCCTGCACCTGCTGAAAACCACGGGCCACAAAACGAGCTTTGTAATGCTCAAGAGAACCATAGGAGCGAGTCTTGATCTTGTAGACCCACTTGCAGGTGATGGGACGAACACCGGAAGGGAGGGAAACCAGATCCCATGTGCCAGAATGCTCAAGGGCAGCAAGCTCTTCAGCCATTGCAAGCTGCCATTCAGGCTAAGTCATGGCAGTCCGATAGGAAGTGGGCTCGGCAATAACAAAGAGACCGTACCGATCAAGAGATTAGCGATCAGGTGGAGGGCGAGGCCGAGCACAGAGGTTATGAACTGGGGTAGGCGTGAATGGAGGGGCACTAGAGGTGGATGGCGCGTCAGGGGAAGCATCCTCAGTACGAGGGCGACGAGTATAGTGGACAGGAAATGGTGAGAGAGGGCGACAGACTGGAGAGGATGGTGTAGAGGTGGAGGAGGAGGAGGAGGATGGAGAAGATGGTGTCGGTGGTGAATGAGAATGAATGAGAGGTGTAGGAGGAAGAGGTGAAACATGAGGCACATAGCAGGGTGTATCGGGAAGGAGAAGAAAAGAAATATCATCCACAGAGAAGCTCGAGGAAGATGGACATGGGTAGTAAGAGCGAGACTCATCAAAGGTCACATCACGCGAGATGCGCAAGCAACGACCAACAGGGTCCCAACAGTGATAGCCCTTGTGCTCATCACTGTAGCCAAGGAAAACACACTCAACTGACTGAGCAGTCAGTTTGGTACGCTCGCACGGGGCAAGAAGGACGTAGCACACACATCCAAACATACGAAGAGCTGAGTAGTCAGGAGAGCAATCAGAGAGACACTCCATAGGAATACCACCCTGCAAAGAAGTCGATGGCTGAATGTTGATGAGATAGGTGGATGCAGAAACAGCCTCAGCCCAAAAATGCGGTGGAAGAGAGGCGGCAATCATCAGCGCATGAGCCGTCTCAAGCAGATGACGATGCTTGCGTTCGGCAATGCCATTCTGAGCATGAGCACTAGGACAGGAGAACTGGGAAAGGGTACACTATTCTGCGAGGAAACCACACAACAGCTGGGAGATATACTCTCCAGCGGAGTCGGCACGAAAAGTACGAATAGGCGTGGAAAACTGAGTGTGAACCATGGCAGCAAATCGTTTGTATATAGAGAGAACCTCGCTATGAGATTTCATGAAGTAGAGCCAAGTGTAGCGAGACAAATCATCAATAAACAGAACATAGTGGCGATGACCACCTTTCGAATCAAAGGGGGCTGGACTCCATACATTAGAATGAACTAAGTCAAAAGGATGCTGAGATACCGATGACTGGTAGGGTAAGGTAACTGGGTCTATTTGCCAAGTCTACAACCATTACAGGGTAAAGAAACATCTCCAGATACAGACCCTAATAGGCCCTGACGCACTAAGGAAGACAAGCGAGAGCCACAGATGTGACCAAGGCGATGATGCCACTGCTGGAAGGACGCAAACGAGGAGGTAGCAAGGGCATGAGAGCTGACTGAAGTGGTGGCAGCGGAAGGAACACAAAGCCAGTGAACTTCCCAAAGCCCCTCGGACTCACGGCGGCGGGGGCCAACACCAACCAAAGCCTTGGTGCGACGGTCCTGAATGGAGCAAGAATTGGTATCAAGAATGACCCAACAACCAGAATCAGTGAGTTGGGCCGCGGAAAAAAGATTCATGGTAAGGCGAGGAACATGTGAAACACTAGGAACTGAAAAAGATGGAGTCAAAAGAATACCACGACTAGCAACATTAAGAGATGTGCCATCAGTAGTAAGAACATTAATAGGAGAATCAAGAGGGTGAAGAAAAGACAACGTTGAATAATCAGAGGACATATGAAAGGAAGCTCCAGAGTCCAGAACCCACGAAGATGTACCTGACGGTGTAGATGCCGGCGGTGATGAAGTGGTGGAAGCAGTCACAGTGCCGAGACCCATGAACTCCAAAGCAAACTGAGGGAGAACACTCGCAGTAAGAACAGCAACAGCTCGAGCATCATCATTGCACCACTGAGTGTAAGCAGATAGATCATCCCGGTAGACAAAAAGAGCATTAGAAAATGCGGATACCTACTGATCATAAGCATCAACTGCAGCATCATCATCAAGAGTCTTGGCTACATCCCGATCAGCCTGAGAAGCATCAGCAGCAAGCAACGATGGTACCGGCGGAACATGAGCCACTAGAGCAGCAAGGCATGGCGGATAGGGGACCTCGCCAGAGAGAACACCCCACAGCAGAAGTCCGCGCATATGGATACACATGAAACCCACAAACTCAGCATAATTGATGCCATCAAAGATCACCGAGCACCGAGGAACAGCCACATAGCCAGACAAAGACATGCTGATTTGCTTCTCTGCCTCTCCCTGTTTTTTTGGGAAAGTCAACCGATGGACCTCAAACTAGATCGAGCAGAACGTGCTCGAGCGGAGCGAACGCTGCAGTCGAAGAAGCAGGAGGCCGGCAGGAGGAACCGGGCCAGGCAGGGGGCAGCGGCAAGCCAGCAGCCGGCTAGCAGCGGGCCTGGGCACGAGAGTGCAACGGGGGACGAGGCGGCTGGCCAGCAGCGAGCCCTGGGTGCCCTGGACGCGCGAGGCCGGCTGGGGACGAGGCCGGATGGGACGAGGGCGAGGCTGGGCCGGGGCGGAGCCAGCCGAACTTGGACGAGACCGGACCGGAGCGGAGCCTGCCGAACCTCGAAGAGGCCGGGCCGGAGCGGAGCCGGCCAGACCTGGACGAGGCCGAGCCGGAGCGGAGCCGACCGGACCTGGACGAGGCCGGGCGAAGGCAAGGCCGAGCTGCAGCCGGCCAGGACGAGGCAAGCTGCGGGCGAATCCAGGCAGAAAAACTAGCAGCAGCGGCGGCTGGAATAGGGAACACACGGAGTTGCAGCGTGCTGGGGACCATGTTGGATAATGAGCAACTAAACTTTATTGAGGGCCAAAGGCCATTACATATACATGTGAGGTAAAGTGCATGAAACCCCTTATACAATGGGGATATACCAAAAAGAGACTAACCCCTTATACAATGGGATATACCAAAAAGATACTATACACATCTAACATAAGGCACTACATACTGACATTCTGTCAAAGAGGTAGTGTTGACCATCATACTACTTGTTTTCTGAACTACAGAAAATCTAAGCAAAAGTATAAAGGAACCAAAGAGGCAATCGGATTTCCCTAGATTGGTTCATCCATGAATATAATATTATGTGCTGTAAAAACAGAAAAATAGGAATGGCTGTCTTTTCATTCCTACAGAAATGGTACTAAAACTACCTGGCTTGTTGTCAACACCAGACAAAATCCATGTGCTACCTGTTCTCGTTACCTGGCTTGTTGTCAACACCAGACTAAAACTATACAAAGACTATGCTTATAGGAGTAGTTTCTCAGAAGAATGGCTCATCATGTAAAAGCAGAATAATTTATACAGTTGTATATATGAGTACAGTGCATTGACTATACTTTATTCTGTCACATCACATTCTTTTTTAGGAACAGATAAGAACAAACTTGCTTGCTTACATCAGACCTGCAGCTTCCTTGGTGGCAAACAATAAATTGTTTCAACCTTCGGTGTACAACAACCAGCAGTCATACTCTTGAATCCAGGTAAGCTAGGTGAGTAAGTAGGTGATTAAGAAACATAAAGTACAAAAGAAATACATTCAGTTTTTCTGTTGCATGAGAAAAAACAGAACAGAGAAGCAATATAGCTATTCTCGCCTTGCTGATCTGAAAAGATAGAACCCACATTTCTTCAGTGTTCAACATGGAGACGACAAACATGTGAATTAGCCGTTTTCGCATCTAATATACGTCGCCCATCCAAAAATTTAGGATTGAATAAATGATGTATACAACTATCACTGGACTGAAAAGGCAAGTATTATAGATCTTTTTGTGTAGGCAAATGTTCAAGAGCTCAAAATAGAACAATGTTAGCACTCAAAAGCTCAGAGAAATGAAATATTAGAACATAAGCTTTAAAATGAAAGAGGCTTGCCTGGCATAAAATTCACAAACATTTGCTATGAAGCCTGCATATTGTACCAACTTCCTATGTAGAAGAAATAGAACCGTTTGATATGAGGGAAACTTTCTATGAAAATATTCACAGGATATGTTAACAAAAAATCACGTGGCCACAATAAATCTCAGCTTTCTTACATGACCAAGAATAGTGTTAAATCAATGTTTCAGTAGTAATTCACCGAAAAATAACATATCCAGAAATAACATGAGGGAGAGGAGATTATCCTTCACTACTTCATATAGATCACCTTGATTCACCTCACCTACAACCTGCTTAGATTTCATATCAAAAACCCTTGTCAACATGACACATAAAAGATCTTCAGAAACAACATGAGAGAGAGAGAGAGAGAGAGAGAGAGGTGGTTAAGTTAGCAAATGGTAATAAGAAGGGTAAATCATGAACCAAAAATCAATGTAGATGAACTACAGTAACACCAATTGTTTAGTCAACTCTGTATCCAATTAGGAGCCATATTAAACAATAGATTAAACAAAAACAAAAAGGAACTCAGGAATCCTATTTACCTCCCTATTGAGAGAGTTGGGGGCGAAGCATGAGGGGGAGACCGTGTGATGGCGAGTGGCGGGGCAGCGAGGAGGAGAGCGGGGCAGAGGGATCGTCACGTCGACGCAGCTCTCGCCGCGGCCGTCGCGAAGACGCTCACTGGCAGCCATCGAGTAGGCTAGCGAGACAATGAGCGCATGAGCGCGGATGTCTTCTGGGTTATTCCGCGTCCCTTGCCGTCTGCCTTTCGCCGCCCCTCCCACAGAGTCCTCGGTCGTCAGTGCCTTTGGGAGGAGGCCATCGGCGGACGGCGGCGGAGTGGAGTAGCGGGCGGAAGATCACCGGCGATGGAGGCCGAGTTGTGCGTTGGCAGCGGCGGAGGCCAAGCGGAGTGGGCGGTGGTGGGCGATTGGACCAGCGGGGGAGTGGAGGAGCGTGCATGCGGAGGTTGGTTGACTGGGGACGTGTGTAGGTGAGCCGGTAATTTTTTGGGATCGATTGCGGCAGGCGTGTGAGGGAGGACTTACGAATCGTGCGGTGGGGATTAGCGTTTTGTTAACGAAACCTTCGTTAACGATATTTTTAGACCCATGATTGTGTGATTAGATGGTCCAGATTTTAAGTTGGATCAGCCCTCTCATTCTTTTATCTATATATACCCCTACAAAAGGAAGAGATGGTAGATCCAACTTAAAATCTGGACCGTCTGATTACATCATCAACGGCCTAAATACGCCGTTAACAAAATAGTCTTCATTAATGAAACGCTAATCCCCCGCTTCGTCTCACCCCGCAGGCCCGCACGTCCTCTATTCAAAACTGTTGAGTATCGTGATTAGATAGGAAACATAAGATAGACTAGGAATTATTCTGGCTTGTCTTGTACTCCAAGTTGATCATGTACTCCTATATATATGCCCACGAGGCTCAAGCAATACAACAATTATTCCACCAAATCCCTCTCTCCCTTCTAACATGGTATCTATCGCAAGTCGATTCTAAACCCTAGCCGCCGCCGCTTCAAGACTTCGCGCCGCCTCGGGCGGTCGGCCTCCATGACCCGCCGCCGGGGCGCGCCGCCGTACCTAGGGTTCGTCCGCCCGGCCGTGTTGGCCGGCTGCCCTAGAGAGTCTTTTTCCGAGCCCTTGCTCCGGGGTTTTTCGCTCTCTCGCGGTCGTTTTTATCGGCGTTTTCTTTTGGTTTTCCGATCTATTCGTGATCGGTTTGCGTCGCCAGCGCCGCCGTCGATCCCGGCGTCTCTACTCCGACCCCGCGCGACCAGCGGCCTCTCCTCCGACCGGTGGGCACGCGGCGAGGCGCCCGTCCGAGCCAGCCGCCCGTCCGCGTCGGTCCGCCCGTCGCCTGCGCCGTCGTCATCGCCTCGCACCGACCGGGACACACCTGCATCGCGCGACCAGCGGCCTCGCGCCGTCGTCGGTTAATCATAGCCGACGCTTCGCGCGCCGCCCGCCCATCGATCCACGTCACCCGCCTCCGCCGCGCGTCGCACGGCGGCTCGGCGGTCTACCTCGCCGGCCGTCCTCGGCTGCACCAGCTCGTCGGCCGCCTCAACTCGGCGCCGCTGCTCCGTTGGTCGTTCGGGCCTCGCTGCCCGGCGTCGGCGCTGTTTTGGCAGCCCGGTGCCGTCTTGGCGTCTCCGCCGTCCGTCGTCGCCGGCCTCATCCGGACTCCGCCGCCACCACTCCTCCATCGAAGCGGCGTCCCGACCTCGCGCGATCGGATTGATCACCCGCCCGCCGCCGCGATCCGCCTCATCTACGCCGCGCGACCGACTTGGCTCGTTGGTTACGCGCGCCTCCGCAGGTCCCGTGAAGATCGTCCCCGAGTTCAGCGCGCCTCTCCACCGATCGAGCATCGGGCTGCCGCTGCGTCGCCCCGTCGGGCCGCAGCGCCGCCGCCACGTGGTTCTCCTCACAGCTGCACCGACCCGCGTCACCGCTGCGTCGCCCCTTCCGGCCGTAGTGCCGCGGCCCGCGGTCCTCCGCCGCTCTGGGGCCGTCCGCTCGAGCCATCCCGTGGCTACACCGACCCTCGCGCCGCCGCCGCGTCGCCCGTCGAAGCGAAGCGTGGCACGTGGTCGAGCCGCTGTCCGAGGCAGTCCCGCGGTTGCACCGACTTCGCGAACGCCGTTCGTCACCCTTCGGGCGCAGCGTCGCGGCCCGCGTCCTCCCCACCGCCCGAGGTCTTCCGCCGTCGCCCGACCGCTTTGCCGCCGCTGCGTCGCCTTTAGGGTCGTAGCGCCCATGCCCACGGTCCACTCGCCACCACCGCGTCGACCTCTCGTGGTATGCGCGCGCCGTCTCTCTTTGGCGCTGAACGCCACCGTCGCGCGGTCTTAAATCACGCTGTCGAGGTTCTTCGCCTACGCCGAGCACCGCCGCCGTCAGGCTGCCGCCGCCGCTCTTCTTTGGCCGCCGCGGCTGCTACCCCTGTAGCCGCCGCAGCCGCCCGTCCACCTCCTTCGTCTTCATCCAGCACCAGCCCGTCGTCAGCGTAGCCGTCATCTACCCCGACCACTTCGTCTACTCCGACCACCGCGGGCGACATTGGCCCCGCGCCGATTGGCGCCGCAACCGTCGTCGAGTCCTTCTCTGCTGGCCTCTCCGACTTCTCCGACATGGCGTACACTCGTGCAGGTCCCTCTCTACGCATGCCCGGTGCTGGCAACACCGATGCGTGCCTTCATCCACGACGTGTCCCCGGGCCTGGCAAGCCTGGTGCGGCGCTTCGTCAACTTCGTCTTCGTCCGTCTACGCATGCCCGGTGCTGGCAACACCGGTGCGTGCCTTCGTCTACGATGTGTCCCCGGGCTTGGCAAACCCGCCGCGACGCGTCGTCAACAACATCTCCTTTCCGGTGCACCACTACTTCGACACCACTGCGCCCATGCTAACTCGGCGCCCCCTTGCGCCCGCGGCTCCACGGCGACTTCCTCGACACCGGCTACCCCGACTCGACATCGACCACGGCATTCTTCGCACGGCTACCTCGACCACGGCTCCACCACCCACGCTCTCGGCTACATCGAAAAACGGCACAAAGGGCTACCGCCTGCTTGAGCAACCTCGTTGGTTTCCACTCCAGCCACGACTCGCGATCGTCGACCGTTCTGACTGTGGGGGTGTCCGTCGGCCTGCCTTCGGATTCTTCTCCAGTCTCACCATCTGCGTCGCTACCGTTGTGACTGCGGGGGGATGTTGAGTATCGTGATTAGTTAGGAAACATAAGATAGACTAGGAATTATTCTGGCTTGTCTTGTACTCCAAGTTGATCATGTACTCCTATATATATGCCCACGAGGCTCAAGCAATACAACAATTATTCCACCAAATCCCTCTCTCCCTTCTAACAAAAACCACCGCTCCGCCGTTCAGAAAAAGAGCAAACAAGGCACACCCACGTCCTCTCGCCCCGCCCGCACGACCTTGACCTCTCGCCCACTCCTCCTCCTCTCCGTTCCTCCCGTAGCCGTTAGCCGCGGGAGCTGCCCGCCACGCCCTTCGCCGCCGGAGCCGCCGCCGAGCCCGTCCGTCGCGCCCGAGCCACCGCCCTTCCCCGCGGGAGCCCCTTCGCCACGGGAACTGCCTCCGAGCCCATCCATCAAGCCCGACTAACGGCTGGCACGGGCCAGGGTGCTGGCGACGCGACGAATCATCCACGTCGGCCCCTAACCGATCTGTGTCGGCTTTTGCATCGCCATGCCGCCATCTTCATCGACCTCTCACTGTGTACTGTTATGGGTGGCCGGCGAACAAACCCACCTACTGCCATACGTCTCAAGATTGAACGCACCTCACCCATCCTTCGTTTCACAGGTCAGCCCGCAATTTGTTGTGCCACCATCCCTGTCACTGGTACAGCAGATCCATTCTGGGGTTTTTTCCGCATTTGAGAGAAGATGGATAAGTAACAAATTTGTGTCCAGATTATCTTCAGTTCGTGCTATTTATCCATCAGTTTGTCATAATCATGTTTTGACCCCAGAGACCCATATCCCAATGTGTTTATGTATTTGTGGTTCAAGAGATAAAGAAATGCGCTCCTGTCTGATCGATATTTGTGAATCTGCAAGCAAGGGTGAGCTCCAAGGTAGCAACGCCGTGGGCGGTGGTGGCGGGGCTGGCCGCGCTGGTGGCAGCAGGAATTCACCATCGGTCCTCAAATCCACCATACTACGCTGCTGCACAATCTCAACCAGGTGGGGAATTCTCCTTATGTGGCGCACATTAACACTTATCTAGATGAAAACCCATTCTTGAAGAAGAACTTTCCAGTTGACCCATCCAGCAATCAGCTTATTAGGGACGGTGTCATTTTCAGACCATGAGATGGCTTTCTAGATAGCTACAGAGTCCTGCTCATTTACTCTTTGCACATAAATTGTCTGCTAGTCGTTGTTGATGTTAATTCTTTGCTGGATCGTTTGTCAATAGGTTGATCAATGTAGCTATACCTGGAACCGTTGATGAGAGAGCAATAAATAAGAAAAGAGTTCTTAACCCATGGGACAGGAATAAAAATCATACGATGTGCCTCAACTCTGCACAGGCCATTGGATGTACTGTGTCAACATTGGTAGGCATGATTTAGTGGAAGGAAGGGTATGTCTTCTACTCCCCACTTGTTATCTTTCTTGTAGCTTATGATGTAGTGTGATTGGTATAGACTGTTGCGCATCTCTAAACTATCCGTTTCGAAGTAACCTCGCGTCTCCCTTCAATTTTGTCATGTCCTGTATAGTGATATTTAAATTTTTTGTGATGAATCGGCAGGTGTATTTTTGTATCGAATACTCTTGTCATTGCTAAATGTTGTGTATTCTTTGGGCTTCTTCACTGTATCCCAACAAATAAACAAGCATGAGTACTATATAAGCAACAGTTATTAAATACAATTTTTTTGTTCGACAGGCTAATTGAGTTGTAGGACCAAATAGAATTTTACCAAGGGCACTTAATTGGAGATGGAAAGAACAGGTGCATTGGAAGTAGATTACACGATGGGTAAAGAACAAGCCAGAGTTCAGACTTCATGTGCACCTTTGTTGTTGCTAGATGCTTACTTGTCATGGGAATGTTCATGATCCGCGAGCCAGGGCATTCGGTACTAACCAGTGGCCAAGAAAAGGTAACAGATGGGAGCTCTTCTAATCTCATTTGTAAATATGTTGAACTATTGATATTGTTTGGTCTGCAGAGTTGAAGGTGCGACACATTAGGAGCAGGATAGCATTTGACGACTAGCCACATGGTACCAACAAGCAGTTGGAGTTTAATGGCTGGCAGACTCTACTCAGTAAGCGGCATTTGTTTTTGTTTAATGAACCTTTGTAACGGAGAGTTATGTTTTTTTAGAAACTAACGGAGGTGCAAGTATACGCCCATGTGTACTCCCTAGAAGGCTAATGCTAAAGTCTGCATCCAAGCGATTGTTGCATCTACATGTACACATGTATGTTTTCTACAAAATTTTAGGTAGCATTCCCATATAATGTTAAATTACCTTCCTCACTTCAATTTGGCTTTGGTCAACAATTTAATCGAGCCAGGCCCATTTCCATCATTGTGTTTATCTAAGGCCGCTCTATCACACTAGTAGAGAAGGGGGCAAAGATCCAGGCCGGGTCAATCCATTAGTCTCGGTTCAGTTCAGAACCGGGACCCATGGGGGCATTGGACCCGGTTAGTGAGCCCCGGGGGCCGGCCGGGCCACGTGGGCCATTGGTCCCGGTTCGTCTGGACCTTTTGGTCCCGGTTGGTGGGACGAACCGGGACCAATGGGCCTCACTCCTGGCCCACCACCATTGGTCCCGGTTGCTGGCACCACCAACCGAGGCCATTGAGGTGCCTATATATACCCCCTCGCGTAAGAGCAGAGCACACTATTCTGTTTTTTCTGGCCGCTGAGGGGGAGAGGGCTTGGTGGTGCTCTAGCTCACCTCCTATGCACACAAGGTGTTCGATGGAATGCCCACACTACTTAAGCTTTCTCCTCTCCAAGCTCGACCTCCAAGCTCCATTTTCCTCAACATTTGTCTAGGTTTAGCGGTCCGTCACGCCCCGTCCCCGTCTTCACCGCCGTCGATCACCCGTGCCGATCTCATCGCCGGCACCACCGTGGTGAGTCTCTTGTTCTTATCTTCTTTCTGAAAGGAAAAATATTCTTACTACTATGTTTAGATAGATACTTGTATTATTTTCTTACTTTTATTATTGCATATTATATAGTCCGATGGTTTTGGTATCCGCCTCCGTCGGCCCTCATCCTGTCTATGATTTGGGGTGTGGTATATACTATCTTTTCATAACTATTGGTTCATTTATTGTTTATGAAAATTATGTCGACCAACGTGACATAGATTTTATTTATCTAGGAGGTTGTTGAATCGAAAATTCCAACCGACCCTATTGTCGAGAGGTTAAATTTAGTTGAAGAAGAAAATAGTTTCTTGAAGGAAAAATAAGAAAAACTGAGGAGGAGAAGATGATATTGCAGTTGCATGTTGCAGATGTCGTCGATGATCACAAGATCAAGATGGATGCAATGCGCTTGAAGATTAGAAAGATTAGAAAATATGCCATTCATACCGAGGCTTGGTATCATTATGAAGTTGGATCAGTTGTTACCTTGATTGCGATTATGATCGCATTTGTTTTCGCATTGAAATGTTTTACATAGTTTCAATGTATGGTTTAATTAATTAGATGCTATGGAGAGCTATATGTTGTTAGATGAGAACTATGTATGTACTTTGGTTTTAATGTGATGATGAACCTCTATTAATTTGGTCACTTATTTATCTATTCATGATGTTCTGTAATAGTTTTTGACACACTTAATTATATATAATGCACGCAGATGAACCGACAATGGATGTACGGTGAGAGACACACCTCCGAGTATATTAAGGGCGTGCATGATTTTCTTGAAGTGGCTGAGGCAAACAAGAAGAATGGTTTTATGTGTTGTCCATGCCCTATATGTGGGAATACGAAGTCTTACTCTGACCGGAAAATCCTTCACACCCACCTGCTTTACAAGGGTTTCATGCCACACTATAATGTTTGGACGAGGCACGGAGAAATAGGGGTTATGATGGAAGACGGCGAAGAAGAAGAGTACGATGACAACTATGTGCCCCCTGAATACGGTGATGCTACTGAACATCAAGAGGAACCAGACGATGTGCACGATGATGCTGCAACGAGCGAAGCTGCTGAGATCAAGAGGAACCAGACGATGTGCCCGATGATGATGATCTCCGCCGGGTCATTGTCGATGCAAGGACGCAATGCGAAAGTCAAAAGGAGAACCTGAAGTTTGATCGCATGTTAGAGGATCACAAAAAAGGGTTGTACCCCAATTGCGAAGATGGCAACACAAAGCTCGAAGCCGTCTTTGGAATTGTTGCGATGGAATGCTGAGAAATCTGTGCTCGACAAAGGATTTGAGAAGCTCTGAAAATATTGAAGAAGAAGCTTCCAAAGGATAACGAATTGCCCGACAGTACATACGCAGCAAAGAAGGTCGTATGCCTCTAGGATTGGAGGTGCAGAAGATACATGCATGCCCTAATGACTGCATCCTCTACTGCGGTGCGTACAAGGATCTGAACGCATGCCCGGTATGCGGTGCATTACGGTATAAGATCAGACGAGATGACCCTGGTGATGTTGACGGCAAGCCCCCGAGGAAGAGGGTTCCCTGCGAAGGTGATGTGGTATGCTCCTATAATACCACGGTTGAAACGTCTGCTCAGAAATGAAGAGCATGCCAAGTTGATGCGATGGCACAGTGAGGACCGTAAGAAAGAAGGGAAGTTGAGAGCACCCGCTGACGGGTCGCAGTGGAGAAAAATCGAGAGAAAGTACTGGAATGAGTTTGCAAGTGACCCAAGGAACGTATTGTTTGCTTTAAGCGCGGATGGCATTAATCCTTTCGGGGAGCAAAGCAGCAATCACAGCACCTGGCCCGTGACTCTATGTATGTATAACCTTCCTCCTTGGATGTGCATGAAGCGGAAGTTCATTATTATGCCAGTTCTCATCCAAGGCCCTAAGCAACACGGCAACGACATTGATGTGTACCTAAGGACATTAGTTGAAGAACTTTTACAGCTGTAGAATGGAAACGGTGTACGTACGTGGGATGAGCACAAACAGGAGGAATTTGACCGCTCTCAGTAACCTTTCAGGATAGACAAACAAGGGATACCACGCATGCACGCACTGTTTACTTGACACCGATAGTATATACCTGGGAAGCTGCAGGAAGAATGTGTACCTGGGCCATCGTCGATTTCTTCCGACCAACCATCAATGTCGAAAGAAAGGCAAGCATTTCAAAGGCGAGGCAGATCACCAGAAGAAGCCCGCCATGCGTACCGGTAATCACGTACTTGCTATGGTCAATGATTTACACGTAATCTTTGGAAAGGGTCCCGGCGCACTAGCTGTTCTGAATGACGCTGAGGGACACGCACCTATGTGGAAGAAGAAATCTATATTTTGGGACCTACCCTCTTTGGAAAGACCTAGAGGTCCGCTCTTCAATCGACGTGATGCACGTGACAAAGAACCTCTGCGTGAACCTGCTAGACTTCTTGGGCGTGTATGGAAAGACAAAATATACACCTGAGGCACGGGAGGACCTGCAAAGTTTGCATGAAGAAGACGGCATGCCTCCGAAGCAGTATGAAGGTCCCGCCACCACGCTCTTAGGAAAGAAGAGAAAGAAATCTTCTTTGAATGCCCTTTCGATATGAAGGTCCCGACGGCTTCTCGTCGAATATAAAGGGAATAATAAATATGCCAGAGAAAAAGTTCCAGAACCTAATGTCTCATGACTGCCACGTGATTATGACGCAACTACTTCTGGTTGCATTGAGGGGGCTTCTACTGGAAAACATCCGATTAGCCATTGTGAAGCTATGTGCATTCCTCAATGCAATCTCTCAGAAGGTGATTGATCCAGAAATCGTACCAAGGCTAAGGTGTGATGTGGCACAATGTCTTGTCAGTTTCGAGCTGGTGTTCCCACCATCCTTCTTCAATATAATGACACACGTCCTAGTTCATCTAGTCGACGAGATTGTCATTCTGGGTCCCGTATTTCTACACAATATGTTCCCCTTTGAGAGGTTCATGGGAGTCCTAAAGAAATATGTCTGTAACCGCGCTAGGCCAGAAGGAAGCATCTCCATGGGCCATCAAACAGAGGATGTCATCGGGTTTTGTGTTGACTTCATTCCTGGCCTTAAGAAGATAGGTCTCTCTAAATCGCGGTATGAGGGGAGATATTGGAAAATGCATGCTTGGAAGGACTCAATAATATGCAGGGACGGATATTCTTGGTCTCAAGCACACTACAGTTCTGAGAACTCTACCTTGGTGACCCGTATGTCGATGAACACAAGAACGATCTGCGCTCCAAACACCGGAGCGGTCGACGATTGGATTACATGTGAACACATCAGGACTTTCAGCAGTTGGTTGGAAACACGTCTCAGAGGTGACAACACTGTTTGTGATGAGTTGTACTTGTTGTCCAGGGGACCATCTTTGACTGTATTGATTTACAAAGGATACGAGATAAATGGGAATACATTTTACACGATTGACCAAGATCAAAAGAGCACCAACCAAAACAGCGGTGTCCGCTTTGATGCAACAACCGAGAGGGGAAAGGACACATATTATGGTTACATAGTGGACATATGGGAACTTGACTACGGACATGATTTTAAGGTCCCTTAATTTAAGTGCAAATGGGTCAATCTGTCAGGAGGCGAGGTACAGGTAGACCCACAGTACAGAATGACAACAGTGGATCTGAAAAATCTTGGGTACGCTGACGAACCGTTCATCCTAGCCAATGATGTGGCACAGGTTATCTATGTGAAGGACATGTCTACGGACCGAGAAAAAAAAAGATAAGGAAGCGAATACATCGTGACGATGAGCCAAAGTGCCACATTGTTCTTTCGGGAAAAGGGACATCGTGGGAGTGGAGGGCAAGACAGGACATGTCGGAGATTATGAAAAGTTTCATGAAATTCCTCCTGCAAAGTCAAGGCTGACCCAAGCATCCTGATAAGCGATGAAGATTATCCATGGTTCTGGCGCAATAAGCAAATGACACAAGCGAAGAAAAAGTGAAGACTTTCTCCGCAACTATTATGATGATACCATGCCAACTTTGTAATGCAGGCAGTATGATACCATTGTCCATTTTGTACATGCACATGCTATGTGGGTGAAATTATGATACCATGCCAACTTTCAACTTTTTTAGAGTTCATTTGAAATGCTTTAATGTCTTATGGTTCGGCCCTCGTAATACCATTAATCCTGGTTCGCTCCTTGTCAACTATGTTCTCACCAAGAACACTCTCAAGAGGGCAGCCACGTGGGCCATTGGTCCCGGCTCGTCTGGACCTTTTGGTCCCGGTTCCACGCACGAACCGGGACCAATGCGCCTCGCCCCTGGCCCATGACCATTAGTCGGTTTGTGCCTGGCCGGGACTAAAGGGTTGGTCCTCGCGCTCGAGTTTAGTCCCAACTCACCAACGAAGGGCGCTCACACGGTTTATAAGCCCGTCCCTCTCGCCTTGTTGAGCTCCTCTCAAAGTGAAAATAGATGCCCCTATTTCAGTTTCTCATCTCCATTTTCCCCGACGACCTTGAGCTCATCGCCGCCCGAGCTGCCCGACGCCGTCCGCCGCCTTCCGTCGCCCCGACCACGCCGTCACCGTCGCCGTGCCTCGCCGTCGCCGTCGCCGACGTTGTCCCCGAGCCCACGCGCCCCTTCCCTCGCCCCCGAGGACGCCTTCACCGTCGGCCGTCCCCGAGCCTTCCTCGTCGCCGACGCCCCGCCCCACGCGCCACCGCCTCGCCTCGAGCCAGCCCGCCCAGCGTCGCGCCGCAGCGCCGTCGTTGCCCAGCGTCGCCCTGACGCTGTCCCCTGCCCCGAGCGCCACCGCCTCTGCCTCATGCCGGCCCCGACCTCGCCGTCGCCGACGCCGTCCATAGTGAGCCCCCGCGCCCTGCCGTGCCCCCTGCCGCCACCGCCGCCCATAGCTAGTGATGCTTTTTTTTGCATATATGTTGATGATATATGTATGTATGTTTTACTTCCCTCGCAAAAAAATATATATATGTATGTATGTATGCTTTTTTTGTATGTATGTATGCTTTTTTTGCTAGCTAGGAAAGTATGTATGCTTTTTTATATATGTATGTATGTATGATTTTTTGTATGTATATGTGTATGTATGTATGTATGCTTTTTTGTATGCATATATGTTGCTGAAATATGAACAATGCATTAGGCAAAACCTTTACTTTTTTCGAAATTTTCTATTTGAACATTTTAAAAAAAACAAGCAATACTTAAAGAATGAGAGGAAAAAGGAAAATAAGAAGAGGAAGAAAGGAGGAGAAGAGGAGAAATAAATAAGAAGAGAAAAAATAAGAAAAAGAAGAGGAGAAGAAGAAAGGAATAGACGAGAAGAAGAAAAAATAGAATAAATATATTCTATTTTTTCTTCTTCTCTCTATTCCTTTCTTCTTCTCCTCTTTTTTTCTTTTTTTCTTCGATCTCCTCCTTTATTCCTTTTTTCTTCTCCTCTTTTTATTTCTTCTTTGTTTTCTTATGTTTTATCGGGTCTGTCGTCGTCGATATACCCCTCCCGATAACTTCAACACGAGGGAGGGGTCGATATACCCCCTCCCCGATAATATTATTTTCCCATGTACGTATGTCGTGTCGATATAAACTCCAATAACTTCAGCAGGTGGGGGGGTCGATATACCCCCTCCCGATAACTTCAACACGAGGGGGGGTCGATATGCCCCCTCCCCGATAATATTATTTTCCCGTGTACGTATGTCGTGTCGATATAAACTCCCGATAACTTCAACACGTGGGGGGGGGGGTCGATATACCCCCTCCCGATAACTTCAACACGAGGAGGGGTCGATATACCCCCTCCCGATAACTTCAACACGAGGGGGGTCGATATACCCCCTCACGATAACTTCAACACGTGCGGGGTCGATATACCCCCTCCCCGATAATATTATTTTCCCATGTACGTATGTCGTCGTTGTCGATATAAACCCCTCCCAATAACTTCAACACGTGGGGGGGGGGTCGATATACCCCCTCCCGATAACTTCAACACGTGGGGGGGTCGATATACCCCCTCCCCGATAACATTATTTTCCCGTGTATGTATCTTGTCGTTGTCGATATTACCCCTTGAAGCGTTATCGAGGCCACCCCAAACCCTAGAGAAGCAGCGTCGAGGCGACTAATTAATATGATTCCTTACTGTGATTAGCTAGCTAGTTCTAGGTTTGCCACTAATATATCCATATCTGTCATGTTTGAATAATAATTGCCATGTTGTAAATATTTGTAGAAACTATGGACACCCCCGAGGCGAAGCAGCGAAGTGATGTTGGGGACATGATAGCACAAGGAAGTGATGTTGTCTTATCATTTCGAGCGAAACCGATGGTGCGGAAGGACAGGGTGAAGAAGCGAGCTATGATTATGATGGCTCCTTTGACCCAATGCTGTGCAAGAAGGAGACCGTGAGGACGGCTCGGTGACCCAATGACGGTGCAAGAAGGAGACCGTGATGGCGGCTCCGGTGACCGAACCTAGTCGCCGGTATATATATTAGTTAAGCATGTGCTGTCTAATTGATGCATTCATTGTTTTGGTATATGTACACATATTAATTAACTCTCGTCTTTCTTCTTTTTTCTAGCCCTCCGGATCGAGCACAACTTCGGTAAGGAGACAAGGCCCGAAGAAAAAGTTGAGCTCGGATGAAAGGTTTGAGATCACAGCAATCGCGCGCGACGGCGAACCGATTGAACCCATCCGGACAAAGAATGCATTTGCTGCTCTGTGCGGGGTTCTTGTTAGGGACAAGATCCCGATCAGCATCCACCAATGGTATAAGCCTTAGAACAAAGACCCTGAGGTGTCTTGTGTCAATGATATGCAGAAAGATGATCTTTGGACTGAGTTGAAGGCAAATTTCACCCTACCGCGAGAGGAGGATCCGGAGAAGCGATTCTGAGCAATTAATCAAAACTTTTGCTCTTAAGAAGATGGCGAGCCTATTCGGGAGGTGGAGGAAAGAGTTGAAAAAGTTTGTCGACAAAGAAGAGACACCAGAACTCATCGGCAAATATGAGAAGATCAAAGATCACGCCCGCATTTGTGGCCCTACGACATCGGAAAAGAGTAAGAAGATGTTGGCGACAAACAAGCAAAATGCTGCGAAGAAGCAGTTTCACCATCGCACGGGGTTAGGTGGCTACCTCAAAGCCCAGCCTAAGTGGGCCAAGGCTGAGAATAATCTGCTTGATAAAGGGATCGAACCGAGACAATGGATGGCGGACCGTTGCGAACTTGGTTCTTCGGGCTGGAGGAACCTTGGACCTCAGATCGTGGAAGCGCCATTGACGGACGAGCAACTGAAAATACCAGTCAAGAGGCTTCGACACTATATCAATGCAGCGCAGCAAGGGAAGTTCATTCGAGCGGGGAAGCAGCGAGCTCACAATGGCCCTCGGGAATCTGAGCACCCTCGGCGGACACGAGGCACACCAGGCTCCATTCCGTGGAAGGTTGGTTTTCGGACGCAGGGGTTACAAAACCCGGAGAGGAGGAAGAAAGTGGAGCATAGGCAGCTGCAGCGCTGCTGCGAAAGGGTACAAGGGCTAGAGGGCGAGAAGCGGATCGCAGCAAACGACTGCGAAGCTTCCCCGGCTACCCGCCATCTCAGCGGAGAAGCAGCGTGGCTTCCACCGAGCTGCTTCAGCCGAGCATGTCTTGGCGGCTCCTGCTAGCTACCCCATGGATTTTATCACGAGTCTCAAAATTGCCACCTTATGGCGCAATGGCAGAACTTAAAAGTCAAGGCGGCTGTCGGCCAAGTTTGACCTTCTGAACCCGGCGCAACTTTTCATTGTCGTCTGATTCCAGAAGGATATGCTAGGGTGACGGTGGACAAAATAACGAAGGGATTTGAGGACCTCCAGCTTAACCACCCTACCGGTGAAAGGGAGACTCTGTTGGGTTAATTATGCTGTGAAGACTCCATGCCTATGGCGGAAGGAGTTCATCAAGCTTCCGAACTGGACGCCTCCTCCTCCTCCTCCGGTGAGTCAGGGCACTCCGCCTCCTCCACCGCCTCCTCCTCCGGCGAGTGACGATCAGGGCACTCGACCTCCTTCTCCGGCGCGTGGCGGCACTCCGCCTCCTTCTCCGCCTGCGCCAGCGCGCCCGAGCAGCCAGCAGCCTCCTCCTTCTCCGCCTCGCCAGCAAGGGCGGAAGAGACCCGCCGCCGCCCTGGCTGCTCCGGCGCGTCGTAGTCCTTCTCCTCCGCCTCGTAAGCAAACACGAAAGAAGACAGACGTCGCAGCCGCTCCGTCTGCTCCGCCGTCTAGCAGTACAGCCAAAGGCGGGAACCAATACAGATATGGTCCTTCTCTCAAGCCTCTAGAGAAGTAACCGTACGAGAGGACCGAGAAGGAAAACGCGAAGATCGTGCAGGCTGAAGTGGATGACTTCTTTGAAGGGTTGAAAGCAAAGAGACATCCACCTCCGGAGGAGAAGGTAGATCCGGTGAAAGCAAAGCGCACTATCGATGCCCCGAGGAAACCACCAAAGTCTCCTCCGAGAACCAACTATGGCGCACATGAGCAGACATATCTCAAAGCGGAGCGGTCGGGAAATCTTGTCGGACATCAAAGGTCAAAAGAACGAGCAGCTGCGAAAAAATTGCTCAGCTCGGCGAACAAGCAAATCAATCGTGCCCCCACTCAATGTGTCTAGCGGCGACATCGTCACTAATGCTCGGGGCGGTGCCGGTTATGGCAATCTTGCAGATTACTTGCTGACGATGTAAATTTTGATTTCATGGAGGTGGATTAACACGATATCTGATGCGGAAGCCTCTCGTCAAAGATGAAAAATCTCTAACAACGATGATGCGAAGATTCCATAATTGGTACATGAAAACCTGCAGAGAGTCTAGGGGGACGAATACTTTGTATCTGAGAATTAATGAGGATCACGACCTCGTTGGAACTGATCTGTTGCCTGTTCCATTTGAGGAGTTCTTCGAGTTCTTCAATCAAAAGGCCCTCGATAAATTAACGGTCTTTTGCTACTGTTTGTAAGTACTATTTCTGTCATTAAGTCTCTATATATAGCTCGGCTCTTTCATTGCATGTATTTATAATTAATTATCCTCACTATATTATGCAGATTGAAGATCGTCGAGTGCACAAAAAAAAGTATGATATTGGGTTTATTAACACAAATATCATAGATGAAATTCAGGTTAAAAAGCACGCCGAAGAGGCCGAGGCCAACTTGCTACAATAGTTGATCAAAAATCAAAACAAAGATATCGTACTCTTTCCTTACAACTTCAAGTGAGTGTTACTGTCGTGTGCATATTCGGTTTCCCTTATTACTCGAGCGAGTTTATAGTAATGCAATTGATGAGTTATGCATGCATGCGCAGCTTCCACTATGTTGTTCTGGAGATTAAGCTTGAGCGGGGACTAGTAACCGTCTTAGACTCGAGACGAAAAGATCCCGAAACCTATGCGGACATGACTAAAATCCTCAACAAGTAAGTTCAATCGATCATTATCGCACCATATCAGCAACTTTTTGTTCATTTCCTGATATCTCAAGTAATAATAACTATTTTATTTGTCTTGTAGGGTTTGGAAATAGTTCACCATGAAGCTCGGGACTGCCGAAGGAGCTGCGATATACATACCCGAAAGTAAGTACTACTGGCTAGCTAGTTGCGCGCATCTTCCGTTGATTCTATAGCTATACTTTCGTCAATGCCATTTATAATACTTCATTATCAGTTTGATTGACCTCTATTTCTCGTAAAGTGCTTGTGGCAGGAACAAGGAAATAATTACTATGGATACTACGTATGCGAGTTACTCTACAACGCGACTTTGAAAAATAAGCGGGCTACTCTAAAAGTCAATATGAAGTGCGTAAGCAATAATTTCACAATTTCATTTTATTACACCATCATTTCTGTTGAGTTTCATTCATATATATGTATTAACCCCCTTCTTCAAATTAGATGTGGCAGATGCGGAATGAACTCCTACCACAAGATCGCATGAAAGCAATTCAAGAGGAATTGGCGGGATTCTTTCTTGACCACGTCATCAATAAAGCCGGAGAATACCATGTGGAAGTTGATTTCAATTGCTAGGGGATTGTAAGAGATCTTACATATTGTATATGTATGTAGCCAGTAGCATCGGATAGATAATAGGAAAACTTGTTGTTCGACCAATCTCTCGGAGAAGGAGAGGTCGATCGATCACTTCTCTCGGTATGCATGACGAACTTCTGACTTAATGGTTTCCTTCATTTTCTTACTAGCTAGCGTGTCGAGGGCCTCTCTATGTATAGTATGTAGCGTCGACCAAGCACGGAGATAAGAGAGGACACTTCTCCCTATTAATTAGCTAGCTAACACAATATATGAAACACCTAAATTAACCCCAAAACCCCCACCCCCCTTTCAAAAAAAAAACCCCAACCCTTGAAATGCTGACGCGTGGATGCCTTTTGGTCTCGGTTGGTGCCACCAACCGGGACCAAAGGCCCTCCTGCCTGGGCTCGGCGCATCAGCCACGTGGAGGCCCATCTGTCCTGGTTCATGTAAGAACCGGGACTAAAGGGCCAGGGCATTAGTAACGACCTTTTAGTCCCGGTTCAACAACCGGGACAAAAGGCCCGTATGAACCGGGACAAATGACCCCTTTTCTACTAGTGTCATCACTGAACATTATGGTGTGCTCGGCTATGAGAAACCTTGTCAACACTTGTAAATGTAGCCCAGAAGACAAATGCATCACGATACGATGACGATATGTTTAACCCCTTATTTCCTTGCATAGTGCTAAACTGTTCTCTGGCAATTCGATCTCTATGGTAAGAGCAAGCATGGTGGAAATTAGAGGGTGTTAACAAAATAGGTTCTGTAGAAAAGCATCTCATAATCAGTGCCATAGTGTCACGACAACGTCAAATTTGTTTCAAGCTTCATATACAAACTTGTAAATATGTCAACAATTACAGGTGTTTACTTTATCAACAAGGTAATAGTGCTTAGTGTTTTCCAACAAAGTACAGTTCTACCCTCTAGATGAGAACTATTGGAAAAATACATGATGGTGTCTTTGAACGATTTTAGATAATACTGTAAATGTCTCGCAAAAAACAAGATAATACTGTAAATGGGAAGCAAATATTGTGATCAGCTTGATGACATTGAAATGCATAATTTTGAGGGCTGATAGGTGTGAATAAGACCAGTAAGGGGCAACATGCACTACTAGGGAAAAGCCTATATAGAGAATCTTACCAGCATCGCTCTTCAAAATACCACGCTACTGCTACTTAGCAGCAGCGCGTGTCGCATAAAGCAGCGCTGCTGACAGGAAAATAGCGATGGCGCGTCCACCCATATCTGATGCTACTGCTATAGTTGCCATGACCTCACCCCCGCTAGTTATAGCAGATGGCGCACTTTACTAAACAGCGCTACTGCTATTCAGAGTTAACTGTAGCGTTTTGGCAAACGACTACAACTATCCCTACCTTATCCCCACGCAGCACGACCGGCCCTCTCACTCACACTCTCACTCTCGCCAGCGTAATCGTAAATCGTCGTCCGCCGCCGCCTTCGTTCGTCCGCCGAGGTACTCCCTCCTTCCGTCCCTCCTCCAACCTCCTCGACATCCTCCCTCCGCTTGCAGCCACCCTCCTCCTCCTTGCCGCCCTCCTCCCTCCGCTCTGCCGCCCTCCTCCTCCTCCGCCGGCAGCCTCCTCCCACCGCCCTCGACCTCGCCGCCCCTAGCTACCTCTCCGTCGCCCCACCCCGCCACTAGTTAGTACTAGATTTAGTAGTAGTAGATGTTAATTTAGGGTTAGCTAGTACTAGATGTTGCTTAGTTAGTACTAGATTTTTAGTAGTAGTAGTGGTAGTTGAACTACTTTAGTTGTAGTTGAACTAGTTTAGTAAGTAAATTAATAAACTAGTTGAACTAGTTGAATTAATAGAACTAATCTATTTTCAGTAAGATAATTAATATAACTAGTTGAACTACTTTATTTTTAGAAAGAACTAGTTTTTCTATTTATAGTAAGTTTATATTTAGTAAGAACTAGTTGAATTAATAAAACTAGTTGAACATGTCATATTTGTTGTTATTTTTTAGTTTAAGCAATTATTAGGGATGTATTAGTGATAACTTATATGGTTTCAGGTGACCTCCGTCGTCCCCGTCACCGACCCCCTCCGACATCCTCGCCGTCGTCCCAGTCACCGACCCCCTCCGACATTGAGGTGAGACCAGCCAAATATCCTTGTATATCTTGTGTTGTTGCTCAAATAGGATATGTGGTTGCCCAAGTGGCCGTTCATGTTCAGTTTACATATCCGAGTGGCCTATGTTTTGCCGGAGTGTGATTAATTTCCGTTCCGGCATATTTCAGGCGCTCGATATGTCCTTTTAGCAAAGGTCATGCGGATTTTGTCGTGAATTCTGGCATGACTTGTGCTAGAATATGTACAAGTTTAATCTTTGAATTATGATTGTAGGAAATGTCGTACTTTCGGACGATGGCGGTCTCCGGGGAGTGTAGCTGGTGCCACGACGATCGAGGTATGTGCGACAGATTCGTTCGGCTGGGCGAAAATCGGCGCTTCAGCATTAAGCTCGAGGAGACCTTCGATTGTGAAGCGATGCATAACAACGACAAGTGTTTTTTCGTAATTAAGCATGACTTCAACTATTTCAACGTCTAATTTTCATATTTTACAATTCGACTAGCTTATCCCATGCCATGCAAGGCGCTATGTCTTGGAGAGGATGGGTTTTGAAGACCATGAAAATTTCGAAACAAAGAAAATACACCTAAGGACCCATCATGATATGGATTTTGAAGTAAATCTGTGCAATGCTCAGAGCATAACCCATTTTGGTTGCCAAAATTGGGAAGCACTTTGCAAAATGTATGGTTTTTATGAGGGTATGATTGTCACCATGGATCTTGGTGATCGACAGCGAGGAAGACAATATGGACATTTGGGTCCTTGTTGATACGCTTCGATTGTACCGCCACGTGAGTTTCTCAAACATAGTTATTAACTAATTTATATTGTTTATTTCAAAATAGTTGATAGCTTATTTTCATTGACAGCTTATTTTGATTCTTCAAAGACTGTATGCGGAAGATGGTAGATAAAACCCACTACACCAATGGCACGAATTAGCGTATAAGGAGAAAAATCATCGATCGCATTTTGTACTCTTCTTGAGAATTACAATGACTATTATCGAACTCCTCCAAATTATGGTGAATCGTGCCACTAGTGCATGTGTTGAACCATGATAACTTCTCTGGAGATACCTGGTAAGATTTTTTACTATTACGACATCCGTGCATCTTTTGCATACTTCTAAAACTAGTACATCATTGCTAACTACGAAGTTATTATTATGTTTTTCAACGAAACTTCCGATGGATTGTGTGCCTCATCGATGTCTCTGCATGGTCGCCTCTCGATTCGAACATGCTGCCGGGTAAATCTACGGAGCTCACTTGTGCATATCGGATTTCTAAAACCCGTGAACACATGATCATCAAAGAATGGAAGAAATGTATGGACATTCGCAAGGAGGTTCTTGGAAGTAACATTCAGCGAAAGGCAAGAACTTGAGACAGGCTAATCTCCATTCTTCATAATGGAGAGTCAGGGGCTATCTTGTTTTTTGCTATTTTACCTTAGAAAATGTACTATGTCTTAATCGAATGTAATAGGTCCTATGAGGTACAATATGTTTATTATGTGGTAATGTGTTAGAGTTGATAATGATGATCTTGAGGAGGTGCTATGTGATGTCAATGATGAAAGCGATGATCTTGAGGAGGTGTTATATGACAATGATGTATTATGATGCTAACTTGTTAATGATATGATGATGATGAAGATATTATTATATCATTGGGTTAAAGAACATGGATTAGTTTCAAGTGGATGGACATCCACTTGAAACTAGTCCACGATTCTTTCACCCATGATGTAATAACTCATTATGATAAAACAATCTCTAAATTCCTGTTGTATGAAAACTTGTGTAAAGGTGTATGAATACAACATGAAAAAGAAAAGAAATAAAATACTAAATAATAGTAGTAGCGGGTGAGGAGAAGCGCTACTACTAATTACCGATAGCGATGTTACGAAGAAGCGCTGCTACTAAGTCAATTTAGCGATGGCGTGGGTCGAGACGCCGCTATTGCTAAGCATTAGCTATGGCGCCTTATCGATGGCGCTCCTACCCGCGCTCTTGATAGGCCCAAAACTTCATGTTGCTGCTAGGCTTTTCCTAGTAGTGATGCCTTTGGTACTCATCTGGTTTTGATTTATAAAACATCTTCAAAGATAGCACCGTTTGCTGTCCCTTCGGCAAATGAGACCGATAGTGGTTCTCGGTTGTCATTTGTGTGGATTCATACTTGAGTTAATTGCTTGAATAACATAACATTATGTGATGAGATGTGGCATCCATGTGTTTGCCAACAAGATGGCATGAGCCTCGGCATCCACGGGGTATGTAGCGGTAGCTTCTGCACTTCTATTGTAGATTAGACCTGCTTGGCTTGAGCACGAACATGAACTGCAAGTCCCATATAAAGGGATCGATGATAAGAAGCATCGTGTTACCTCCAACTTGTGGTCCTCTCCCAAGTATCTATAATACCTAAATAATTTATCCACACTAACCTATTTCTCTTGTTGAACATATAAACCTTCAAGAAGTCCTAAGCGAACCGTTGCCTCCACGCCGCTCTATAAACGCTGCTGCCACCGCCTGTAATTTTCATGCCCGCCAAGGGCATCTTAGTAATTTCATGTATGAGACAAGTACAGGTATAAAAGTCACCCGCTGCGATGAAGAAACCACGGCGTCGCCCGCCCATGTGGCGACCTAACTCGCGCCCCTCCGCCTCCTCTCCTGCCGCCGCCTCCTCCTCCCGACCCCGTCTCCTCCCCCGCCGCCGCCTCCTGGGCCTCGCCCTCACCCTCTCTCCCATGACCCCTGCCTCCTCCCCGATGCGCATCCAGGCCTCGCCCCAGTCCTCCTTCTCCACCATCACCGATTAGGCGGAGCTCGTGGTCGACCGGCGGTGGCTTTGATCTGGAGAAGGAGAGGGCAGGAGTGTGGCCTCGATCTAGAGAAGGGAGGCGCCTCGCACATCTTGACCCTCTCAATCAGTGCGTGCCTCCTTTGCATTTCTTTGTTCTTAATTAGCCCATTTTGCTCGATTCTTGGGCGTCTTGTCGAATATGAACATGAGCGTTTAATTATGTGCACGTTGTAAAATATACTCATGACCCTTGAAACAACTAACTATTTCAGGAGGACATTCAGCGCATGGCAGATATGGGATTGTATGCCTACAAATTCTCAACTGCATGGTCTCGGATACTCCCAAATATGCATTATCGATTACAAATTTTGTGCGCCCTTAATAATTTGACCGATAGACAGGGTTGTCAAATTATGGAGAAATAAATCAACATATATATCAGCACACTAATAGTAATAGCCTTGTGTGTTTTGTTTGATGTCCAGATGGTACCGGTGAGGTCAACTAGGCAGGCATCGACCACTACAACAAGGTCATTGATGCACTCCTAGCAAAAGGTGAACTTTTGTACACTCTAAAGATCAAAACATTTTTGACCAGTGTTTTTTGCTATTTTACCTTAGAAAATGTACTATGTCTTAATCGAATGTAATAGGTCCTATGAGGTACAATATGTTTATTATGTGGTAATGTGTTAGAGTTGATAATGATGATCTTGAGGAGGTGCTATGTGATGTCAATGATGAAAACGATGATCTTGAGGAGGTGTTATATGACAATGATGTATTATGATGCTAACTTGTTAATGATATGATGATGATGAAGATATTATTATATCATTGGGTTAAAGAACCGCGGATTAGTTTCAAGTGGATGGACATCCACTTGAAACTAGTCCACGGTTCTTTCACCCCATGATGTAATAACTCATTATGATAAAAACAATCTCTAAATTCCTGTTGTATGAAAACTTGTGTAAAGGTGTATGAATACAACATGAAAAAGAAAAGAAATAAAATACTAAATAATAGTAGTAGCGCGGGTGAGGAGAAGCGCTACTACTAATTACCGATAGCGATGTTCGAAGAAGAAGCGCTACTAAGTCAATTTAGCGATGGCGTGGGTCGAGACGCGCTATTGCTAAGCATTAGTATGGCGCCTTATCGATGGCGCTCCTACCGCGCTCTTGATAGGCCCAAAACTTCATGCTGCTGCTAGGCTTTTCCATAGTAGTGATGCCTTTGGTACTCATCTGGTTTTGATTTATAAAAACATCTTCAAAGATAGCACCGTTTGCTGTCCTTACGGCAAATGAGACCGATAGTGGTTCTCGGTTGTCATTTGTGTGGATTCATACTTGAGTTAATTGCTTGAATAACATAACATTATGTGATGAGATGTGGCATCCATGTGTTTGCCAACAAGATGGCATGAGCCTCGGCATCCACGGGGTATGTAGCGGTAGCTTCTGCACTTCTATTGTAGATTAGACCTGCTTGGCTTGAGCCTGAACATGAACTGCAAGTCCCATATAGAGGATCGATGATAAGAAGCATATGTGTTACCTCCAACTTGTGGTCCTCTAAAATTATCTATAATACCTAAATAATTTATCCACACTAACCTATTTCTCTTGTTGAACATATAAACCTTCAAGAAGTCCTAGGCAGAACCGTTGCCTCCACGTCGCTCTATAAACGCTGCTGCCACCGCCTGTAATTTTCATGCCCCGCCAAGGGCATCTTAGTAATTTCATGTACAGACAAGTACAGGGTATAAAAGTCACCCGCTGCGATGAAGAAACCCTGGCCGTCGCCCGCCCCCGCGCGAGCGACCTAACTCGCGTCCCCTCCGCCTCCTCTCCTGCCGCCGCCACCTCCTCCCCGCGACCCCCGTCTCCTCCCCTACCGCCGCCGCCTCCTGGGCCTCGCCCTCACCCTCTCTCCCCGCGACCCCTGCCTCCTCCCCTGATGCCGCATCCAGGGCCTCGCCCCCAGTCCTCCTTCTCCACCATCACCGATTGGGCGGAGCTCGTGGTCGACCGGCGGTGGCTTTGATCTGGAGAAGGAGAGGGCAGGAGTGTGGCCTCGATCTAGAGAAGGGGAGACGCCTCGCACATCTTCAGCCCTCTCAATCAGGTACGTGCCTCCTTTGCATTTCTTTGTTCTTAATTAGCCCATTTTTGCTCTGATTCTTGGACGTACTGTCGAATACGAACATGAGCGTTTAATTATGTGCACGTTGTAAAATATACTCATGACCCTTGAAACAACTAACTATTTCAGGAGGACATTCAGCGCATGGCAGATATGGGATTGTATGCCTACAAATTCTCAACTGCATGGTCTCGGATACTCCCAAATATGCATTATCAGTACAAATTTTGTGCGCCCCTTAATAATTTGACCGATAGACAGGGTTGTCAAATTATGGAGAAATAAATCAACATATATATCAGCACACTAATAGTAATAGCCTTGTGTGTTTTGTTTGATGTCCAGATGGTACCGGTGAGGTCAACTAGGCAGGCATCGACCACTACAACAAGGTCATTGATGCACTCCTAGCAAAAGGTGAACTTTTGTACACTCTAAAGATCAAAACATTTTTTACCAGTGTTGAAGTTTTATCGAAAATAACCGTTGAATCCAAATTAGTTATGAGCTCACTAACAAGGTGAACTAGAATTATCATTTTTCAGGGATTGAGCCGTATGTTACCCTCTACCACTGGGACCTTCCCAGGCCCTGGAAGACAAGTACAGTGGGCTACTTGATAGGCAGATAATGTATGTACTGTAGGCACCTTGATTTGGAACAACTTTTCTTGGGTCCTCCAATGGTGGTCAAACAACCAGAACATGCAAATTATAGATGCAGCAACGACTATGCGGCGTATGCAGAGACGTGTTTCAAGGCGTCTGGGGACAGGGTGAAGCGTTGGATCACCTTCAACGAGCCACACACGGTGGCGGTGCAGGGCTACGACAGCGGGATCCACACGCTGGGCTGCTGCTCTGTGCTCCGCCACCTCTACTGCAAACAAGGGAGCTCCGGCACCGAGCCCTACATTGTCGCTCACAACATCATCCTCGCTCATGCCATGGTTTCAGACATCTACAGGAAGAAGTACAAGGTCGGTCGGAAGTCAGAACATCTTATATATTGGTTTAGTTCAGGTTTTGCTCTTTGAAAATTGATGTGGTTTCCCCTTGGGCCTGAAGTTGCTGTGCATTAATATTATGCAGGCAGAGCAGAATGGAGAGGTGGGGATGTTGTTGGATGTGATATGGTACGAGCCTGTCTCAAACTCCACAGCTGATGTTGAGTCCGCTAAGAGAGCACAAGAGTTCCAGTTGGGATGGTCAGTGAGCCTCACTCACTAACTCCATTGACTGTTTTCTACTAATTAATCTAATCATGGATGGATTGCCAACAACAGAAGTACAGAATTAGCCTGGCAGTTTTGTATAATTATTTGATTACAGTGACAATAATTCATTCTTTAATCTTATATGTTCCTCATGAATTAACTATTTGAGTTGGCGCTTATGCCATTTCTGATATGACATCATTTTCTTAATTTCTTAGAAGATGATGGTTCTTCTTCTCCTATTTGATGTTGCCGTCAGGGAGTCAGATTTCCCAGATAATCCATTCGTGGCATCTTCTTGCTATCATGGAAGAGTTGATACTTTTTTGCCCTTTCTCTGCAATACTTGGCTACTATCTGCAGTTTTTGTATCAACCAAGGGATTGAGTGAAACTCTCCTGTGTCATAGTCTGAGTGTATTAGACTTTAGTGGTAACTGACTTTTGATGTTAATTGCTAATCAGATGGTAATATACTAATGTAAATAGTGACTGTTGATTTAAATAGTGACCATTGCGAATTAGTTTCAGAGTTGGCTGTTGATGTGAAGTGACTCATTTTTAATACTGTGGACTATTTTAGATTCAATAATGTTTCAGAGTTTTCACCGGCTTACTGTTTCAGAGTTGGTCCTTATCAAATTAATTATTAGATAGCGAATGTTGATGTCAATAGTGGCTGACTGAGTGTACCTCTTAATATGTTAATTGGTAAAAAAGTAATATAGTAATGTTAATTCCGTATATTTTTTTGGCTTTACGAATCTGAACAAATGTATACGCTTTATTGAACATGCAATTTCTGAACCATTGTTATGTACTAAAAACTGTCAGTTCTGTGTAATGTAATGTAGTTTCTTTAGCTTCTGGATTTGCACACGGATACATACTATTTAGGTGATGCCATTGACCGGAACAACACAACCATCATCATACTATGTTACCTATTCAGATCACCAAAGTTCTGCTCCCAAAGATTAGTTTTAGTGCACTTTAACTCAATTATTGTCGATACTTGATACCCATCACCGAAAGCACTAGGTAGCATCTGATTCATTTTTATTCAAGTAATTAAATGTAATTGTTATGCAGCAATTTATTCCCAATGTTATGAATGCCTAGCTTTATAGATATCCTCCTGGCCTGTTTGCTGCTTTATTGAGTACCGTTAGTGCTCCATTAACACGGCTTTCTTCAGTTAAATGTGGTTCTAATTCTTGATTCTGCTTGTTGAGTGCCATCATTTTTGTCCGACCGGGCACAGGTAACTATCAATTCAAGAGCACGGGCGGCGTGGTTTTACTGTGGGTGTTGAGGAGCGGGGGAGGGTGAGGAGGACGAAGGTGGGGGAAGGAGCAGCGAGTCTGGTGATGGGTTAGGGCCACCGGTCGAGGGGGAGGGGAGGGCGGCCACTGCTCGCCACCTCCCTGCCTCGTTTGCTGCATCGTCACCCTCCTATCCACTGCTCCTTGTCCTCCGCGACACAGCTCCGGCCACAGCAGCTTGTTGCCTCCCGCTTCCTTCCTTGCATGCTAACCACTGCCTCACCAGATTGGTGTTGAACATAATAAGGTATAAGGCCATCCATACTCATTTTCCTTCTCTGTATTTTTTCTTGTTCACTGGTCATGATTGGTTTGAGTATCATTATTTTGTAAATTAGATGCAAATGTTAGAACCAGCACCGATTTTTTAGTCATATGGTAGTGTTGTGGCGAGCTGAGGATAGTATACAACTCATGCTGCACTCTCAAATTCGATCAGTAATTTAGTCAAGGTAATAAATAGAACATGAACTACCATAACATAGTTACATTGTTATGTTGAAAATAGCCAAGTTCTTGCTGGGTAGAGCATGAACTACCAGGGGACGGTGCCAGTCGGGTGTTGCGGAGGGATTTCTTCTGGAGCTCGGCGTGGTGCCCTTTTGTGATTTGTTTTCTTTTGTGCTGCTTGAAGTGGTACTCTAACATTTAACTTTTTTATGAAATTACAAGTTAGTTACTTTTAAGTCAAGTATACATATTAACTGAAGCACATCTGAATGTTATTTTATCTTACTTGGCATAATAGTGGCGGTGGTTCTGAAGCCTACCCAAATTATGAATCAGTATGGTAATTCTAACAAGTGGTGCTCTAATATTCACTTATTCAGTTGTGTTTGGAATGACCTCTTTCTGCTTCCTATTGTAAGCTTTCGTTTTTTTGTTTGTCTGCTGTTTTCTTCCTTCTGTATTTTTTTTCTTTCTTTGGTGCTGGCGGCCAAATCCAGAGGCTAATTTGTTTCCTTTCAAGGAGGAAGTAATATATGAGTTTCTTTTCACTTCCTTGCTCTTGCTTAAATACAATATCTTGTTTATCGACAAAGGAATCAACTGAGATTTGCTTTTGTTCTGCAAATGGGATTCCAATCAAATTTCAGTTTAACATTTTCTAGACCGTCATCAAAATATTCTTGGTTGCTTTGGTGGTAAGCATACTGAAGGTAGTATTCCATTGTCACTGACATTTTACAGTTAAATGTATTTCTAATTAAGTTTCTACAGAAATATGGTTGTTGAGTAGCATTGTTGATTTATTATAAGGTACTTATTGCTGTTAGTGTCCCTTTCTGCATGCTGATGGGATAGTCAATTGGGTTCATCATGATGGATGTTTACGGTACCATAATTGTTGGATGCCCTTTTTTATCAATTGGTTATAAATTCTGTCAAACCCATGTCTTTACGTGATTTTCTAACATGGAAGTAGTCACTTCCTGGATATCGGAGTATGTACATAGAACTGAACCGCTTATCGCCTCATGTTTTGCTACAGAAAAATCAAGCACGAGACATGTGCTAGGATGATGGATTTCATATTAAAAAGGAGGTAATATATGAGCACTTGGAATGCAGTAGACATATGTTTATAGTAGTGTAATTGTAGGATTCCTGATTTGTGGTGCCTAGACCACCTGGATTAATTAGTTTTTGTAGTTCCTGTATTTTATTTCTTACTACATTTTTCTGGGTCGTTTCAAAATTTCTGCTCTACATAGAATCTTAAGAAGTTTGGGTATGCACACATGTCCTAATAATAATGAGCTGGTTAGTGCAATGCATGTGGCCTGATTACTTCTTTTCTTTTCTTTTTTTACGTTGTACGTTCTTGGAGGTCGCCTTTTCTCTCTTCTGTTGATCAAGCTTTCTTCTTCTTTCTTCTGCTTATCAGGGTTTCTTCCTTTCCTTTTTTTTCTGGAAATTGCATTTATTGTGTGACCTATGTATTGTCATTATTCTTGCTTCATTGGTCGTGTTTATATTCTGGGTTTAGCCTGCTTTTTCATGCTTGTGTGAATTGACCGATGGTTTTGGTATCCGCCTCCGTCGGCCCTCATCCTGTCTATGATTTCGGGTGTGGTATATACTATCTTTTCATAACTATTGGTTCATTTATTGTTTATGAAAATTATGTCGACCAACGTGACATAGATTTTATTTATCTAGGAGGTTGTTGAATCGAAAATTCCAACCGACCCTATTGTCGAGAGGTTAAATTTAGTTGAAGAAGAAAACAGTTTCTTGAAGGAAAAATAAGAAAAACTGAGGAGGAGAAGATGATATTGCAGTTGCATGTTGCAGATGTCGTCGATGATCACAAGATCAAGATGGATGCAATGCGCTTGAAGATTAGAAAGATTAGAAAATATGCCATTCATACCGAGGCTTGGTATCATTATGAAGTTGGATCAGTTGTTACCTTGATTGCGATTATGATCGCATTTGTTTTCGCATTGAAATGTTTTACATAGTTTCAATGTATGGTTTAATTAATTAGATGCTATGGAGAGCTATATGTTGTTAGATGAGAACTATGTATGTACTTTGGTTTTAATGTGATGATGAACCTCTATTAATTTGGTCACTTATTTATCTATTCATGATGTTACGTAATAGTTTTTGACACACTTAATTATATATAATGCCGCAGATGAACCGACAATGGATGTACGGTGAGAGACACACCTCCGAGTATATTAAGGGCGTGCATGATTTTCTTGAAGTGGCTGAGGCAAACAAGAAGAATGGTTTTATGTGTTGTCCATGCCCTATATGTGGGAATCTGAAGTCTTACTCGACGGAAAATCCTTCACACCCACCTGCTTTACAAGGGTTTCATGCCACACTATAATGTTTGGACGAGGCACGGAGAAATAGGGGTTATGATGGAAGACGGCGAAGAAGAAGAGTACGATGACAACTATGTGCCCCCTGAATACGGTGATGCTACTGAACATCAAGAGGAACCAGACGATGTGCACGATGATGCTGCAACGAGCGAAGCTGCTGAAGATCAAGAGGAACCAGACGATGTGCCCGATGATGATGATCTCCGCCGGGTCATTGTCGATGCAAGGACGCAATGCGAAAGTCAAAAGGAGAACCTGAAGTTTGATCGCATGTTAGAGGATCACAAAAAAGGGTTGTACCCCAATTGCGAAGATGGCAACACAAAGCTCAGTACCGTACTGGAATTGTTGCAGTGGAATGCAGAGAATGCTGTGCCTGACAAAGGATTTGAGAAGCTACTGAAAATATTGAAGAAGAAGCTTCCAAAGGATAATGAATTGCCCGACAGTACATACGCAACAAAGAAGGTCGTATGCCTCTAGGATTGGAGGTGCAGAAGATACATGCATGCCCTAATGACTGCATCCTCTACCGCGGTGCGTACAAGGATCTGAACGCATGCCCGGTATGCGGTGCATTACGGTATAAGATCAGACGAGATGACCCTGGTGATGTTGACGGCAAGCCCCCGAGGAAGAGGGTTCCCTGCGAAGGTGATGTGGTATGCTCCTATAATACCACGGTTGAAGCGTCTGCTTTCGAAATGAAGAGCATGCCAAGTTGATCACGATGGCACAGTGAGGACCGTAAGAAAGAAGGAAGTTGAGAGCACCCGTTGACGGGTCGCAGATGGAGAAAAATCGAGAGAAAGTACTGGAATGAGTTTGCAAGTGACCCAAGGAACGTATTGTTTGCTTTAAGCGCGGATGGCATTAATCCTTTCGGGGAGCAAAGCAGCAATCACAGCACCTGGCCCGTGACTCTATGTATGTATAACCTTCCTCCTTGGATGTGCATGAAGCGGAAGTTCATTATTATGCCAGTTCTCATCCAAGGCCCTAAGCAACACGGCAACGACATTGATGTGTACCTAAGGACATTAGTTGAAGAACTTTTACAGCTGTAGAATGGAAACGGTGTACGTACGTGGGATGAGCACAAACAGGAGGAATTTGACCGCTCTCAGTAACCTTTCAGGATAGACAAACAAGGGATACCACGCATGCACGCACTGTTTACTTGACACCGATAGTATATACCTGGGAAGCTGCAGGAAGAATGTGTACCTGGGCCATCGTCGATTTCTTCCGACCAACCATCAATGTCGAAAGAAAGGCAAGCATTTCAAAGGCGAGGCAGATCACCAGAAGAAGCCCGCCATGCGTACCGGTAATCACGTACTTGCTATGGTCAATGATTTACACGTAATCTTTGGAAAGGGTCCCGGCGCACTAGCTGTTCTGAATGACGCTGAGGGACACGCACCTATGTGGAAGAAGAAATCTATATTTTGGGACCTACCCTACTGGAAAGACCTAGAGGTCCGCTCTTCAATCGACGTGATGCACGTGACAAAGAACCTCTGCGTGAACCTGCTAGACTTCTTGGGCGTGTATGGAAAGACAAAATATACACCTGAGGCACGGGAGGACCTGCAAAGTTTGCATGAAGAAGACGGCATGCCTTGAAGCAGTATGAAGGTCCTGCCAGCTACGCTCTTAGGAAAGAAGAGAAAGAAATCTTCTTTGAATGCCTGCTCAGTATGAAGGTCCCGACTGGCTTCTCGTCGAATATAAAGGGAATAATAAATATGCCAGAGAAAAAGTTCCAGAACCTAATGTCTCATGACTGCCACGTGATTATGACGCAACTACTTCTGGTTGCATTGAGGGGGCTTCTACTGGAAAACATCCGATTAGCCATTGTGAAGCTATGTGCATTCCTCAATGCAATCTCTCGAAGGTGATTGATCCGAAATCGTACCAAGGCTAAGGTGTGATGTGGCACAATGTCTTGTCGGTTCGAGCTGGTGTTCCCACCATCCTTCTTCAATATAATGACACACGTCCTAGTTCATCTAGTCGGCGAGATTGTCATTCGGGTCCCGTATTTCTACACAATATGTTCCCCTTTGAGAGGTTCATGGGAGTCCTAAAGAAATATATACGTAACGCGCTAGGCCAGAAGGAAGCATCTCCATGGGCCATCAAACAGAGGATGTCATCGGGTTTTGTGTTGACTTCATTCCTGGCCTTAAGAAGATAGGTCTCTCTAAATCGCGGTATGAGGGGAGACTGACTGGAAAATGCATGCTTGGAAGGGACTCAATAATATGCAGGGACGGATATTCTTGGTCTCAAGCACACTACAGTTCTCTGAACTCTACCTTGGTGACCCGTATGTCGATGAACACAAGAACAGTCTACGCTCCAAACACCGGAGCGGTCGACGGCTGGATTACATGTGAACACATCAGGACTTTCAGCAGTTGGTTGGAAACACGTCTCAGAGGTGACAACACTGTTTGTGATGAGTTGTACTTGTTGTCGAGGGACCATCTTTGACTGTATTGATTTACAAAGGATCTGAGATAAATGGGAATACATTTTACACGATTGACCAAGATCAAAAGAGCACCAACCAAAACAGCGGTGTCCGCTTTGATGCAACAACCGAGAGGGGAAAGGACACATATTATGGTTACATAGTGGACATATGGGAACTTGACTACGGACATGATTTTAAGGTCCCTTAGTTTAAGCGCAAATGGGTCAATCTGTCAGGAGGCGAGGTACAGGTAGACCCACAGTACAGAATGACAACAGTGGATCTGAAAAATCTTGGGTACGCTGACGAACCGTTCATCCTAGCCAATGATGTGGCACAGGTTATCTATGTGAAGGACATGTCTACCAGACCGAGAAAAAAAAAGATAAGGAAGCGAATACATCGTACGATGAGCCAAAGTGCCACATTGTTCTTTCAGGAAAAAGGGACATCGTGGGAGTGGAGGGCAAGACAGACATGTCTGGAGATTATGAAAAGTTTCATGAAATTCCTCCCTGCAAAGTCAAGGCTGACCCAAGCATCCTGATAAACGATGAAGATTATCCATGGTTACGGCGCAATAAGCAAATGACACAAGCGAAGAAAAAGTGAAGACTTTCTCCCGCAACTATTATGATGATACCATGCCAACTTTGTAACAGACGAGTATGATACCATTGTCCATTTTGTACATGCACATGCTATGTGGGTGAAATTATGATACCATGCCAACTTTCAACTTTTTTAGAGTTCATTTGAAATGCTTTAATGTCTTATGGTTCGGCCCTCGTAATACCATTAATCCTGGTTCGCTCCTTGTCAACTATGTTCTCACCAAGAACACTCTCAAGAGGGCAGCCACGTGGGCCATTGGTCCCGGTTCGTCTGGACCTTTTGGTCCCGGTTCCACGCACGAACCGGGACCAATGCGCCTCGCCCCTGGCCCATGACCATTAGTCCCGGTTTGTGCCACAAACCGGGACTAAAGGGTTGGTCCTCGTTGCGCTCAGAGTTTAGTCCCACCTCACCAACCGAAGGGCGCTCACACCGGTTTATAAGCCCGTCCCTCTCTGCCTTGTTGAGCTCCTCTCAAAGTGAAAATAGATGCCCCTATTTCAGTTTCTCATCTCCATTTTCCCCCGACGACGCCGAGCTCATCGCCGCCAGGCTGCCCCGACGCCGTCCGCCGCCTTCCCGTCGCCCCGACCCGCGCCGTCACCGTCGCCCGTGCCTCGCCGTCGCCGTCGCCAACGTTGTCCCCGAGCCCACGCGCCTTCCCTCGCCCGAGGGCGCCTTCACCGTCGGCCGTCCCGAGCCTTCCTCGTCGCCAGCGCCCCCCCCCCGCGCCACCGCCTCGCCTCGAGCCAGCCCGCCCAGCGTCGCGCCCAGCGCCGTCGTTGCCCAGCGTCGCCCTGACGCTGTCCCTGCCCCAGCGCCACCGCCTCTGCCTCATGCCGGCCCGACCTCGCCGTCGCCGACGCCGTCCATAGTGAGCCCCCGCGCCCTGCCGTGCCCCCTGCCGCCACCGCCGCCCATAGCTAGTGATGCTTTTTTGCATATATGTTGATGATATATGTATGTATGTTTTACTTCCTCATAAAAAAATATATATATGTATGTATGTATGCTTTTTTGTATGTATGTATGCTTTTTTGCTAGCTAGGAAAGTATGTATGCTTTTTTATATATGTATGTATGTATGATTTTTTGTATGTATATGTGTATGTATGTATGTATGCTTTTTTTGTATGCATATATGTTGCTGAAATATGAACAATGCATTAGGCAAAACCTTTACTTTTTTCGAAATTTTCTATTTGAACATTTTAAAAAAAACAAGCAATACTTAAAGAATGAGAGGAAAAAGGAAAATAAGAAGAGGAAGAAAGGAGGAGAAGAGGAGAAATAAATAAGAAGAGAAAAAATAAGAAAAAGAAGAGGAGAAGAAGAAAGGAATGAGCGAGAAGAAGAAAAATAGAATAAATATATTCTATTTTTTCTTCTTCTCATTCCTTTCTTCTTTCTTTTTTTTTTTTTTCGATCTCCTCCTTTATTCCTTTTTCTTCTCCTCTTTTATTTCTTCTTTGTTTTCTTATGTTTTATCGGTGCGTCGTCGTCGATATACCCTCCCGATAACTTCAACACGAGGGGGTCGATATACCCCTCCCGATAATATTATTTTCCCATGTACGTATGTCGTGTCGATATAAACTCCAATAACTTCAGCAGGTGGGGGTCGATATACCTCCGATAACTTCAACACGAGGGGGTCGATATGCCTCCCGATAATATTATTTTCCGTGTGCGTATGTCGTGTCGATATAAACTCCGATAACTTCAACACGTGGGGGGGTCGATATACCCCCTCCCGATAACTTCAACACGAGGAGGGTCGATATACCCCCTCCCGATAACTTCAACACGAGGGGGTCGATATACCCCTCACGATAACTTCAACACGTGCGGGGTCGATATACCCTCCCGATAATATTATTTTCCCATGTACGTATGTAAATGCGTTGTCGATATAAACCCTCCCAATAACTTCAACACGTGGGGGGGGGGTCGATATACCCCCTCCCGATAACTTCAACACGTGGGGGGGTCGATATACCCCCTCCCCGATAACATTATTTTCCCGTGTATGTATCTTGTCGTTGTCGATATTACCCCTTGAAGCGTTATCGAGGCCACCCCAAACCCTAGAGAAGCAGCGTCGAGGCGACTAATTAATATGATTCCTTACTGTGATTAGCTAGCTAGTTCTAGGTTTGCCACTAATATATCCATATCTGTCATGTTTGAATAATAATTGCCATGTTGTAAATATTTGTAGAAACTATGGACACCCCCGAGACGAAGCAACAGAAGTGATGTTGGGGGACATGATAGCACAAGGAAGTGATGTTGTCTTATCATTTCTGAACGAAACCGATGGTCTGGAAGGACAGGGTGAAGAAGCAGGCTATGATTATGATGGCTCCTTTGACCCAATGCCTGTGCAAGAAGGAGACCGTGAGGACGGCTCCGGTGACCCAATGACGGTGCAAGAAGGAGACCGTGATGACGGCTCCGGTGACCGAACCTAGTCTGGCCAGGTATATATATTAGTTAAGCATGTGCTGTCTAATTGATGCATTCATTGTTTTGGTATATGTACACATATTAATTAACTCTCGTCTTTCTTCTTTTTTCTAGCCCTCCGGATCGAGCACAACTTCGGTAAGGAGACAAGGCCCGAAGAAAAAGTTGAGCTCGGATGAAAGGTTTGAGATCACAGCAATCGCGCGCGACGGCGAACCGATTGAACCCATCCGGACAAAGAACGCATTTGCTGCTCTGTGCGGGGTTCTTGTTAGGGACAAGATCCCGATCAGCATCCACCAATGGTATAAGCCTTAGAACAAAGACCCTGAGGTGTCTTGTGTCAATGATATGCAGAAAGATGATCTTTGGACTGAGTTGAAGGCAAATTTCACCCTACCGCGAGAGGAGGATCCGGAGAAGCCAGTTACAGAGCAATTAATCAAAACTTTTGCTCTTAAGAAGATGGCAGGCCTATTCAGGAGGTGGAGGAAAGAGTTGAAAAAGTTTGTCGACAAAGAAGAGACACCAGAACTCATCGGCAAATATGAGAAGATCAAAGATCACTGCCCCACATTTGTGGCCCACACGACATCGGAAAAGAGTAAGAAGATGTTGGCGACAAACAAGCAAAATGCTGCGAAGAAGCAGTTTCACCATCGCACGGGGTTAGGTGGCTACCTCAAAGCCCAGCCTAAGTGGGCCAAGGCTGAGAATAATCTGCTTGATAAAGGGATCGAACCAGAGACAATGGACTGGCCAGACCGTTGCCGAACTTGGTTCTTCGGGGCTGGAGGAACCTTGGACCCTGTATCAGGGAAGCGCCATTGGACGGACGAGCAACTGAAAATACCAGTCAAGAGGCTTCGACACTATATCAATGCAGCGCAGCAAGGGAAGTTCATTCCAGACAGGGAGAACGACGAGCTCACAATGGCCCTCGGGAATCCTGAGCACCCTCGACGGACACGAGGCACACCAGGCTCCATTCCGTGGAAGGTTGGTTTTCCGGACGCAGGGGGTTACAAAACCCAGGAGAGGAGGAAGAAAGTGGAGCATAGGCAACTGCAGGCGCTGCACGAAAGGGTACAAGGGCTAGAGGAACGAGAAGCAGATCGCAGCAAACGACCTGCCGAAGCTTCCCCCGAAGCTACCCCGCCATCTCAGCGGAGAAGCAGCGTGGCTTCCACCGAGCTGCTTCAGCCAGAGCATGTCTTGACGGCTCCTGCTAGCTACCCCATGGATTTTATCACAGAGTCTCAAAATTGCCACCTTATGGCGCAATGGCAGAACTTAAAAGTCAAGGCGGCTGTCGGCCAAGTTTGACCTTCTGAACCCGGCGCAACTTTTCATTGTCGTCTGATTCCAGAAGGATATGCTAGGGTGACGGTGGACAAAATAACGAAGGGATTTGAGGACCTCCAGCTTAACCACCCTACCGGTGAAAGGGAGACTCTGTTGGGTTAATTATGCTGTGAAGACTCCATGCCTATGGCGGAAGGAGTTCATCAAGCTTCGAGGCTGGGCGCCTCCTCCTCCTCCTCCGGTGAGTCGGGGCACTCCGCCTCCTCCACCGCCTCCTCCTCCGTGAGTGGCGATCAGGGCACTCGACCTCCTTCTCCGGCGTGGCGGCACTCCGCCTCCTTCTCCGCTGCGCCTTGTGCCTTGAGCAGCCAGCAGCCTCCTCCTTCTCCGCCTCGCCCGGCAAAGGCGGAAGAGACCCGCCGCCGCCTGGCTGCTCCGTGGCGTCGTAGTCCTTCTCCTCCGCCTCGTAAGCAAACACGAAAGAAGACAGACGTCGCAGCCGCTCCGTCTGCTCCGCCGTCTAGCAGTACAGCCAAAGGCGGGAACCAATACAGATATGGTCCTTCTCTCAAGCCTCTAGAGAAGTAACCGTACGAGAGGACCGAGAAGGAAAACGCGAAGATCGTGCAGGCTGAAGTGGATGACTTCTTTGAAGGGTTGAAAGCAAAGAGACATCCACCTCCGGAGGAGAAGGTAGATCCGGTGAAAGCAAAGCGCACTATCGATGCCCTGAGGAAACCACCAAAGTCTCCTCCGAGAACCAACTATGAGCGCATTACTGAACAGACATATCTCAAAGCGGAGCAGTCGGGAAGTACTGTCAGACATCAAAGGTCAAAAGAACGAGCAGCTGCGAAAAAAATTGCTCAGCTCGGCGAACAAGCAAATCAATCGTGCCCCCCACTCAATGTGTCTAGCGGCGACATCGTCACTAATGCTCCGGGGACGGTGCCCGGTTATGGCAATCTTGCAGATTACTTGCCTGACGATGTAAATTTTGATTTCATGGAGGTGGATTAACACAGATACGAGTACGGGAAGCCTCTCGTCAAAGATGAAAAATCTCTAACAACGATGATGCGAAGATTCCATAATTGGTACATGAAAACCTGCAGAGAGTCTAGGGGGACGAATACTTTGTATCTGAGAATTAATGAGGATCACGACCTCGTTGGAACTGATCTGTTGCCTGTTCCATTTGAGGAGTTCTTCGAGTTCTTCAATCAAAAGGCCCTCGATAAATTAACGGTCTTTTGCTACTGTTTGTAAGTACTATTTCTGTCATTAAGTCTCTATATATAGCTCGGCTCTTTCATTGCATGTATTTATAATTAATTATCCTCACTATATTATGCAGATTGAAGATCGTCGAGTGCACAAAAAAAAGTATGATATTGGGTTTATTAACACAAATATCATAGATGAAATTCAGGTTAAAAGCACGCGAAGAGGCCGAGGCCAACTTGCTACAATAGTTGATCAAAAATCAAAACAAAGATATCGTACTCTTTCCTTACAACTTCAAGTGAGTGTTTCTTGTCGTGTGCATATTCGGTTTCCCTTATTACTCGAGCGAGTTTATAGTAATGCAATTGATGAGTTATGCATGCATGCGCAGCTTCCACTATGTTGTTCTGGAGATTAAGCTTGAGCGGGGACTAGTAACCGTCTTAGACTCGAGACGAAAAGATCCCGAAACCTATGCGGACATGACTAAAATCCTCAACAAGTAAGTTCAATCGATCATTATCGCACCATATCAGCAACTTTTTGTTCATTTCCTGATATCTCAAGTAATAATAACTATTTTATTTGTCTTGTAGGGTTTGGAAATAGTTCACCGCAGAAGCTCCGGGACTGCCGAAGGAGCTGCGATATACATACCCGAAAGTAAGTACTACTGGCTAGCTAGTTGCGCGCATCTCCGTTGATTCTATAGCTATACTTTCGTCAATGCCATTTATAATACTTCATTATCAGTTTGATTGACCTCTATTTCTCGTAAAGTGCTTGTGGCAGGAACAAGGAAATAATTACTATGGATACTACGTGTGCGAGTTACTCTACAACGCGACTTTGAAAAATAAGCGGGGCTACTCTAAAAGTCAATGTGAAGTGCGTAAGCAATAATTTCACAATTTCATTTTATTACACCATCATTTCTGTTGAGTTTCATTCATATATATGTATTAACCCCCTTCTTCAAATTAGATGTGGCAGATGCGGAATGAACTCCTACCACAAGATCGCATGAAAGCAATTCAAGAGGAATTGGCGGGATTCTTTCTTGACCACGTCATCAATAAAGCCGGAGAATACCATGTGGAAGTTGATTTCAATTGCTAGGGGATTGTAAGAGATCTTACATATTGTATATGTATGTAGCCGATAGCATCGGATAGATAATAGGAAAACTTGTTGTTCGACCAATCTCTCGGAGAAGGAGAGGTCGATCGATCACTTCTCTCGGTATGCATGACGAACTTCTGACTTAATGGTTTCCTTCATTTTCTTACTAGCTAGCGTGTCGAGGGCCTCTCTATGTATAGTATGTAGCGTCGACCAAGCACGGAGATAAGAGAGGACACTTCTCCCTATTAATTAGCTAGCTAACACAATATATGAAACACCTAAATTAACCCCAAAACCCCCAACCCCCTTTCAAAAAAAAAACCCCAACCCTTGAAATGCTGACGCGTGGATGCCTTTTGGTCTCGGTTGGTGCCACCAACCGGGACCAAAGGCCCTCCTGCCTGGGCTCGGCGCATCAGCCACGTGGAGGCCCATCTGTCCTGGTTCATGTAAGAACCGGGACTAAAGGGCCAGGGCATTAGTAACGACCTTTTAGTCCCGGTTCAACAACCGGGACAAAAGGCCCGTATGAACCGGGACAAATGACCCCTTTTCTACTAGTGTCATCACTGAACATTATGGTGTGCTCGGCTATGAGAAACCTTGTCAACACTTGTAAATGTAGCCCAGAAGACAAATGCATCACGATACGATGACGATATGTTTAACCCCTTATTTCCTTGCATAGTGCTAAACTGTTCTCTGGCAATTCGATCTCTATGGTAAGAGCAAGCATGGTGGAAATTAGAGGGTGTTAACAAAATAGGTTCTGTAGAAAAGCATCTCATAATCAGTGCCATAGTGTCACGACAACGTCAAATTTGTTTCAAGCTTCATATACAAACTTGTAAATATGTCAACAATTACAGGTGTTTACTTTATCAACAAGGTAATAGTGCTTAGTGTTTTCCAACAAAGTACAGTTCTACCCTCTAGATGAGAACTATTGGAAAAATACATGATGGTGTCTTTGAACGATTTTAGATAATACTGTAAATGTCTCTTAAAAACAAGATAATACTGTAAATGGGAAGCAAATATTGTGATCAGCTTGATGACATTGAAATGCATAATTTTGAGGGCTGATAGGTGTGAATAAGACCAGTAAGGGGCAACATGCACTACTAGGGAAAAGCCTATATAGAGAATCTTACCAGCATCGCTCTTCAAAATACCACGCTACTGCTACTTAGCAGCAGCGCGTGTCGCCAAAACGCGCTGCTGACAGGAAAATAGCAGTAGCGCGTCCACCGCATACAGTGCTACTGCTATAGTTGCCATGACCTCACCCCCGCTAGTTATAGCAGTAGCGCACTTTACTAAACAGCGCTACTGCTATTCAGGTTAGCTGTAGCGCGTTTTGGCAAACGCACTACAACTATCCCTACCTTATCCCCACGCGCACGACCGGCCCTCTCACTCACACTCTCACTCTCGCCCGCGTAACCGTCGTCGTGCGTCCGCCGCCGCCGCCTTCGTTCGTCCGCCGCCGAGGTACTCCCCTCCTTCCGTCCCTCCTCCAACCTCCTCGCACATCCTCCCTCCGCTTGCAGCCACCCCTCCCTCCTCCGCCGCCGCCCTCCTCCCTCCGCCTGCGGCCGCCCCTCCTCCCTCCTCCGCCGGCAGCCCTCCTCCCACCGCCCTCGACCTCGCCGCCCCTAGCTACCTCTCCGTCGCCCCCACCCCCTGCCACTAGTTAGTACTAGATTTAGTAGTAGTAGATGTTAATTTAGGGTTAGCTAGTACTAGATGTTGCTTAGTTAGTACTAGATTTTTAGTAGTAGTAGTGGTAGTTGAACTACTTTAGTTGTAGTTGAACTAGTTTAGTAAGTAAATTAATAAACTAGTTGAACTAGTTGAATTAATAGAACTAATCTATTTTCAGTAAGATAATTAATATAACTAGTTGAACTACTTTATTTTTAGAAAGAACTAGTTTTTTCTATTTATAGTAAGTTTATATTTAGTAAGAACTAGTTGAATTAATAAAACTAGTTGAACATGTCATATTTGTTGTTATTTTTTAGTTTAAGCAATTATTAGGGATGTATTAGTGATAACTTATATGGTTTCAGGTGACCTCCGTCGTCCCCGTCACCGACCCCCTCCGACATCCTCGCCGTCGTCCCAGTCACCGACCCCCTCCGACATTGAGGTGAGACCAGCCAAATATCCTTGTATATCTTGTGTTGTTGCTCAAATAGGATATGTGGTTGCCCAAGTGGCCGTTCATGTTCAGTTTACATATCCGAGTGGCCTATGTTTTGCCGGAGTGTGATTAATTTCCGTTCCGGCATATTTCAGGCGCTCGATATGTCCTTTTTTAGCAAAGGTCATGCCGGATTTTGTCGTGAATTCTGGCATGACTTGTGCTAGAATATGTACAAGTTTAATCTTTGAATTATGATTGTAGGAAATGTCGTACTCGGACGATGACGGTCTCCCGGGGGAGTGTAGCTGGTGCCACGACGATCGAGGTATGTGCGACAGATTCGTTCGGCTGGACGAAAATCGGCGCTTCAGCATTAAGCTCGAGGAGACCTTCGATTGTGAAACGGTACGCAACAACGACAAGTGTTTTTTTCGTAATTAAGCATGACTTCAACTATTTCAACGTCTAATTTTCATATTTTACAATTCGACTAGCTTATCCCATGCCATGCAAGACGCTATGTCTTGGAGAGGATGGGTTTTGAAGACCATGAAAATTTCGAAACAAAGAAAATACACCTAAGGACCCATCATGATATGGATTTTGAAGTAAATCTGTGCAATGCTCAGAGCATAACCCATTTTGGTTGCCAAAATTGGGAAGCACTTTGCAAAATGTATGGTTTTTATGAGGGTATGATTGTCACCATGGATCTTGGTGATCCTGACAGCGAGGAAGACAATATGGACATTTGGGTCCTTGTTGATACGCTTCCGATTGTACCGCTACGTGAGTTTCTCAAACATAGTTATTAACTAATTTATATTGTTTATTTCAAAATAGTTGATAGCTTATTTTCATTGACAGCTTATTTTGATTCTTCAAAGACTGTGCGGAAGATGGTAGATAAAACCCACTACACCAATGGCACCGAATTAACGTATAAGGAGAAAAATCATCTGATCGCATTTTGTACTCTTCTTGAGAATTACAATGACTATTATCGAACTCCTCCAAATTATGGTGAATACGTGCCACTAGTGCATGTGTTGAACCATGATAACTTCTCTGGAGATACCCTGGTAAGATTTTTTTACTATTACGACATCCGTGCATCTTTTGCATACTTCTAAAACTAGTACATCATTGCTAACTACGAAGTTATTATTATGTTTTTCAACAGAAACTCCCGATGGATTGTGTGCCTCATCTGATGTCTCTGCATGGTCGCCTCTCAGTTCTGAACATACTGCCAGGTAAATCTACGGAGCTCACTTGTGCATATCGGATTTCTAAAACCCGTGAACACATGATCATCAAAGAATGGAAGAAATGTATGGACATTCGCAAGGAGGTTCTTGGAAGTAACATTCAGCGAAAGGCAAGAACTTGAGACAGGCTAATCTCCATTCTTCATAATGGAGAGTCAGGGGCTATCTTGTTTTTTGCTATTTTACCTTAGAAAATGTACTATGTCTTAATCGAATGTAATAGGTCCTATGAGGTACAATATGTTTATTATGTGGTAATGTGTTAGAGTTGATAATGATGATCTTGAGGAGGTGCTATGTGATGTCAATGATGAAAACGATGATCTTGAGGAGGTGTTATATGACAATGATGTATTATGATGCTAACTTGTTAATGATATGATGATGATGAAGATATTATTATATCATTGGGTTAAAGAACCGCGGATTAGTTTCAAGTGGATGGACATCCACTTGAAACTAGTCCACGGTTCTTTCACCCCATGATGTAATAACTCATTATGATAAAAACAATCTCTAAATTCCTGTTGTATGAAAACTTGTGTAAAGGTGTATGAATACAACATGAAAAAGAAAAGAAATAAAATACTAAATAATAGTAGTAGCGCGGGTGAGGAGAAGCGCTACTACTAATTACCAGTAGCGATGTTCTGAAGAAGCGCTGCTACTAAGTCAATTTAGCAGTAGCGTGGGTCGAGACGCGCTATTGCTAAGCATTAGCTGTAGCGCCTTATCAGTAGCGCTCCTACCCGCGCTACTGATAGGCCCAAAACTCGCGCTGCTGCTAGGCTTTTCCCTAGTAGTGATGCCTTTGGTACTCATCTGGTTTTGATTTATAAAAACATCTTCAAAGATAGCACCGTTTGCCTGTCCCTTCTGGCAAATGAGACTGATAGTGGTTCTCAGTTGTCATTTGTGTGGATTCATACTTGAGTTAATTGCTTGAATAACATAACATTATGTGATGAGATGTGGCATCCATGTGTTTGCCAACAAGATGGCATGAGCCTCAGCATCCACAGGGTATGTAGCAGTAGCTTCCTGCACTTCTATTGTAGATTAGACCTGCTTGGCTTGAGCCTGAACATGAACTGCAAGTCCCATATAAAGGGATCGATGATAAGAAGCATACGTGTTACCTCCAACTTGTGGTCCTCTCCCAGTATCTATAATACCTAAATAATTTATCCACACTAACCTATTTCTCTTGTTGAACATATAAACCTTCAAGAAGTCCTAGGCAGAACCGTTGCCTCCACGTCGCTCTATAAACGCTGCTGCCACCGCCTGTAATTTTCATGCCCCGCCAAGGGCATCTTAGTAATTTCATGTACAGACAAGTACAGGGTATAAAAGTCACCCGCTGCGATGAAGAAACCCTGGCCGTCGCTCGCCCCCATGGCGACCTAACTCGTCCCTCCGCCTCCTCTCCTGCCGCCGCCACCTCCTCCCGCGACCCCGTCTCCTCCCCCGCCGCCGCCTCCTGGGCCTCGCCCTCACCCTCTCTCCCGCGACCCCTGCCTCCTCCCTGATGCGCATCCAGGGCCTCGCCCCAGTCCTCCTTCTCCACCATCACCGATTAGGCGGGCTCGTGGTCGACCGGCGGTGGCTTTGATCTGGAGAAGGAGAGGGCAGGAGTGTGGCCTCGATCTAGAGAAGGGGAGACGCCTCGCACATCTTCAGCCCTCTCAATCAGGTACGTGCCTCCTTTGCATTTCTTTGTTCTTAATTAGCCCATTTTTGCTCTGATTCTTGGACGTACTGTCGAATATGAACATGAGCGTTTAATTATGTGCACGTTGTAAAATATACTCATGACCCTTGAAACAACTAACTATTTCAGGAGGACATTCAGCGCATGGCAGATATGGGATTGTATGCCTACAAATTCTCAACTGCATGGTCTCGGATACTCCCAAATATGCATTATCAGTACAAATTTTGTGCGCCCCTTAATAATTTGACCGATAGACAGGGTTGTCAAATTATGGAGAAATAAATCAACATATATATCAGCACACTAATAGTAATAGCCTTGTGTGTTTTGTTTGATGTCCAGATGGTACCGGTGAGGTCAACTAGGCAGGCATCGACCACTACAACAAGGTCATTGATGCACTCCTAGCAAAAGGTGAACTTTTGTACACTCTAAAGATCAAAACATTTTTGACCAGTGTTGAAGTTTTATCGAAAATAACCGTTGAATCCAAATTAGTTATGAGCTCACTAACAAGGTGAACTAGAATTATCATTTTTCAGGGATTGAGCCGTATGTTACCCTCTACCACTGGGACCTTCCCCAGGCCCTGGAAGACAAGTACAGTGGGCTACTTGATAGGCAGATAATGTATGTACTGTAGGCACCTTGATTTGGAACAACTTTTCTTGGGTCCTCCAATGGTGGTCAAACAACCAGAACATGCAAATTATAGATGCAGCAACGACTATGCGGCGTATGCAGAGACGTGTTTCAAGGCGTCTGGGGACAGGGTGAAGCGTTGTATCACCTTCAACGAGCCACACACGGTGGCGGTGCAGGGCTACGACAGCGGGATCCACACGCTGGGCTGCTGCTCTGTGCTCCGCCACCTCTACTGCAAACAAGGGAGCTCCGGCACCGAGCCCTACATTGTCGCTCACAACATCATCCTCGCTCATGCCATGGTTTCAGACATCTACAGGAAGAAGTACAAGGTCGGTCGGAAGTCAGAACATCTTATATATTGGTTTAGTTCAGGTTTTGCTCTTTGAAAATTGATGTGGTTTCCCCTTGGGCCTGAAGTTGCTGTGCATTAATATTATGCAGGCAGAGCAGAATGGAGAGGTGGGGATGTTGTTGGATGTGATATGGTACGAGCCTGTCTCAAACTCCACAGCTGATGTTGAGTCCGCTAAGAGAGCACAAGAGTTCCAGTTGGGATGGTCAGTGAGCCTCACTCACTAACTCCATTGACTGTTTTCTACTAATTAATCTAATCATGGATGGATTGCCAACAACAGAAGTACAGAATTAGCCTGGCAGTTTTGTATAATTATTTGATTACAGTGACAATAATTCATTCTTTAATCTTATATGTTCCTCATGAATTAACTATTTGAGTTGGCGCTTATGCCATTTCTGATATGACATCATTTTCTTAATTTCTTAGAAGATGATGGTTCTTCTTCTCCTATTTGATGTTGCCGTCAGGGAGTCAGATTTCCCAGATAATCCATTCGTGGCATCTTCTTGCTATCATGGAAGAGTTGATACTTTTTTGCCCTTTCTCTGCAATACTTGGCTACTATCTGCAGTTTTTGTATCAACCAAGGGATTGAGTGAAACTCTCCTGTGTCATAGTCTGAGTGTATTAGACTTTAGTGGTAACTGACTTTTGATGTTAATTGCTAATCAGATGGTAATATACTAATGTAAATAGTGACTGTTGATTTAAATAGTGACCATTGCGAATTAGTTTCAGAGTTGGCTGTTGATGTGAAGTGACTCATTTTTAATACTGTGGACTATTTTAGATTCAATAATGTTTCAGAGTTTTCACCGGCTTACTGTTTCAGAGTTGGTCCTTATCAAATTAATTATTAGATAGCGAATGTTGATGTCAATAGTGGCTGACTGAGTGTACCTCTTAATATGTTAATTGGTAAAAAGTAATATAGTAATGTTAATTCCGTATATTTTTTGGCTTTACGAATCTGAACAAATGTATACGCTTTATTGAACATGCAATTTCTGAACCATTGTTATGTACTAAAAACTGTCAGTTCTGTGTAATGTAATGTAGTTTCTTTAGCTTCTGGATTTGCACACGGATACATACTATTTAGGTGATGCCATTGACCGGAACAACACAACCATCATCATACTATGTTACCTATTCAGATCACCAAAGTTCTGCTCCCAAAGATTAGTTTTAGTGCACTTTAACTCAATTATTGTCGATACTTGATACCCATCACCGAAAGCACTAGGTAGCATCTGATTCATTTTTATTCAAGTAATTAAATGTAATTGTTATGCAGCAATTTATTCCCAATGTTATGAATGCCTAGCTTTATAGATATCCTCCTGGCCTGTTTGCTGCTTTATTGAGTACCGTTAGTGCTCCATTAACACGGCTTTCTTCAGTTAAATGTGGTTCTAATTCTTGATTCTGCTTGTTGAGTGCCATCATTTTTGTCCGACCGGGCACAGGTAACTATCAATTCAAAAGCACGGGCGGCGTGGTTTTACTGTGGGTGTTGAGGAGCGGGGGAAGGTGAGGAGGACGAAGGTGGGGAAGGAGCAGCGAGTCTGGTGATGGGTTAGGGCCACCGGTCGAGGGGGAGGGGAAGGCGGCCACTGCTCGCCACCTCCCTGCCTCGTTTGCTGCATCGTCACCCTCCTATCCACTGCTCCTTGTCCTCCGCGACACAGCTCCGGCCACAGCAGCTTGTTGCCTCCCGCTTCCTTCCTTGCATGCTAACCACTGCCTCACCAGATTGGTGTTGAACATAATAAGGTATAAGGCCATCCATACTCATTTTCCTTCTCTGTATTTTTTCTTGTTCACTGGTCATGATTGGTTTGAGTATCATTATTTTGTAAATTAGATGCAAATGTTAGAACCAGCACCGATTTTTTAGTCATATGGTAGTGTTGTGGCGAGCTGAGGATAGTATACAACTCATGCTGCACTCTCAAATTCGATCAGTAATTTAGTCAAGGTAATAAATAGAACATGAACTACCATAACATAGTTACATTGTTATGTTGAAAATAGCCAAGTTCTTGCTGGGTAGAGCATGAACTACCAGGGGACGGTGCCAGTCGGGTGTTGCGGAGGGATTTCTTCTGGAGCTCGGCGTGGTGCCCTTTTGTGATTTGTTTTCTTTTGTGCTGCTTGAAGTGGTACTCTAACATTTAACTTTTTTATGAAATTACAAGTTAGTTACTTTTAAGTCAAGTATACATATTAACTGAAGCACATCTGAATGTTATTTTATCTTACTTGGCATAATAGTGGCGGTGGTTCTGAAGCCTACCCAAATTATGAATCAGTATGGTAATTCTAACAAGTGGTGCTCTAATATTCACTTATTCAGTTGTGTTTGGAATGACCTCTTTCTGCTTCCTATTGTAAGCTTTCGTTTTTTTGTTTGTCTGCTGTTTTCTTCCTTCTGTATTTTTTTTCTTTCTTTGGTGCTGGCGGCCAAATCCAGAGGCTAATTTGTTTCCTTTCAAGGAGGAAGTAATATATGAGTTTCTTTTCACTTCCTTGCTCTTGCTTAAATACAATATCTTGTTTATCGACAAAGGAATCAACTGAGATTTGCTTTTGTTCTGCAAATGGGATTCCAATCAAATTTCAGTTTAACATTTTCTAGACCGTCATCAAAATATTCTTGGTTGCTTTGGTGGTAAGCATACTGAAGGTAGTATTCCATTGTCACTGACATTTTACAGTTAAATGTATTTCTAATTAAGTTTCTACAGAAATATGGTTGTTGAGTAGCATTGTTGATTTATTATAAGGTACTTATTGCTGTTAGTGTCCCTTTCTGCATGCTGATGGGATAGTCAATTGGGTTCATCATGATGGATGTTTACGGTACCATAATTGTTGGATGCCCTTTTTTATCAAGTGGTTATAAATTCTGTCAAACCCATGTCTTTACGTGATTTTCTAACATGGAAGTAGTCACTTCCTGGATATCGGAGTATGTACATAGAACTGAACCGCTTATCGCCTCATGTTTTGCTACAGAAAAATCAAGCACGAGACATGTGCTAGGATGATGGATTTCATATTAAAAAGGAGGTAATATATGAGCACTTGGAATGCAGTAGACATATGTTTATAGTAGTGTAATTGTAGGATTCCTGATTTGTGGTGCCTAGACCACCTGGATTAATTAGTTTTTGTAGTTCCTGTATTTTATTTCTTACTACATTTTTCTGGGTCGTTTCAAAATTTCTGCTCTACACAGAATCTTAAGAAGTTTGGGTATGCACACATGTCCTAATAATAATGAGCTGGTTAGTGCAATGCATGTGGCCTGATTACTTCTTTTCTTTTCTTTTTTTACGTTGTACGTTCTTGGAGGTCGCCTTTTCTCTCTTCTGTTGATCAAGCTTTCTTCTTCTTTCTTCTGCTTATCAGGGTTTCTTCCTTTCCTTTTTTTTCTGGAAATTGCATTTATTGTGTGACCTATGTATTGTCATTATTCTTGCTTCATTGGTCGTGTTTATATTCTGGGTTTAGCCTGCTTTTTCATGCTTGTGTGAATTGACCATGGTCTATTCTTGTTGGGATAAAGCCTGAACTGCCGGGTACACTTTGCTTATTGTCCTTATTCTGGTTCTCCTTGGCATCTTTCTATCAGTGGAGATCCTTGTTTTCAAATAGCAGGGATAGAGGGACAGAAAAGATGTATTTGTCGCGGCGCTGCAAGTGTTGCCCCCCTCCTCCCCAAGGGCAAGGTGAAGGAAGGTGCATGTGTGGTTTTTCTGCAGCTTGCAGCGAGGATTGCTGTGTTCAACCTGCACAAGAATGCCAAGAGGTCCTTCTCAGAGACGTATGCCACGGCGCATGTTTCTGCCATGATTTCCTTCGGTTGGATTTCATGGATTTAGGTGTTGAAAAATTATGGGCTGTGGATGCAGGATTAAGGACATGTATACCTGCACTACAACGAGAGATCTAGGCTGCTTCTTTGTGGCTTCCAAACTTGAAATGTTTGTTTGGAACTTAGTTTAGTTTTTTGTTGTGGATTCACAGCTTCTCACATGTACCATCCACTTAGACCTTTAGATTTCTAAAGAAACTAAATGAAGATATGGTGGTATGGTCTCTATAGTACAACTTAAAGCCTTCCATGCTTTATATTTCATTGAAATTTGCTCTTGAAGAATCATGTATCTATGTTAAGATCCGGTGAGAAAAGGCGGTTTCCAAGTAGAGGATGTGGGAGTGTTGGCCACATTTGGTTTTCGACTTGGGTTCCAAATATTCTCACAATACTTGGCTCCCTTTCGGCCTTTGCGCCATTGGCGCAACGAGTCATCTAGTTTATATGAAAGAGCTATGATACTTTAGAAGAGGGCGGAATAGAGTAGATAGACTGATGAAAGTCTATTTAAACTATCATGTTGCAATTAGTACTTTTGATTCCAAAGGATTACCAAGATACACTCCATTGCTTACATAGCCCTCTAGCTATAGTTTACTTGAAGATTTTATCACACTACCAATTGTTGTGTGCAGAGATATTTTGTTTCAGCAAACTTGATCATGTGGACATTGTTATGTACAACTATCTAAGGCTTCATCGGCTAAAGGGAACCTGAACTATAAGAACTCAAGCTATTTATCCTCTGGTGACTACATGGAACCTCAACTAGAAGAAGTCAAGCTCTATTTCCTCAAGCAATATATTGGGTTGTATTGTATGATTCTATATATGCTTGTTTTGTGATGTAATACGAGTGTACTCTATAGTAAGATGGAATACATAAATACTTGTTTTTGCGGTGTCATATGGATATTATTGAGAATTTATTGAATAAAATATTTCACTTGTTAGTGATGTAGTACAAATATACTTGAAAATTTTGTAAATGAAATATTGTACATTTTGCAACAAAATGAAATATCATACTTGTATTTTTTTCCGGGAAAATAATTGTATCCAATGCATGGATGATTATGACTTGTTTGTGGAGGGGTAGATAATCCATGCATATATGTTGATACATGAGTGCTCCACCTCCTTGGCCAAGATTGCCAAGAGTGGAGAAAAAACCAACATTTTAATTAGAAACCAGATTATTGGATGACCCAATTACAATGATTAGATGCTTGTCTGTGCATTAGAATAGAGGTTAAGAAATCTTACCTAAATATCTTCTTTGTCATTATTTGGTGAAACCTTGTTCTTGAAAACAATATTCTTTTATTGTCTCCCCCAACCAGGATAAATAAGAAAATTATTACCTATGGTTATACGTGTATTACACGTGCACGCTTACTAGTAGTGGTAGTAGATTAGCTGCACTGGTTCGATCACAAAATTATTGGGCACATGTTGGGAGTTCGAATCCTGCTACGCTAATCGTTTTTCCTCTTTTTTCGCATCGACGTGTTCACTACGTGGGTTGGCCCGTTAGTTCGGCACCCTTGTGCGAAGCACCGCCAGTCTGCCGCAGAATGCGGCAGATAGGAGGTCCCCCAAACCAGGTCCGGTCCGGTCCGCTCTGTCAGACCCAAACCTTTTTTTCTGAATTATTACAGGGCCCAGTCCACAGTTACTCTCACGCGCCCACTTAGCCGCGGCGCGCCGTCCTGATTTCCCTGACCAAACTGAACATAGAGGACCACCTAAAAAAACTGAACAGAGAGGCTCGCCGTCATGGCCTCCTGCCGCCCCTCGCCGTCGCCACTTGCCGTTTCGGCCCGGTCTGGAGCGCCGTAGGTCACGGAAAACAGGACCGCTCTCCATCGACCAGCATTGTGCAGTTTCGGGCCGCCGGCATCCCTCCATAGGATCCATGATGACAATTGACAAACCCTAACCAATATGTGGTCTGATTGCGTAAACCACCCCCAATAGATAGTGTATTTTTCTAAATAATACATTTTTTAAATTAATTTTCATAAATATTACGCTGGGTAAATTTTTTTCAAAAATAATACACCATCGGTCTGCTGCAGGCCGACTGCGCCTAGGCGGCCCACAGCCGGCCGATTGGATTCCAGTCGGCCTACAGCTGGCCGACTGGCCCCTGTCGGCCCACTGTGGGCTGATTGGGTCTGGAGCTAATTGGCTCGCTGTGGGCTAATTGTTTTTGCAAAAAAAAGTAGGCCTAAATAATATATGTTTAAAAAAAATGTTAATCATGTAATTAAAAAATGTTAAACATGTATAAAAAAACATTCCTGATGTATACAAACAATGTACAATATATATGCAAAAAAGTTGACTAAAAATATGTTTTAAAACTGTTAATCATGTATTTAAAATTGTTATATGTGTGTATAAAAATGTTCCTTACCTATACAAAACATATAGAATGTGTATGAAAAAAAAGTTGACACCAAAAAAATATGTTTGAAAAAATGTTAATCATGTATTTGAAAAAATGTTGCTTATGTATAAAAAAAATATAGAATGTGTATGAAAAAAAGTTGACACCAAAAAATATGTTTGAAAAAATGTTAATCATGTATTTAAAAAATGTTCAACGAGTACACAAAAATGTTTCATGTATTGGAATGGGGTTAAATGTGTATAAAAAAATATGATTGGTTGCTCTTTTTGTATGGAACTGGAACATTTTTTTTCAAACATATTTTTTTGGTGTCAACTTTTTTTCATACACATTCTATATTTTTTTATATATAAGGAACATTTTTTATACACACATTTAGCAATTTTTCATCATGTATTTGAAAAAATGTCAACTTTTCAAACATAAATTTTTGGTGTCAACTTTTTTTCATATACATTCTATATTTTTTGTATAAATAAGGAACATTTTTATACACACATTTAACAATTTTTAAATACATGCTTAACACTTTTCAAAACATATTTTTTATGTCAACTTTTTTGCATATATATTGTACAATTTTTGTATACATCAGGAACATTTTTTTATACACGTTTAACATTTTTTAATTACATGATTAACATTTTTTTAAACATATATGTTTTTATGCCTACTTTTTTTGCAAAAACAATTAGCACACAGGGAGCCAATTAGCTCCAGTCGGCCCACGGTTGGCCGACAGGGGCCAGTCGGCCAGCTGTAGGCCGACTGGAATCCAATCGGCCTGCTGTGGGCTGAAATTGTTTTATCCAGCGTAATATTTATGAAAATTAATAAAAAAAAGTATTATTTTAAAAAAATAGCCAATAGATACGTACAGTATAAAGAGAGCAGCCAACCTTTTCCCCAACCGCGTAACCCTAGCCGGGACCGGGAGGGCATTATCCGCAATCCCCTGCAGACGGGCGATCGACATCCTTCTCTTCCAGATCTGCCGCTGTTCCTTCCTTCCCGGCTATAAGCTCGACGCACGGAATCAGCTAGGATAGTTTGCGCGATGTGAGTGTTTTCTATTTCCTCATGACCAGTCCCGTCCCGCCCCTTCCCTTCTATGTATACTGTTTTATCTGTCAATCGCAGATTCGCAGTCCACCCCCATCTAATCACAGCAACAATTAAGCTGATATACCAGTTTGGATTTGAATTTCTAAGTTACCTTTTAAATAGCTCTTTGATTTTGGATGGATGCAACACTGTGATTTTTGCAATCATATCATCTCAATAACTCTTTGATTTTCGACGTATGCAACACTGTGATTTTGGCAAGCATATTATCTCCAGGACTGCAAAAACCAGTAGGGAGGAGAGAGGCAGCAGCAGTGGCAAGTGGTCTGGGGCGACCGAAGCTGCGATGAAGATGTGGAAAGGTAAGTCATTGACCGATTTATGAGCTTTCTTGCTGCTGATTTTTTCATCGATTTCTTCTAAATGTTAGTTGCTTGCTAGAGTACTGATGATCTAGTGGTTTATCATGCATGTTATTTAATTAGTTCGGAAAGATATCGTAAAGCAGGCTCGAGCTAAGGAACAGTTCTTCAGGGAAAAGGAACCTGACCGACATGTTACTCCATTCAAACCCACAAAATTTGGTGGCTGCATCCAGGAAATTTCAGATTCGCATTTCAGCCACAGTGTTGTCTCAATTGCTCTTCTCCAGGGTGATTATTCTGCTTATTCTCTCCAAATTCATATTCATTCATCTTACTGATTTTTAGTCATGATCTTAATTTGTACAGGAGAAAAGATAGTATTCGCATGCTCCGGAACAGCCGTACGACGCTGGAACATACAAGATCCCCATACAGTATTTGTGACTAGCTCACGTTTGGTGGTGGAATTTGAGAATAACAGAACCAGAGATGATGATTTTGTGGTTAGTGCAACTCGCTGTTTTCCTGTGCTATGAAATGATCGATGATGATTCATCATTCTGCAGTAATGTTGTACTGAGGCTTTCCTCACTACAGGTTCAAGTCCGTCGTCCTGATGGTACAACTATCCATGGGTTGTTGGGCTTATGGGATGAAAAAATGGAAATTGCTATTGTGACGGCCTTCAACACCCGATATCTCTACCCTGTGGATACATGTGGCCCTCTGGATCTGCAGCGAGATGACACACATAAGCTTAATCTATTTGCAGCTGGTCGTGACTTCGACGGCACTTTGATGAGCATAAAATGCAATGATCTTCATTTCAAAGATGGCATTGGGTTTTGCAAATGTGGTGTCACAGAGGTATAGTCTTTATTTTTGTCTGGCTTTTTTGCATGTTATCTGTGAATGTTTCCTTTACAGTCCCTGTCTCTTTTACTAGGCTGGACTTGGAGGGCCAGTTATACTATTTAATGGCGGTGAAGGGCGCCTTGCTGGGGTGATAACTAGGTTGTGTCAAGGCGGTTTCTTGTTCATACCAACGGAGCTACTTCATGAACGGTTGCAGCAATTTGAGATACCCAGGTATTATCTACTGGCTAGTAAGTATTTATGAGTTGCTAGCGCAATGCCCGTGTGTTGCTACGAAGCCATAAAAAGCTGAGTAGTTAGGTCACTGGCCTAGTAGATCGTCGAAAGATGTTGGTATACGACATTTAGAAGAGAATGAGATACAATTAGAGATGTTGTGCCAGGCGTTAGAGAATCTTAAGGGGTCATTGTAGGTCCTTTCCAAGAATTTAAGTGAAGCAACTACAAGAAACAACAACAACAAAGTCTTTCGGTCCCAAACAAGTTGGGGTATGCTAGTGTCATGGTTCTGGCACATGGATAGCTAACTTCCACGTACCGCTGTCCATTGCTAGTTCTTTGGTGATATTTCAGCTCTTCAGATCTCTTTTTATGGACTCCTCGCATGTCAAGTTGGCCTACTGTTGCTCCGGAGTTACAATTTGCTCTCTCTCTCTCTCTCTCTCTCTCTCTCTCTCTCTCTCTCTCTCTCTCTCTCAAATATAAGATGTTCTAACTCTTTTTCAGAATAGGATATATGTAGACATGTTCTAGTGTGTTTGTTCACTCATTTTAGTTCGTATATAATCCATATTGAAGTATCCAAAACATCCTATATTTGTGAACTGATGGAATATATTGGAAGAATTGTTTGCGAGAGAAAATTGAACCAAGAGCATAATTTTGAGGTATTCTCATTTCTGTATTTTCCATTTGTGCCTTTTACAAGAGCTTTGATCTCAAATGAAGTAAAAGTACATTTGTTGATTTACCTCTTTTGAGAAGTTACTAGTCCACATGTGGATAGGAGTACATTTGTTTATTTATGAAGGTTGTTCGTCCCACATGTGAACTCGCCACGAACTTCAACCTTTATACATGTCCCCGATTTGCTTATCTATAGAAGTTCCAAATACCCCTCTTGTTCCACTTGAATTTGATGTTCTTGCTTCAATGTTGAAGCTTGCGTATTTGCCTAAATGAAGAAGAGCATGAGCATTTCGTTCAGGTGGGAGTCAAGAACAATGCCACTCATTTTCGTGCTATCTCGATCCTCGTTTTTTGCTGATTACTTATAAGTTGATGTTCAAGTCTTTTTTTATACATGTTTCCTTTCTTACAGTTTGGTGTATATCTACTTCAGTTGCTTGTAGTAATAAACATGTTTAATTGCAGTAATACTACCCGGTTCCGTGAATATTCCTTGCCTCAGGGTGCATCCTGCGTTGTCCCTTCAGGTTTGAATTATCATTTTTTTTATAAAGGGCGCTTTATTACTTAAAAGGTTTAAGCATTACACATGGGCCATTAATTGACTATGTGAATGCTATCTTAGTATAATCTAACACTCTTATCAATCATCTTAATTATTGCATCAGGATTTAAGGTCAGATCTAAGATGCTTGATTCTTTGGGCTACCCCCTACCACCACCACTTGTGTTTGAGTGTAAGTCGTAGTCTTATATTACTGACTTCTCCCTTGTGCACTTCTTTATTTCTAATTTATGTACTTGTTTCCTAATTAACTAGATAATGGGCGATTAGTTGGTACATTCGAAGAAAGGTTTGGTGAAGTTCACTACTGGAAAGGGTATCGTTTAGACATCTACGCCAACTATGAGAAGCCTCTCTGGAAGCAACTTGGAAAAAAAGTTGTTGAGCGTGTATGTAGAAGTGTTGTCTCAGTTGCTTCATTCAATGGTAACGGCACGAGGTGTTTTGCTTGCACAGGTTTGCTTATAACTATTGAGGACCGCATGTTTGTCCTCACTTCGGCCAGTTTGGTTAGAACTGGTGATGCTGAAGACAACATTGATCCGAACTTGATGGTTAGTTGTTGATCCTACTCAGTTTTCTTCACCTTTTAAGTTTGGTGATGGTTAACTAGTTGAGCTCTATAAACTCTATTTTCTGTAGATTAATGTGTTTCTCCCGCCAGAACAATCAGTGGTGGGGAAACTAGAATTTTACCATCAAGATTACAACATTGCCATTGTCGGTATCGAGGATAATCTCGCTGATGTTTGTCCACAAGATATCTTCGGAGTCACAAAGTCATCTAAATCTGAGGTGGTAGCTATTGGGCGTACAACTAGAGAAAATGATGGGTTATTGATGGCCTCAAAGGGTAACATGAAATGTATAAGTACAAGAAACAAGGATTTGGGTTCAAAACTTGATTGCAAAGATCTCAAACTGTCAACTTGTCAAATCAAGAAGGTACAGTGATTTTTTTCCTGCCATCCTTTACGTCATTACGTGGTACATGTGTAGATAGTTAATCTATTTGAGTTGTATCTTCCGTTTATTGATAATAATGAGCTGCTAGCTAGATTTACTACTGCAGCTTCTCCATGTAAGTTTATGGGCATTATTTTTGTATTAGGTTGGGATTGGAGGGCCCCTTATTTGTCTTGATGATGGGAGTTTTGTTGGCATGAACTTCTATGATGAAAGTGGTACAACTCCTTACCTGCCAAGGAGCAGTATTCTAAAAGTTCTAAAGAGAGGGCGTAGTCTTCTGTCACAAGGGTAAACTTTTTTCTCTTGATGCCGATTGGCAGACATGTGTATCCTACAAACTTTCATTGACAAATATATGTTGGACAACAGGAAATTGCTCCCTCCCATTATGCTGGACACAAAGAGAAGGGGTAATGCTACAAAGAGGAACCGGTAAAGCTTTCTATTTCTCAATGCCACTTGTTTGTGATAGCATACTGTTTATTTGACAATGGACATATATTGAAAATATTATATTGAAAAGAAAAGATTATATTGAATGGCAGGTGGCATGTACCCAAGCCATATTGGTTCCTTGCTGGTCAAGTTGATGTTCTAGGCCAGCTTGTTGGGAAAGTTCCCATGTAAACGTCAAGCTGCTGTTCGAGTGCTCTATTTGAATTTAGTCCATTTTGTCCCTCACAAACATTATATAATTTATTAAGAGGCATGTGCAATTTATTATGTTTTGTCAAAAATGTTTTTATGGTATTTGTTTAGTATGTCTATTACTGTCAAGTATCTAATCATGTATGGAAGTGGTGGATATGTATTTTCTATGATATATGAGTTTGTTTTATGCTCCCACAGATCTGGAAAATTGTAATTCTTTGACTTCTTTTTCTCTGGTACTAGCTAGTAGCTTGGATCATTTTATCACTGCACCTTCAATATCCGCTACTAGTTGATACATCATCGCATGAGGGTCTATTAGGAGAGGTTTTTTTAATATAAAGATGGGAAACACCTTCGGCCTCTGCATCGAGTGACACACAGAGCCTTTCATTGATTATACCAAAGTTGATGATCCGAAGTAGCTGACTCCGTGGGATAAGTTTGATGCCATCAGTTACTCTACGCAACCAGCTTCCTATTTGGTGTTGCTGCTACGTCTCGGCATCCAACCAACAATAATTCAAAGTAGCCTTTTTTTAGGATCTAATTCAAAGTAGCTGACTCCGTCATCAAGGGATTTGTCTGCCTATATTAGGCCCATCAGTTCATAGGCTTCTGTGAAGGTCGAGCACAGTGTAGGATCGAAAGTATGTCTAGAGGGGGCCGGGGGGGGGGGGGGTGATTAGACTACTTGACCAAATAAAAATCTAGCCTTTTCCCAATTTTGGTTCTTGGCAGATTTTAGCAACTTAGCACAAGTCAAACAATCAACCTACACATGCAATTCTAAGAATATAGCAGCAGAATGTAAAACAATTGCATATGAAGGTAAAGGGAGGAGTTTGAGGAGGCAAACGCAATGTTGACACGGAGATTTTTTATCCATGGTTCCGATTGGTGGTGCTATCGTACATCCATATTGATGGAGACTTCAACCCACGAAGGGTAACGGTTGCGCGAGTCCACAGAGGGCTCCACCCACGAAGGGTCCACGAAGAAGCAACCTTTTCTATCCCACCATGGCTGTCGCCCACGAAGGAATTGCCTCATTAGGGGTAGATCTTCACGAAGTAGGCGATCTCCTTGCCCGTATAAACTCCTTGGTTCAACTCCACAATCTTGTCGCAGGCTCCCAAGTGACACCTAGCCAATCTAGGAGACACCACTCTCCAAGAAGTAACAAATGGTGTGTTGATGATGAACTCCTTGCTCTTGTGCTTCAAATGATAGTCTCCCCAACACTCAACTCTCTCTCACAGGATTTGGATTTGATGGAAAGAAGATTTGAGTGGAAAGCAACTTGGGGAAGGCTAGAGATCAAGATTTATGTGGTAGGAATGGAAGATCTTGACCTCAACACAAGTGTAGGTGGTTCTCTCTCAGAAAATGTATACTGGAAGTGTAGGCACGTTCTGATGGCTCTCTCCACGAATGAAGAGTGGGTGGAGGGGTATATATAGCCTCCACACAAAATCTAACCGTTACACACAACTTACCAAACTCGGTGGGACCGAATTGTGAAACTCGGTCGGACCGATTTAGGAAATAATGTGACCGTTAGGATTTTTGGTGGGACCGATATGGTTAGGGTTAGGGCATAACGTAATCTCCGTGAGACCGATTACACAAACTCGGTGAGACCGATTACACAAACTCGGTGAGACCAATTTTCGTAATGGACACACAGAGGGTTGGTCCGGCAAACTCGGTGGGACCGATTCGCTCATCTCGGTTAGACCGAAACGTTACGAAAAGGAAACAGTAAATTTGCATTGCAATCTCGATGGGACCGATCGCTCATCTCGGTTTGCTTGAAACGTTACAAAGGAAAACAGAGAGATTGCAACCCCATCTCGGTGAGCCCGAGAACCCTATCGGTGAGACCGAAAAGACTAAGGTTTGTGGCCGTGGCTATGACATCTGAACTCGGTGGCGCCGGATAGATGATTTTGGTGGGGCCGAGTTTGTCTTTTGGTTTAGGTCATATGTGGATGTGAGAAAGTATTCGAGGGCTTTGGGGCATATCACTAAGTATTTTGAGCAAGAAACTCATTAAGCAACACCTCATCCCTCCTTGATAGTATTGGCTTTCCCTATAGACTTAATGTGATCTTGAATCACTAAAATAGAAAATGTAGAGTCTTGTGCTTTGAGCTTGAGCCAATCCGATTGTCCTTAGCATTTTGAGGGATCCACTTTTCTCATCCATGCCATGCCAATCATTGAGCTTTCCTGAAATATTTATCTTGAAATAGAATTAGCTCAATGAGCTATATGTTGTTAGGAATTACCAAAACCACCCAGGATAGTTGCACTTTCACAAAGCCTTACATTTACACTTCTCAAATCCTCATATGAAGTGAAACCTCTAGCATGATTGAGAAGCACTCTCATGAAGTATCACTAGTAGATAAATGATTATACGCAACATTTATTGGTGGCGCGCCAGTTTCAATCAACGCCACCATTATTTTGTCCAAATCCGGCAGAGTTTTAGTTTAGAAAAACGTGATGCAATTTTACAGTCGTTGTAGACTCAATTATGCACAATCCCACAAAAGGAACAGTTAAAATGACGCTCGAGGAGGCGGGGATGACCAAAACTAATCTGCTATCCAAAAAAATCTGCACGAACGAGCGAGGGCAAAGTTGACGTTGAGACCCCAAGCTTCATGTACAATTTTTTCCATGATCTCAGTTGAAATCGAAGTTGATGTTTGAGTAAGACGCCCATCAATATCTGACAAAACTGACATGGGGTGTGGTCATCGACCAGGTCGAGGCGACCAGTAGAGTCGGCGACGAACGAGATCCCGCTGAAGACGAAGATCTGGCCCGGTATGAAGGTCATGCTGGTGCTGATCTGCTCGCCGATGTTGATCTCCCTGTGACTATGTAGCGGGACCTGCATAGGCCACTAATGTCAGTCGATTAAGATGGATCTCGAGTAGGGAGTCCCGAGCTAGTAGCCTTGACACGATGCTAATAGAGACACAAATTTTTACCCAGTTGGGCTCTCCAAAGAGAATAAACCCTAAGTTCTGCTTTTGTTGTATTGATTCCGTGTGGAGTACAAAGTACATGTGATCTATCTCGAGATTTTTTTTGTGTAGATCTGATGATCTAAGTTCGTCATGATCTATCGACTAGCCTGCCCTCGGTTTATATAAGTTACCAGAGGCCTAGGATTACAAGAGTCCTAGTCGATTACGTCAGTGGAGAGGAGTCCTCTACGGATACTGACCCTTGTCTTAAACGGCAAGCCTTCTTGATTTTCCACGTAGATTGCCATGGGCCATCAAATTGTAGGAGATATGCCCTAGAGGCAATAATAAATAGTATTATTTATCTCTGAGTTCATAGTTATGTTTATGTTCCATGCTATAACTGCCATGATTCTCGAGTCTGCAATATCCATGAGGCTCGGAGGAAGACTCATATGCACGTGTGGAATAATAAGCGGTAAGAAGTATTCCTAGTCTAGCCTCTAAGACTAGCTCAAGTGTTGCATGATGGTTACATTTTCCGATCATGGGCATGTCTATGCCAAGCAACTTTGAGGGCACAATGTTAAGAGAACATTTGTGTTGAATCGACCCGGTTTGATGTTATGCAATGAGATTCATTCGTCACAAGTTAATGGTAAATAACACAGAGATGGTTAACGTTTGCATGATTCCTTAGACCATGAGAGTATCGAGTTTCTTCATGCTTGCTTCATGAACTTTGGGGTTTGTTAAGCGTCATCCGTAAATGGGTGGCTATTACGGTGCTTACGGGTTCATGGAAAAGTGTGTCAAGTAACTTGATAGCTCAAGATTGGGATTTGCTCCTCCAACTATGGAGAGATATTCTCGGGCCCTCTCGGTGTTACGGTATCCATCATCGTCGGCGGAACACGGTGTGATTTGATCACGGGGATGCGGAACACGGAAACGAGAAAAGAGAACAAAACCGAGAACGAGGTAACTAGCATAGTGGACAAATTGTTGATCCACGGGACGCAAGTAAATCTCACCTCGGGTCTTTGTAACATATCGCGAAGCAACAGGAATATCACACGGCAATCGGAGGTTCACTCGAATATTCATTCGTGTGGGTATAGGGTCAATATGGGTGTCCACGGCTCGATGTTGATCATTGATCGGAAGGGTTCGGGTCATGTCTATACTTCACCGAACCTATAGGGTCACACACTTAAGGGTCATCTATCTGTTGAATACTAGGCAGGAGTCGAGAGAAAATCACCGAAAAAGTTTTGGACAGGAAAAGTTTGGACAGCGGAATCGTCAGCAGAGAGAGGTCATCGAAGAGTTTCGATGATACCGAAAAGTTGTTTCGGATATACCATTAAGTCAATTTGGTTTCGCAAATGCCCGATAATTCTTGAAGGGTGCGAATTATTCGGAAGCTTTTGGAATTTTCGAGATAAAACCGAAATGTTCGGAGCTGTCGGAACCGCTTGGATGCTTTTCGCAGATGAAAATCACTAAACTGGAATTGTTCCAAAAGCGCGTTGAAAATTATTATGGTGGGTATTGGAAATACTCTAAGCCCACATAAATATTTTCAGTTGAACGACGCTGAAAAATGTCGCCGTGAATAGTGAAAGTGCTTTTTGGGATATTTTATGGAAAGCCACCTTTTGGGGCTTTACCCAAAAGATCTAGGGATGACATGGATTGATTGGGAGGCCCTCATGGGCCCCCCCCAAGGGGTGTGGCCGGCCACACTTGGGGCTCCACCTTGGAGCCCCTCTTGTTCCTTGGTTTTCACTCATATGCCCTTGAGGAAGGACTTCATTCATGTGCATTTTGGGTTTTTGTGTTAAACTACCCTACCCCTTGGGATTTCCTATAAATAGAGGTGGAGGGGCAGCCCTCCACACTCACTCTTTCTCACATACAAGTGCCATGCATGATCTGGCTTCTTCTCTCCTCCCAGTGAAATAGTTTCGTAGAGCCGAAAGGCTGTCAGGTTCCGGCAGGAACTAGTTCTGGACGGCGAAGCCCTGCCGGATAGATGACACCGTATGTGTGCAACTCCGTAGAGAGATCGTAGTTTCGGTCTTAGTTCGTGAGTGCCTCCCGAAGGGCTGTCCGTGTGACCGTCCGAGTTTTGAAGGTCCTCCCGGAGGGCTGTCCGAGTGACCGTTCGAGTTTCGAAGGTCCTCCCGAAGGGCTGTCCTCTACACCGTCCGGAGGGCTGTTCGACCGCCTCCCGGAGGGCTGTCTAAGGAGCAGATGAGGGTATACATCCTCGCGGTTGGGAGGTTGTAAATCCTAGCTGCGGGGATCACACCGCCGTTAGTCATCGACTCTACTTCCCGCCAAGCTCTGAGTCGGTAACGAAAAAGATCAAACCATGTATGCAGTCTCCATAGTGGTCCTGGGCTGGTGCGTAGGTCGGAAAATTTTTGTTTTCTGCTGCGTTCCCCTACACAAATTGGCCTAGAATGGAACCGACAATGGGGTCCTCAGCCTGACCCATCAGGCCGGGAATCGACATGGTGAGACCCCCCCAGCGGACAATGTCACCTGGGGCCAATCCTATTTGCCACCCGAGGGCAGCAAAAAGAAGCGGCTTCGTTGAAGGTACCCACCCAGACGCCTCAGTTTGCGCTGGCCCATGGTCCGATTTCAGTGTTTTGTTTTATTTTTATGTATCTTTTTATCTATCTATCTGTTTTATTTTATTTTATCTTTTTCCCCCTTTTTCAGAAAATGTTCAAAGTTCCAAAATTTCTTCACGGTTCCAAAAAAATTGTTTGCGGGTTTCAAAATTTGTTTGTAATTCAAAAATTGTTTATGTTTTTTTAAAATGTTCATATTTTCAATATTGATCAGTTTTACAAAATTTGTTTACTTTTATAAAAAAATGCAATTCAACAAATTACTTTGGAATTCTATTTTTTTCATAGTTTCAGAAAATGCTCACACTTTTGAAAAAAATTGTTCACATTTCCAAAATTGTTGATGTTTTTCAAATTTTGTCACTTGTTAAAATTTGTTCACAATTCAAAAAATCAAAATTCAAAAATTGTTTGCAATTTCAAAAAATGTTAAGATTTTTCAAATTTTTGTTCAAGTTTTCAAAATTTGTTCGCTTTTCAATAATTTGTTCACAACTCGGAAAATGGAATTCAAACCGTTTTTTGGGTGAAAACCAGACTAAAAAACAAAGGAAAAAATAGAAAATATGTCACAGGAAAAGTGAGCTGCCCATTTGCGCTGCCCTTCAGCGAAAGCTCCCTTGTATGATGCCTACAGACGCCATAGGAGCTCTCCTCACCCAGGGTATTTTTCGCTTGCAGATACTTCACATGTCTACGGGCCACAGATGACGATGTATCCACCATCCAAGAAGTCCAAAGCCGTGCTATGTGTAGATGCAGGTTGCGATCTAGAATACATGGAGATGTATGGGTATTGCATAATATAATTTTGGAGTAGATGAGATCTATTGCTGAAAATTATTTATGCGGGTGACAGATGAAATCTGTTACCCGACTTTCTTGTTGCTTCCCTAGAATTTGCGTTTGCTCAATCTCGAGACAGCATGGTGGAATTTGACAAAGTTCTGGCAATCCGTGATCCTGATTGATCATGGAAGTGCTATCAGTTCTTTGGGTTCTGCCGTAGTGAAAAGAAAGATGAAATTCGCAGATGAAAGGGCATTGCAGATATGATCTGCACGGGGGTCATGCGTATGACGAAGTTTAGTATGGGGCTCGAGATTTAATTATCTCGTGTTTCATACACCCCGAGATGTTAATCTAGCAACTTGAAAAATCATACTTGATGATAAAACGTTGGTAGCTACGGTTTAAGTCGAAACCTTAGAAGCCACGAAAAACAAGTTTGCATGAACCGATTAGAAACGTCTAACTTGGTTTTGCAGGAGGGTTTGCATGTGCATGTGATGTGGTATAGCAATGCTCATATTCAATTTGATTATGTATGAGATGACTATATGATGTGAATTGATTAACATGACCTGCGTGTCTTGATTCGGCATGATGGCTGGAGCCATATGATTGTCACTTTAGTGACCTGCGTGTCAACCTTAAGTAATGCACTTATTTTATTAGCTATAGAGATAGCAATATTATTTGGTGCATCGACAAGATGGTGTCAATCTTCACGAAGGTGAACACCGACGCGACTGCCGAAGACGAAGAAATGAAAGACTTCTCCGTCAGAAAGGGCTATACCATATCATGCTATTATGAATTGCCTGAGATGTTTATCCCTTATGATGCACCCTTCTTGATTGCGTGGTAGTCGCTTTTTATTAGGGTGATCTCTCACTAAAATATCAAGTAGTTAGTGTTCTCCCATGTGTAGCACCGTCACGGCACCTATCTTTTCGGGGTGCGCCATGGATGCATGGGTACGAACGATTAGAGAAGTGTGAGGCGGGTGAGGTCAGACCTCGCAGCAAGATCACTTGGTTGTCTTGACGTTCATGGCAGGATCGTCCTGAGCTCGGAACACACGCATCGAAAGATGAGCAAGAGTCACATAGAGATGTGATCGGCAAGTTGGCCTACCGATTAAAATTCCCGTTATGAGATGATGATTCTATGGCGATGAGTTGAAGTCTGGATCTTGTATCACTCAAAATTAATTATGAGAGATATTGATTTGAGTGGGAGCGCACTATTGAATTAACATGTTTAATTCTCAGTGCAATTAATTATGAACACTGTCTAAGTGTTTCTTGCTAATAGTTATAGAATAATGGCTCGCGTTTCCACCTTCCCTATTAAAATTGAATAGCTGTTAAATATCTGGTTAAAACTTTACGGTTGGTAACGTAATGCGAGGATTGTCCTCAAGAGTGCCGAGAAGGACTTTGTGAAGGAAATATGCCCTAGAGGCAATAATAAAGTTATTATTTATTTCCTTATTTCATGATAAATGTTTATCATTCATGCTAGAATTGTATTAACCGGAAACATGATACATGTGTGAATGCATAGACAAAACAATATGTCACTAGTATGCCTCTACTAGACTAGCTTGTTAATCAAAGATGGTTATGTTTCCTGACCATGAACAAAGAGTTGTTATTTGATTAACAAGGTCACATCATTAGTAGAATGATCTGATTGACATGACCCATTCCCTTAGCTTAGCACACGATCGTTTAGTATGTTGCTCTGCTTTTATCCATGACATATACATGTTCATGTAACTATGAGATTATGCAACTCCGTTTACGGAGGAACACTTTGGTGCTACCAAACGTCACAACGAATCGGGTGATTATAAAGGAGTACTACAGGTGTCTCCAAAGGCAGATGTTGGGTTGGCGTATTTCGAGATTAGGTTTTGTCACTCCGATTGTCGGAGAGGTATCTCTGGGCCCTCTCGGTAATGCACATCACTGAAGCCTTGCAAGCACTACAACTAATGAGTTAGTTGTGAGATGATGTATTACGGAACGAGTAAAGAGACTTGCGTAACGAGATTGAACTAGGTATTGGATACCGACGATCGAATCTCGGGCAAGTAACATACCGATGACAAAGGAACAACGTATGTTTTATGCGGTCCGACCGATAAAGATCTTCGTAGAATATGTAGGAACCAATATGGGCATCCAGGTCCCGCTGTTGGTTATTGACCGTGAATAGTTCTAGGTCATGTCTACATTGTTCTCGAACCGTAGGGTCCGCACGCTTAAGGTTTCGATGGCATGTTATTATGAGTTTATGTATTTTGATGTACCGAAGAAGTTGAGTCCGGATGTGATCACGGACATGACGAGGAGTCTCGAAATGGTCGAGACATAAAGATTGATATATTGGAAGCCTATGTTTGGAGTTCGGAAGGTTCCGGCGAAAACAGGAATTTCTCGAGTACCGGAGGTTACGGAACCCCGGAGGTAAATGGGCCTCGATGGGCCTTAGTGGAAAGGAGAAGGGCCAGCCCTAGGTGGCACTGGCGCCTCCCCTTCCCTAGTCCTACTAGGACTAGGAGAAGGGCCGCCCCCCTCTCTCTTTCCCCCTCAGGAATCCTAGTCCAACTAGGATTGGGGGAATCCTACTCCCGGAGGAGTAGGACTCCTGGCGCGCCACCCTTGGCCGGCCAGCCCCTCCCCTTGCTCCTTTATATATGGGGGCAGGGGGCACCCTAGAACACACAAGTTAGATCTACGGATCGTTCCTTAGCCGTGTGCGGTGCCCCCTCCACCAAATTCCACCTCGGTTATACTGTCATGAAGCTTAGGCGAAGCCCGCGCCGTGAAACATCAAGATCGCCACCACGCCGTCGTCTTGTGGAACTCTCCTCGACACTCGGCTGGATCGAGTACGAGGGACGTCATCGAGCTGTCGTGTGTCAAGAACTCGGGCGCCGAGTAATGGCGCGGGATCGGTCGGATCGCGAGGAGAACGTACGACTACTTCCTCTACGTTGTGATCGCTTCCGCTTCGGGTCTACGAGGGTACGTAGACAACACTCTCCCCTCTCGTTGCTATACATCACCATGATCTTGCGTGTGCGTAGGAAATTTTTTGAAATTACTACGTTCCCCAACAGTGGCATCCGAGCCTAGGTTTTTATGGTTTGATGTTTTGCACGAGTAGAACACAAGTGAGTTGTGGGCGATACAAGTCATACTTCCTACCAGCATGTCATACTTTGGTTCAGCGGTATTGTGAGATGAAGCGGCCCAGACCGACATTACGCGTACGCTTACGCGAGACTGGTTTCACCGCTGCGAGCACTCGTTGCTTAAAGGTGACTGGTGGGTGCCTGTCTCTCTCACTTTAGTTGAACCAAGTGTGGCTACGCCCGGTCCTTGAGAAGGTTAAAACGGAGTCTATTTGACGAAGTATCGTTGTGGTTTTGATGCGTAGGTGAGACTGGTTCTTGCTTAAGCCCGTAGCAGCCACGTAAAATTTGCAACAACAAAGTAGAGGACGTCTAACTTGTTTTTGCAGGGCATGTTGTGATGTGATATGGTCAAGACGTGATGCTATATTTTATTGTATGAGATGATCATGTTTTGTAACCGAAGTTATCGGCAACTGGCAGGAGCCATATGGTTGTCGCTTTATTGTATGCAATGCAATCGCCCTGTAATGCTTTACTTTATCACTAAGCGGTAGCGATAGTCGTAGAAGCATAAGTTTGGCGAGACGACAACGATGCTACGATGGAGATCAAGGTGTCGCGCCGGTGACGATGGTGATCATGGTGGTGCTGCAAGATGGAGATCATGAAGCACAAGATGATAATGACCATATCATATCACTTATATTGATTTGCATGTGATGTTTATCCTTTTATGCATCTTATCTTGCTTTGATTGACGGTAGCATTATAAGATGATCTCTCACTAAATTATCAAGAAGTGTTCTCCCCGAGTATGCACCGTTGCCAAAGTTCGTCGTGCCCAGACACCACGTGATGATCGGGTGTGATAAGCTCTACGTCCATCTACAACGGGTGCAAGCCAGTTTTGCACACGCAGAATACTCGGGTTATACTTGACGAGCCTAGCATATGCAGATATGGCCTCGGAACACGGAGACCGAAAGGTCGGCGTGAATCATATAGTAGATATGATCAACATAAGATGTTCACCATTGAAACTACTCCATTTCACGTGATGATCGGTTATGGTTTAGTTGATTTGGATCACGTGATCACTTAGATGACTAGAGATGTTTTTCTAAGTGGGAGTTCTTAAGTAATATGATTAATCGAACTTAAATTTATCATGAACTTAGTACCGATAGTATCTTGCTTGTTTATGTTTGATTGTAGATAGATGGCTCGTCTGTTGTTCCGTTGAATTTTAATGCGTTCCTTGAGAAAGCAAAGTTGAAAGATGATGGTAGCAATTACACGGATGGGTCCGTAACGAGGATCATCCTCATTGCTGCCTGTAAGAGTTACGTCTGGATGCACCGCTAGGTGCAGACCTCTTGCTAATGCAACCGCAGATGTTATGAGCGTCTGGCGAGCAAAGCTGATGACTACTCTATAGTTCAGTGTGCCATGCTTTACGGCTTAGAACCGGGACTTCAACGACGTTTTGAGCGTCATGGAGCATATGAGATGTTCCAGAGTTGAAGTTAATATTCCAACAGAATGCCCGGATTGAGAGATATGAAGTCTCCAATAAGTTCTATAGCTGCAAGATGGAGGAGAATAGTTACGTTAGTGAGCATATACTCGAGAATGTCCGGGTACTACAATCACTTGACACAATTGGGAGTTAATCTTCCGGATGATTGTGTCATTGATGAATTCTCCAATCACGCCACCAAGCTACAAAGGCTTCGTGATGAACTATAATATGCAAGGGTTAGTAAAGACTATACCGAGCTCTTCGCAATGCTAAAGGCTGCGGAGGTAGAAATCAAGAAGGAGCATCAAGTGTTGATGGTCAACAAGACCACTAGTTTCAAGAAGAAAGGCAAAGGAAGAAGAAGGGAACTTCAAGAAGAACAGCAAGCAAGTTCTGCGCGGGAGAAGAAACCCAAGTCTGGCCCTAAACCTGAAACCGAGTGCTTCTCGCAAGCGACTAGTCCTTTGAAGCGGAACTGCCCCAAGTATTTGGCGGATAAGAAGGATGGCAAGGTGAACAAAGGTATATGTGATATACATGTGTACCTTACTAGAGCTCGTAGTAGCACTGGTATTTGATACTGGTTACATTGCTAATATTTGCAACTCAAACAGGGACTACTGATTGCGAACTCGCAAAGGGCGAGGTGACGGCGCGCGGGAAATGGTTCCAAAGTCGATGTGATCGCGGTCGGCACGCTACCTCTACATCTACCTTCGGGATTAGTTTTAGACCTAAATAATTGTTATTTGGTGCCTGCGTTGAGCATGAACATTATATCTGGATCTTGTTTGATGCGAGACGGTTATTCATTTAAATCGAGAGAATAATGGTTGTTCTATTTATATGAGTAATATCTTTTATGGTCATGCACCCTTGAGGAATGGTCTATTTTGATGAATCTCGATAGTAGTGATACACATATTCATAATGTTGAAACCAAAAGATGCAGAGTTGATAACGAAAGTGCAACTTATTTGTGGCACTTGCCGTTTAGGTCATATCGGTGTAAAGCGCATGAAGAAACTCCATCTTGATGGACTTTTGGAGTCACTTGATTATGAATCACTTGGCACTTGCGAACCGTGCCTCATGGGCAAGATGACTAGAACACCGTTCTCGGTACTATGGAGAGAGCAACGGATTTGTTGGAAATCATACATACTGAGATGTATGTGGTCCGATGAATGTTGAGGCTCGTGGCGGATATCGTTATTTTCTCACCTTCACAGATGACTTAAGCAGATATGGGTATATCTACTTAATGAAACATAAGTCTGAAACGTTTGAAAAGTTCAAAGAATTTCAGAGTGAAGTTGAAAATCATCGTAACAAGAAAATTAAGTTTCTACGATCTGATCGTGGAGGTGAATATTTGAGTTACGAGTTTGGTCTACATTTGAAACAATGCGGAATAGTTTCGCAACTTACGCCACCCGGAACACCACAGCGTAATGGTGTGTCCGAACGTCATAATCGTACTTTACTAGATATGGTACGATCTATGATGTCTCTTACAGATTTACCGCTATCGTTTTGGGGTTATGCTCTAGAGACGGCCGCATTCACACTGAATAGAACACCGTCGAAATCCGTTGAGACGACACCTTATGAACTATGGTTTAGCAAGAAACCAAAGTTGTCGTTTCTTAAAGTTTGGGGATGCGATGCTTATGTGAAAAAGCTTCAACCTGATAAGCTCGAACCCAAATCGGAGAAATGTGTCTTCATAGGATACCCAAAGGAGACAGTTGGGTACACCTTCTTTCACAGATCCGAAGGCAAGACATTTGTTGCTAAGAATGGATCCTTTCTAGAGAAGGAGTTTCTCTCGAAAGAAGTGAGTGGGAGGAAAGTAGAACTTGATGAGGTAATTGTACCTTCTCCCTTACTTGAAAGTAGTTCGTCTCAGAAACCGGTTTCGAGACACCTACACCAAGTAGTGAGGAAGTTGATGATGTTGATCATGAAACTTCAGATCAAGTTACTCTGTAACCACGTAGATCAACAGAGTAAGATCCGCACTGAGTGGTGCGGTAATCCTGTTCGGAAATCATGCTACTAGATCATGATGAACCTACGAACTATGAAGAAGCGATGGTGAGCCCAGATTCCATAAAATGGCTTGAGGCCATGAAATCGAGATGGGATCCATGTATGAAAACAAAGTATGGACTTTGGTTGACTTGCCCGAGGGTAGGCAAGCAATAGAAAACAAGTGGATCTTCAAGAAGAAGACCGACGACGGTAATATTATCGTCTACAAAGCTCGACTTATCGCAAAGGGTTTTCGACAAGTTCAAGGGATTGACTACGATGAGACCTTCTCACCCGTAGCGATGCTTAAGTCCGTCCGAATCATGTTAGCAATTGCCACATTTTATGATTATGAAATTTGGCAAATGGATGTAAAGACTGCATTCTGAATGGATTTACGGAAGAAGAGTTGTATATGATGCAACCAGAAGGTTTTATCGATCCAAAGGGAGCTAACAAAGTGTGCAAGCTCCAGCGATCCATCTATGGACTGGTGCAAGCATCTCGGAGTTGGAATAAACGCTTTGATAGTGTGATCAAAGCATTTGGGTTTGTACAGACTTTTGGAGAAGCTGTATTTACAAGAAAGTGAGTGGGAGCTCAGAGCATTTACGATATTATATGTAGATGACATATTGCTAATCGGAAATGATATAGAATTCTGGATAGCATAAAGGGATACTTGAATAAGAGTTTTTCAATGAAAGACCTCGGTGAAGCTGCTTACATATTGGGCATTAAGATCTATAGAGATAGATCAAGACGCTTAATTGGACTTTCACAAAGCACATACCTTGACAAGATTTTGAAGAAGTTCAAAATGGATCAAGCAAAGAAAGGGTTCTTGCTGTGCTACAAGGTGTGAAGTTGAGTAAGACTCAATGCCCGACCACCGCAGAAGATAGAGAGAAAATGAAAGATGTTCCTATGCTTCAGCCATAGGCTCTATCATGTATGCAATCTGTGTACCAGACCTGATGTGTGCCTTGCTATAAGCCTAGCAGGAGGTACCAAAGTAATCCAGAGTGGATCATTGGACAGCGGTCAAGAACATCTGAAATACGAAAAGGACTAAGGATATGTTTCTCGTATATGGAGGTGACAAAGAGCTCATAAATGGCGGTTACGTTGATGCAAGCTTTGACACCGATCCGGACGATTCTAAATCGCAGACCGGATCGTATTTACACTAAACGGAGGAGCTGTCGGTTGGTGCAGTTCTAAACAAAGCGTCGTGGCGGGATCTACATGTGAAGCGGAGTACATAGCAGCCGGAAGCAGCTAATGAAGGAGTCGGATGAAGGAGTTCATATCCGATCTAGGTGTCATACCTAGTGCATCGGGTCCAATGAAAATCTTCGTGACAATCTTCGAGCAATTGCCTTAGCGAAGGAATCCAGATTTCACAAGAGGACCAAGCACATCAAGAGACGCTTCAATTCCATCCGGGACTTAGTCCAGGTGGGAGACATAGAGATTTGCAAGATACATACGGATCTGAATGTCGCAGACCCGTTGACTAAGCCTCTTCCACGAGCAAAACATGATCAGCACCAAGACTCCATGGGTGTTAAAATCATTACTATGTAATCTAGATTATTGACTCTAGTGCAAGTGGGAGACTGAAGGAAATATGCCCTAGAGGCAATAATAAAGTTATTATTTATTTCCTTATTTCATGATAAATGTTTATCATTCATGCTAGAATTGTATTAACCGGAAACATGATACATGTGTGAATGCATAGACAAAACAATATGTCACTAGTATGCCTCTACTAGACTAGCTTGTTAATCAAAGATGGTTATGTTTCCGACCATGAACAAAGAGTTGTTATTTGATTAACAAGGTCACATCATTAGTAGAATGATCGATTGACATGACCCATTCCCTTAGCTTAGCACACGATCGTTTAGTATGTTGCTACTGCTTTTATCCATGACATATACATGTTCTCGTAACTATGAGATTATGCAACTCCGTTTACGGAGGAACACTTTGGTGCTACCAAAGCGTCACAACGAATCGGGTGATTATAAAGGAGTACTACAGTGTCTCCAAAGGCAGATGTTGGGTTGGCGATTTCGAGATTAGGTTTTGTCACTCCGATTGTCGGAGAGGTATCTCTGGCCCTCTCGGTAATGCACATCATGAAGCCTTGCAAGCACTACAACTAATGAGTTAGTTGGGAGATGATGTATTACGGAACGAGTAAAGAGACTTGCCGTAACGAGATTGAACTAGGTATTGGATACCGACGATCGAATCTCGGGCAAGTAACATACCGATGACAAAGGAACAACGTATGTTGTTATGCGGTCCGACCGATAAAGATCTTCGTAGAATATGTAGGAACCAATATGGGCATCCAGGTCCGCTGTTGGTTATTGACCGTGAATAGTTCTAGGTCATGTCTACATTGTTCTCGAACCGTAGGGTCCGCACGCTTAAGGTTTCGATGGCAGTTATTATGAGTTTATGTATTTTGATGTACCGAAGAAGTTCGAGTCCCGGATGTGATCACGGACATGACGAGGAGTCTCGAAATGGTCGAGACATAAAGATTGATATATTGGAAGCCTATGTTTGGAGTTCGGAAGGTTCCGGCGAAAACAGGAATTTATCGAGTACCGGAGGTTACGGAACCCCGGGAGGTAAATGGGCCTCGATGGGCCTTAGTGGAAAGGAGAAGGGCCAGCCCTAGGTGGCGCGCCTCCCCTTCCCTAGTCCTACTAGGACTAGGAGAAGGGCCGCCCCTCTCTCTCTTTCCCCCTCAGGAATCCTAGTCCAACTAGGATTGGGGGAATCCTACTCCAGAGGGAGTAGGACTCCCTGCGCGCCACCCTTGGCCGGCCAGCCCCTCCCCTTGCTCCTTTATATATGGGGCAGGGGGCACCCTAGAACACACAAGTTAGATCTACGGATCGTTCCTTAGCCGTGTCGGTGCCCCCTCCACCAAATTCCACCTCGGTTATACTGTCATGAAGCTTAAGCGAAGCCTGCGCCGTGAAACATCAAGATCGTCCACCACGTCGTCTTGTGGAACTCTCCTCGACACTCGGCTGGATCGAAGCACGAGGGACGTCATCGAGCTGTCGTGTGTCAAGAACTCGGGGCGCCGAGTAATGGCCGGGATCGGTCGGATCGCGAGGAGAACGTCGACTACTTCCTCGTTGTGATCGCTTCGCTCGGGTCACGAGGGTGCGTAGACAACACTCTCCCTCTCGTTGCTATACATCACCATGATCTTGCGTGTGCGTAGGAAATTTTTTGAAATTACTACGTTCCCCAACACTTTGTCCTATCGCATACTTTCGGTATTCTCCCGCTAATGCTATGGATCATGTGACTCTCGTCCTTCGATCCAAAAGCTAGAATTCCGTTTTCAGTCAAGTGCAATATGTTTGCTTCCATGAGACCCGAACTTCGAAGGTTTGGATAGTTATGTGATATTCATGGAATCTGAAAATCATTGTTCAGACACAAACAAAGGCTAACAGATATGTGATATCCAAAGCAATGTTTGTTTTGCAAACTGTTAGTAAAAGTGTTTACTAGGCATTTGACTGATAAGAGAGGGATCCAGAAGAAAGCCTTTCATATGACGAAGTTGGATGATTTTTTCTGGAAGTAGGAGAAATACTAAAAGTTAAACTGTTAGAAGTAAAATGGCAAAAAGAAAAGAAGTCTGGAATATCCAGCTCATGTATGAATGTCATACAAGTTTTTGATGTATAGTAGGCTGGTCAAAGATATAGTTCTTGGGGATTATGGTTAAACATGTTAATCACTAATTCTTGGGTATTGTGAGTTAATCACAAAGATACCCGCTTCGATTGCATTCATTACGAATCAATGTAAGAGCTACTATGGCCTAAAAGGCTAGCAGAAATGAGGTTAAGGTATACACAGGAACATAGTAAATGTTACTATACCGTGTATTGTCGTGTGTATTTATTTTCATAATTCATTTAGAGTTTTTCAAACTCTAGCCCATTGCATAAGGTATCTTGCAAGAAGGTTGTTCATAAGAGAACTTTTTATGTTCGATGTTATGAATAACACAAGGGCCATATTTTCATTATGAATGAAATGTATGTTATGAATATTGATAATAATACAAATACCTCTGGGTTTACTTTCATGATTCATTTTAGAGTTTCATACACTCTAGCCCACTGCACAATGTTTGTTGCAAAATAATTGTTCATAAAAACAACAATTGTTGTTAAGTATTATGAATAACATGAAGGGCCATGCTTCCATCCAATATGGGATGTATGTTATGAATATTGATGGTAATATGATACATCCATAACACTGACGCTAAATGTCGAAGACTAAAAGAATACCACACAAGTGTGGCACTACATTTGGTCACATTGGAGAAACCCGCATGGAAAATTCCATTATGATGGACTTTGAAGTCGTTTGATTTTTGAATCATCTGACACTTGCAACTTTCCTCCGAAAAGTGAAGTGACTAAAATACCGTTCACAGGCCATAAGGAACGAACAACAAACTTATTGGTGATCATACATTTGATGTGTGTAGTCCGATAAGTGTTGTTAGTAGTGGATTTATCTATCTTCAGAAATGACTCAAGTAGATATATGAATATTTACTTGATGAGGCGTAAGTCTGGATCTTTTGAAATCATTCGAAAGGTTTTCAAATATGAAGTAGAAGTTATTGTAACAAGAAAATTACGTTTCTACAATTGATTGCAGAAAGAAATATTTGAGTTACAAGTTTAGCGAATGTCTGATGAGTTGTGAAAGGGGTTTCATAAACTTGCACCTCCCGGAACACCACTGCAAATGGAAAGTCCGTGGAGATGTAATCGAACCATTTATGACATGGTAAGATCAAAGATGACATAAATAAAATTGCCATTATCCCTTTTAAAGAGTGATGCTTTAGAGATCTGCGGCTTTTACCTTTGAAAGGAGCTCCGTCGGGTCTGTTGAAATGACACCATGGTATGGTATGACCAACCATGTTATATCTTTTCTTAAACATTTGGAATATGGGGTTTGTGTAAAGGTTACAGACCTATTCCAAATCAGACAAGTGCTACTTTGTAGGTTATCCCAAGTCATTGGGTACTCCTCCTCACTATACCGAGGCAAATAGTTTTGCCACTAAACGGTATCTTTTAAAGAGAATGGTTCTTTCAAAAGGTGAGTGGGAGAATAGTGCAACTCGACGAGATAAGCGGTATCTTCTCATCGAGATCAAAGGAAAGAGACCTTGGAAGTAATTCCGAGTTTCCCATCTGCGATCGATACGGAAGTCTCTACAATAAAATGTATGAACTTGGTCGAACTTGCGGTTGAACCACGAGGCAAGGCTCGTGCAAACCTCTCAGTGCATAAATGAGATATTGTTGTTAGACAACATTATACCTACGATACACAAGGAAGCGTTGATGGGCCCTGACTCCGGAAATGGCTAAATGCCAATACAACCCGAGTTAGTTTCCATATAAGTGATTCAAGATTAAAACCTTGCTACACCTTTCGGAAGACTTAGAGTCTAACGAATATTTATGGAACTTAAAACCTATACGGATAAAAAAGTTTTATCCATAAAGCTCGACTTGTTGAAATAACAAGTTCAAGAGTTGACTACGGTGAGGTTGTTTTCATCGTAGCGATGCTTAAAGTCGGTTCGGGTTGAACTAGCAATTAATACATATTTCAATCATGAGATATTAAACATGGATGACAATAGGATTTCCATCTGATGGAAACGAAACCAAGGACTTACATGTGTTACAGTCCAAGGCATTTTGTCTATCCAGAGGATGCTAGTAAGGGTGCAAACTTCAGAGTTCCAGTGATGGACAGAAGACAGCAAAATGGAGTTGGAATCTTCGTGCTTTGATGAAATGGTCAAAGGGGTTTGACTTCATCAATGGGTAATGAAGATGCTTGTAATTCAAGAAAGTAAGTGGGAGCGTAAAAATATTTCTAAAAACCTTGTGTGCTTGACACATTGTTAATTGGAAATAAATTTCTTGACACAAATTAGGACTTCATTTGAAAATAGTTTTTTGATGAAGTGCTTAGGCTAAATAGCCTCAATATTAGGCATAATGATCTATGGAGATAGATTTACCTAATAGGGCTAAGCAATGAATACATATTGACAAGATGCTAAAAACTTTTAGCATTTAAAACCGCCAAGGAGTGATTCTTGCCAGAGTCACATGGAAGAGTTTTTTGCAAGAATCGATGTCCCAAAACACTGATGAGCAAAATACATGATGCAGATTCCACACACTTTTGTGTTTGGATTAATCATGTATTCCATGGTATGTAAAACAACCAGATACGTCCGATACTCCCAAGATGTTGCGAGTATGGATACTAAAGTGATCAAAGTACTGATCATGGGACAACGTGAAAGATGTCATTGAGTACTAGAGTAAATCTTGATGATATGTTTTCTATAGCGGAGATCATGAAGAGTTCGTTGTAAAATGTTACATCGATACAATATTCATCTTTTCTCCATGCGATTTTCGATTTAAGTTAAGGGTTTTGTGTAATACACAATATGGTGGCACAGTAGTTGGAAATTGTTCCCAACAGGATCTTGTGGCGAATTCTATAACAAATGACTAAGTATGTTGATGCTTTAGAAGCGACAAACAAGATGTTGAATCATATAGTTCATTCATGAACTTAGTATGGTTCAAGATGGCTTTTGTCAATGGGACACTACTGCAGTAGTTTCTCCATAACTCGATCCGAGGAATCCAGGTTCAACCTGTGATTCACATTTATACAAAGCCAAGTCCGCACAAAATATGAATTTTGTGAAAGCGTAAAACGCGAGGATATGCAGAGATAGACACGGAGCTGAAGTTGTCGATCGATGGACATCAGCTATACCACATGCGAAGCATATTTACACCAATGTGCCATAGGTGTAAAGTGCATTAGCATTGATTAGATTATTGACTCTAGTGCAAGTGGAGTCTCAGAGGAGATATGCCCTAGAGGCAATAATAAATAGTATTATTTATCTCGAGTTCATAGTTATGTTTATGTTCCATGCTATAACTGCCATGATTCTCGAGTCGCAATATCCACGAGGCTCGGAGGAAGACTCATATGCACGTGTGGAATAATAAACGGTAAGAAGTATTCCTAGTCTAGCCTCTAAGACTAGCTCAAGTGTTGCATGATGGTTCTGTTTTTCTGATCATGGGCATGTCTATGCCAGCAACTTTGAGGGCACAATGTTAAGAGAACATTTGTGTTGAATCGACCCGGTTTGATGTTATGCAATGAGATTCATTCGTCACAAGTTAATGGTAAATAACACAGAGATGGTTAACGTTTGCATGATTCCTTAGACCATGAGAGTATCGAGTTTCTTCATGCTTGCTTCATGAACTTTGGGGTTTGTTAAACGTCATCCGTAAATGGGTGGCTATTACGGTGGCTTACGGGTTCATGGAAAAGTGTGTCAAGTAACTTGATAGCTCAAGATTGGGATTTGCTCCTCCAACTATGGAGAGATATTCTCGGGCCCTCTCGGTGTTACGGTATCCATCATCGTCTGGCCAGATACAGTGTGATTTGATCACAGGGATGCCGGAACACGGAAGCGAGAAAAGAGAACAAAACCAAGAACGAGGTAACTAGCATAGTGGACAAATTGTTGATCCACGGGATGCAAGTAAATCTCACCTCGGTCTTTGTAACATATCGCGAAGCAACAGGAATATCACACGGCAATCGGAGGTTCACTCGAATATTCATTCGTGTGGGTATAGGGTCAATATGGGTGTCCACGGCTCCGATGTTGATCATTGATCGGAAGGGTTCCGGTCATGTCTATACTTCACCGAACCTATAGGGTCACACACTTAAGGGTCATCTATCTGTTGAATACTAGGCGAGTCGAGAGAAAATCACCGAAAAAGTTTGGACACCGAAAAGTTTCGGACAGCGGAATCGTACCGCAGAGAGAGGTCATCGGATGAGTTTCGATGATACCGAAAAGTTGTTTCGGGATATACCATTAAGTCAATTTGGTTTCGGCAAATGCCTGATAATTCTTGAAGGGTGCCGAATTATTCGGAAGCTTTTGGAATTTTTCGAGATAAAACCGGAAATGTTCCGAGCTGTCGGAACCGCTTGGATGCTTTTCGCAGATGAAAATCACTAAACTGGAATTGTTCCAAAACGCGTTGAAAATTATTATGGTGGGTATTGGAAATATTCTAAGCCCACATAAATATTTTCAGTTGAACGGACGCTGAAAAATGTCGCCGTGAATAGTGAAAGTGCTTTTGGGATATTTTATGGAAAGCCACCTTTGGGGCTTTACCCAAAAGATCTAGGGATGACATGGATGGATTGGGAGGCCCTCATGGGGCCCCCCCAAGGGGTGTGGCCGGCCACACTTGGGGCTCCACCTTGGAGCCCCTCTTGTTCCTTGGTTTTCACTCATATGGCCTTGAGGAAGGACTTCATTCATGTGCATTTTGGGTTTTTGTGTTAAACTACCCTACCCCTTGGGATTTCCTATAAATAGAGGTGGAGGGGCAGCCCTCCACACTCACTCTTTCTCACATACAAGTGCCATGCATGATCTGGCTTCTTCTCTCCCTCCCAGCGAAATAGTTTCGTAGAGCCGAAAGGCTGTCTGGGTTCTGGCAGGAACTAGTTCTGGACGGCGAAGCCCTGCCGGATAGATGACACCGTATGTGTGCAACTCTGTAGAGAGATCGTAGTTTCGGTCTTAGTTCGTGAGTGCCTCCCGAAGGGCTGTCCGTGTGACCGTCCGAGTTTTGAAGGTCCTCCCGGAGGGCTGTCCGAGTGACCGTTCGAGTTTCGAAGGTCCTCCCGAAGGGCTGTCCGCTACACCGTCCGGAGGGCTGTTCGACCGCCTCCCGGAGGGCTGTCTCGAGGAGCAGATGAGGTATACATCCTCGCGGTTGGGAGGTTGTAAATCCTAGCTGCGAGGATCTGCACGTCGTTAAGTCATCGACTCTACTTCCCCGCTGCGCCACGAGTCGGTAACTAAAAAGATCAAACCATGTATGCAGTCTCCATAGTGGTCTGGGCTGGTGCGTAGGTCGGAAAATTTTTGTTTTCTGCTGCGTTCCCCTACACAAATTGGCCTAGAATGGAACCGACAATGGGGTCCTCAGCCTGACCCATCAGGCCGGGAATCGACATGGTGAGACCCCCCCAGCGAACAATGTCACCTGGGGCCAATCCTATTTGCCACCCGAGGGCAGCAAAAAGAAGCGGCTTCGTTGAAGGTACCCACCCAAACGCCTCAGTTTGCGCTGGCCCATGGTCCGATTTCAGTGTTTTGTTTTATTTTTATGTATCTTTTTATTTATCTATCTGTTTTATTTTATTTTATCTTTTTCCCCCTTTTTCAGAAAATGTTCAAAGTTCCAAAATTTCTTCACGGTTCCAAAAAAATTGTTTGCGGGTTTCAAAATTTGTTTGTAATTCAAAAATTGTTTATGTTTTTTTTAAAATGTTCATATTTTCAATATTGATCAGTTTTACAAAATTTGTTTACTTTTATAAAAAATTGCAATTCAATAAATTACCTTGGAATTCTATTTTTTTCATAGTTTCAGAAAATGCTCACACTTTTGAAAAAAATTGTTCACATTTCCAAAATTGTTGATGTTTTTCAAATTTTGTCACTTGTTAAAATTTGTTCACAATTCAAAAAATCAAAATTCAAAAGTTGTTTGCAATTTCAAAAAATGTTAAGATTTTTCAAATTTTTGTTCAAGTTTTCAAAATTTGTTCACTTTTCAATAATTTGTTCACAACTCAGAAAATGGAATTCAAACCGTTTTTTGGGTGAAAACCAGACTAAAAAACAAAGGAAAAAATAGAAAATATGTCACAAGAAAAGTGAGCTGCCCATTTGCGCTGCCCTTCAGCGAAAGCTCCCTTGTATGATGCCTACAGACGCCATAGGAGCTCTCCTCACCCAGGGTATTTTTCCCTTGCAGATACTTCACATGTCTACGGGCCACAGATGACGATGTATCCACCATCCAAGAAGTCCAAAGCTTTCAAAAGTTTCTCAAAACGTGCCGCGCGTGTATAGGTTGTAGATATTGATTGGCGCATAGTGGGTGTATAGTGGTGTGTGGTGTAGTCTCCTTTTTTTTTGCGAAGAGTGTGTGTGTTGTGCATCTGGTCGACGCCTACAACTTGTATCAAACGACTAAAAGAATTAATGAAACTTTACAGATACTTGAAGAACATGTGTGTGCATTTGTAAAAAAAGATAATCTTTGAAACTTTCAAACATAATATAATTTTATTTTGAAAAAAGGGGCCGCTTTAGGCACCTGATCGGTTGCTCGTGCCGCCTTGCGCGCTTCATGTGTTTTATGTTTGCAGGATACTATGCGACCGGGTGTTTTTTGTGTTGCGTGTGGCAGGGAAGAGACGATCCTTCATCTCTTCTGGTCATGCCAACATTCAGCACAGTTCTCGCAGCTTCTACACTCGGAGAAGGGACTTTGTGGCCCCGAGTTTGATGGACTCCCAGAGTGCTCTAGCTTGCTAGCTACTGGGATGGTTTGCCAGGGCGTCTGACTAAGAGAGGGCGGCAATGGTACACGCAACTTATGGCCTTTGGTTGGTGAGGAATGAGGTGAGGGATGGAAGGAAAATAGCAGCACCACATGAAATAATAGCCACGGTAATGGATAATATGGAGGAGTGGAATGCTGTCCAGGTCGAGAAAAAGCGACCGCTGGCGTCAAGCGGCAGCCAGCTGACAAGGGATGGTTAAAAATCAACTTGGATGGGGTTGTGTCAAAATTCGGTGACAAGGGCAGAGGAGGTGTTGTTCTTAGAGATCATAGTGGTGCGTTTAGGGCCGGAGTTTGCCATGATTTTCCAGGCATTGTGGATCCGGAGGCGGTAGAAATTTTGGCCTGCAAACGGGTGCTCCAAATGGCGTGTGAGATCAATGCAGTCAAGGTACATGTGGAGCTAGATTCTCAAGGAGTGGTGTAAATGCTGAATCAACCACTAGAACATGTCCACTGACGGGCCTTGGGTATAGGAGATCAAGATGATGCTTAGTACGTTTTCTGGTTTTAAAGTTTCGTGGGTTCAGCTGATGTTGTCGTGCATAAGTTAGCTATAAAGTAGGGGTCAGTGAAGAACTGTGTAAGGTTTGGTTGGGGACTCTCCGAACAGTGTGTTAGAGCATCTACAACGCAGGCGCTTAGAAGAGACGCTAGGCTTTGATTCCTGACCGTTTTGATGTAATCCCGTTCGATCCTGGGATTTTGGCTGGCGTCGATGCCAAGCCTGTCGTCCGGCGCCTGGTCTTTGTTTCTTTGCATGCACCTTTCTAACGAGTACAATCCATATCCTCGAGCCAAAAAATCGATTCGGTTAGCGCCTGAATAGGCACCCGTGCGTTGAGGCAGCGGACTCTTCCTTCCATTTATTTTCCTTATTTAATCATTTTAATGTTCTAAGCGCCAGCATAGGCGCCTCTCCATTGTAAATGCTCTTAGGGCATGTACAATACCCGGCGCTTGACTAGACGCTTATAGGCGAGAAGAAAATATTATTAAATTAAAAAATATCTAAGCACCCATGTCTTTCAACGTGAGATGCTAAACAGCGGGTGCTAATTGTATGCTAATTTAAACCAGTGTTTTGAATAGCCCGCTATAGCTCCGCTATAGCACGCTATAGCGTTTACAAAAGGTCTTGCGCTAAGAGATTTTGGTCCAAACAAATGAACAAACATTTTAAATAGCGCGCTATAGCTCCGCTATAGCACGCTATAGCATTTGAAAGAGGTCCGCCGCTAAGATGCTTAGCGCGCTATTTAAAACTATGATTTAAACTGGCTATGCACCGCATGCAGTAGAGCAAGGAACGAAGCATCTGGTGCCTCTCTTTGCGTCGACGCAGCACCCGGCGCTGGGATTTGACGGCCTAAACCGCCGATTGACCAGGAATTCAGTAGGAAACGGACCCTGGCGCCTCTTCAAGCACCCAGCGTTGGAGATGCCCTTACAATGTGGCGCTTAAACTGAGGCGCTAGGATTTTGATCCTCCCCGATAGGCGTCGGCCGAACTTTGGGCCGGTCGCACCAACAGCGTCCGATCAAACATCGCACAGCCACCCGATTTTCTCCCCTTCCTCTGCCAGATGTCTTCTTCTTTTTAGAAAAAAAGCTTCCATTGCGCCGCCATGGACTAGTGACGCGTCCCGCCTCGAAGCACCGCCCTGCGCGTCTCGCCCGTCGCTGCCCTCGCCGCCGATCGCTGCCCTCACCCGCCGGTCGTTGTTGGGAATAACCCGAGGCGAGCCCAGGACGCGGCGAGCGCGTGCGTGCGCGCGGTGGACGCGTCGGGTTCGGACCAGGGGAGGTTCGGGTGCGTGCGTGCGCGCCCAAGTGTAGGTGTGTGTGCGTGCGTGTGTTAGCGCGTGTGTGCGTGCGTCTGTTGGCGAAGGACCAGGGAGTAGGCCGCGTAGGGCGCGCGAAGTGGCCGCGGAGATCGCGTGCGTGCGCGATGGGTGCGCGCGAGCCAGGGCGTGCGGGGCGTGGCGAGTGGGAGTCGGGCGGGTCGCGGAGCTGCACGGGCATGTCCGTGGGCTCGGGTATAAGGCCCTCTCCCCCCCTGTGTGGTCGCTGAGGGAGTCGAGTTCGTGCTCGAGGAGAAATACAGAAAAACCCGTTCGTGCGGGAGGGCGTTCGAGCGCCGGCAAAATCTCTGTGTTCATCTTCCTCCCCTCCGGTCGTGTCTCCGGTGATCACCGTCGGGTGCCGCAGGCCGCTGCGCCAACATTTGGTATCAGAGCCACAAGTGACGGTGCTCGCCGGCGGTGATGGCGCTGGTTCCACACGGCGGCGGTACGGGCGGGTCGGTGTCCATGGGGATGCCGATGCTCTCGCCGGACGGATACACCGTGTGGGCAATCAAGGCGCAGGCCATCCTTGATGCCCACGCGTTGTGGGAAGCGGTGGCGCCGGGAGACTCGCCGGCGAACAGCAAGAAGTGCAAGACGGCGCGGGCTCTGCTTCTGCAGGGGCTGCTGGAGGATGTTTTGCTCGCGGTGGCGACGAAACCCACTGCCAGGTAGGTATGGGACTCCCTGTCGGTACGGTTCGTCGGCGCCGAGCGGGTGCGCGCGGCGCGGAGGGCGACGTTGCGCGGCGAGTTTGATCGGATCAAGATGGAGGACGGCGAGGCGCTGGACGCGTACGCTGGGAGGCTCGCGGGCATGGCGGCGCGGTTCGCGGGGCTGGGGGAGACGCTGGCGGACTCGGAGCTGGTGAAGAAGCTCCTGGACACGGTCCCGGACCGTCTTTTCCCGGTGGTCGCCGGAATCGAGCAGTTCTGCAAGCTCGAGGAGCTCACCTACGACGAGGTGCTCGGGCGGCTGCGCGCATTTGACGTGCGGGTGCGGCGTCACGGGCAGAGCGGCAGCGAGCGGGCGGACGGGCAGCTGCTGTACACGGCGGTGCGATGGCGGGCGCGAGCGGCGCCAAGGGGGAGCTTTCGACGACGGCGGCGAGCAGCGCGCGCAGCGTGGCGACGCGGACGGCGGCAACAAGCGTGGGCTGCTACAAAGTGCGGCGAACGCGGCCATTTCAAGCGCGATTGCCCGGAGCTGCGGAGGGCGCCGGCGGAGGAGCGAGCACTGGTGGCGGACGGCGACATTGGGGACAACGGTCTCCTCTGAGCCTCGGCTTAGGGGGAGAATGTTGGGAATAACCCGAGGCGAGCCCAGACGCGGGCGAAGCGTGCGTCTTGTGCGTGGATGCGTCGGGTTCGGACCAGGGGAGGTTCGGGTGCGTGCGTGCGCGCCCAAGTGTAGGTGTGTGTGCGTGTGTGTGTTAGCGCGTGTGTGCGTGCGTCTGTTGGCGAAGGACCAGGGAGTAGGCCGCGTAGGGCGCGCGAAGTGGCCACGGAGATCGCGTGCGTGCGCGATGTTGGGGAACGTTGCAGAAAATTAAAATTTTTCCTACAGTTTCACCAAGATCCATCTATGAGTTCATCTAAGCAACGAGTAACGGGAGAGAGTTTGCATCTACATACCACTTGTAGATCGCGTGCGGAAGCTTGCTTGGTGATGATGGAGTCGTACTCGAACGTGATTCAGATCACCGATGCCAAGTGCTGAGCGGACAGCACCTCCGCGTTCAACACACGACGGGACGAGCGACTCCTCCTTCTTGATCCAGCAAGGGAAGGAGAGGTTGAGGAAGACAGCACCACCGCAGCACGACGGCGTGGTGATGGTGGTGAAGCAAGATACTCGGCGAGGCTTCGCACGAGCTCTCACGGAGGAGGAGATGTGTTGGGAGGGAGGGCTGCGCCTTGGGAGATGTGTACAGCAGCCCCCTCCCCCTTTATATAAGCCCCAGGGTGGCGGCCCCTAGAGATCCAATCTCAGGGGGGGCGGCCAAGGGGTGGAGTGCCCCCAAGCCGTGTGGGCGCCCCACCCCTAGGGTTTCAACCCTAGGCGTAGGGGTGGGCCTAGGGGCGCACCAGCCCCCTGCGGGCTGGTTCCCTTCCCCCTATGGCCCATGGGGCCCTCCGGGATGGGTGGCCCCACCCGGTGGACCCCCGGGACTCTTCCGGTGGTCCCGGTACTTTGCCGGTAACCACCGAAACTTTCCCGATGGCCGAAACACCACTTCCTATATATTATTCTTTACCTCCGGACCCTTCCGGAACTCCTCGTGACGTCAGGGATCTCATCCGGACTCAACAACATTCGTATTCACATACTAGTCTTCCTACTAACCCTAGCGTCACCGAACCTTAAGTGTGTAGACCCTACGGGTTCGGGAGACACGCAGACATGACCGAGACGACTCTCGGGCAATAACCAACAGCGGGATCTGGATACCCATGTTGGCTCCCACATGCTCCTCGATGATTTCATCGGTTGAACCACGATGTCGAGGATTCTATCAAACCATGTATGCAATTCCCTTTGTCAATCGGTACGTTACTTGCCCGAGACTCGATCGTCGGTATCCCAATACCTCGCTCGGTCTCGTTACCGCAAGTCACTTTACTCGCATCCGTAATGCATGATCCGTGGCCAACACCTTGGTCACATTGAGCTCATTATGATGATGCATTACCGAGTGGGCCCAGAGATACCTCTCCGTCATACGGAGTGACAAATCCGATCTCGATCCATGTCAACCCAACAGATACTTTCGGAGATACCTGTAATGCACCTTTATAGTCACCCGATTCGTTGTGACGTTTGATACACCCAAGGCACTCCTACGGTAACCGGAGTTACACGATCTCATGGTCGAAGGAATAGATACTTGACATTGGCAAAGCTTCTAGCAAACGAACTATACGATCTCTTATGCTATGCTTATGATTGGGTCTTGTCCATCACATCATTCTCCTAATGATGTGATCCCGTTATCAACGACATCCAATGTCCATAGTCAGAAACCATGACCATCTATTGATCAACGGGCTAGTCAACTAGAGGCTCACTAGGGACATATTGGGGTCTAAGTGTTCACACGTGTATTATGATTTCCGGATAACACGCTTATAGCATGAACAAAAGACAATTATCATGAACATTGAAATATAATAATACTTTTATTATTGCCTCTAGGGCATATTTCCAACAGTCTCCCACTTGCACTAGAGTCACTAATCTAGTTACATTGTGATGAATCGAACACCCATAGAGTTTCGGTGTTGATCATGTTTTGCACGCGAGAGAGGTTTAGTCAACGGATCTGCGACATTCAGATCCGTGTGCACTTTGCAAATCTCTATGTCTCCATCTTGAACATTTTCACGGATGGAGTTGAAACGACGCTTGATGTGCTCGGTCTTCTTGTGAAACCTGGGCTCCTTCGCAAGGGCAATAGCTCCGGTGTTGTCACAGAAGAGTTTGATCGGCCCCGACGCATTGGGTATGACTCCTAGGTCGGTGATGAACTCCTTCACCCAAATTGCTTCATGCGCTGCCTCCGAGGCTGCCATGTACTCCGCTTCACACGTAGATCCCGCCACGACGCTCGCTTGCGGCTGCACCAGCCATCGCTCCACCATTCAACATATACACGTATCCGGTTTGTGACTTAGAGTCATCCAGATCCGAGTCGAAGCTAAGCGCCGACGTAACCCTTACTGACGAGCTCTTCGTCTCCTCCATAAACGAGAAACATGTCCTTTGTCCTTTTCGGTACTTCAGGATATTCTTGACCGCTGTCAGTGTTCCTTGCGGGATTACTTTGGTATCTTGCAACCAAACTTACGGCAAGGTTTACATCGGTCAGTACACAGCATGGCATACATAATAGATCCTATGGCTGAAGCATAGGGATGACACTCATCTCTTCTTTATCTTTTGCGTGGTCGGTGGTCGAGCTGAGCTCAGTTTCACACCTTGTAACATAGGCAAGAACCCTTCTTGGACTGATCCATTTTGAACCTCTTCAAAATTTTATCAAGGTATGTGCTTTGTGAAAGACCTATGAGGCGCCTCGATCTATCCCTATAGATCTTGATGCCTAATATATAAGCAGCTTCTCCAAGGTCCTTCATTGAAAAACACTTGTTCAAGTAGGCCTTAATGCTGTCGAAGTTTTGTATCATTTCCCATCAAGAGTATGTCATCTACATATAATAGGAGAAATGCTACTGAGCTCCCACTCACTTTCTTGTAAACGCAGGCTTCTCCATAAGTCTGCGTAAACCCAAACGCTTTGATCATCTCATTAAAGCGAATGTTCCAACTCCGAGATGCTTGCACCAGTCCATAAATGGATCGCTGGAGCTTGCATACTTTGTTAGCGTTCGAGGATCGACAAAACCTTCCGCTGCATCATATACAGCTCTTCCTTAAGATGTCCGTTAAGGAATGCCGTTTTGACGTCCATCGCCATATCTCATAATCATAGTATGCGGCAATTGCTAACATGATTCGGACGGACTTAAGCTTCGCCACGGAGAGAATGTCTCGTCGTAGTCAATCCCTTGAACTTGTCGATAACCCTTAGCGACAAGTCGAGCTTTATAAATGGTGACATTTCCATCCGCGTCCGTCTTCTTCTTAAAAATCCATTTATTTTCTCGCTCGCCGATCATCGGGCAAGTCTGTCAAAGTCCATACTTTGTTTTCATACATGGATTCTATCTCGGATTTCATGGCCTCAAGCCATTTGTTGGAATCGGGTCCGCCATCGCTTCTTCATAGTTGAAGGTTCATTGTTGTCTAGCAACATGATTTCCATGACAGGGTTGCTGTACCACTCAGTGCGGAACGTGTCCTTGTGGACCTTGAAGTTGAGAGTAACTTGATCCAAGTATCTTGACCATCATCAATGATTTCCTCTTGATTGGGTGTGGGCATTACAGGAACGGTTTCCTGCGCGGCACCACTTTCCCGTTCGAGAGGTAGTACTTCATCGAGTTCTACTTTCCTCCCACTTACTTCTTTCGAGAGAAACTCTTTCTCTAGAAAGCATCCGTTCTTGGCAACAAAGACTTTGCCTTCGGATCTTAAGTAGAAGGTATACCCGACAGTTTCCTTAGGGTATCCTATGAATACGCATTTTTCCGACTTGGGTTCGAGCTTTTCAGGTTGAAGTTTCTTGACATAAGCATCGCATCCCCAAACTTTCAGAAACGACAGCTTAGGTTTCTTCCCAAACCATAATTCATACGGTGTCGTCTCAACGGATTTAGACGGAGCCCTATTTAAAGTGAATGTAGCTGTCTCTAGAGCGTATCCCCAAAATGACAGTGGTAAATCGGTAAGAGACATCATAGACCGCACCATATCCAATAGAGTGCGATTACGACGTTCGGACACACCGTTTCACTGAGGTGTTCCAGGCGGCGTGAGTTGTGAAACGATTCCACATTTTCTTAAGTGTGTGCCAAATTCGTGACTTAAATATTCTCCTCCACGATCTGATCGTAGGAACTTTATCTTTCGGTCACGTTGATTCTCCACCTCACTCTGAAATTCCTTGAACTTTTCAAAGGTCTCAGACTTGTGTTTCATTAAGTAGACATACCCATATCTACTCAAGTCGTCAGTGAGAGTGAGAACATAACGATATCCTCCGCGAGCCTCAACGCTCATTGGACCGCATACATCGGTATGTATGATTTCCAACAAGTTGGTTGCTCGCTCCATTGTTCCGGAGAACGGAGTCTTGGTCATTTTGCCTAAGAGGCATGGTTCGCATGTGTCAAACGATTCATAATCAAGAGACTCTAAAAGTCCATCAGCATGGAGTTTCTTCATGCGCTTGACACCAATGTGACCAAGGCGGCAATGCCACAAGTATGTGGGACTATCGTTATCAACTTTACATCTTTTGGCATCCACACTATGAACATGTGTAATATTACGCCGAGATTCATTAAGAATAAACCATTGACCATCGGAGCATGACCATAAAACATATCTCTCATATAAATCGAACAACCATTATTCTCGGACTTAAATGAGTAGCCATCTCGTATCAAACGAGATCCGGATACAATGTTCATGCTCAAACTTGGCACTAAATAACAATTATTGAGGTTTAAAACTAATCCCAGAGGTAAATGTAGAGGCAGCGTGTCGACGGCGATCACATCGACTCGGAACCATTCCCGACGCAAGATCGTCACCTCGCCCTTCGGTCTCCGTTTATTCCGCAGCTCCTGCTGTGAGTTACAAATATGAGCAACGGCACCGTATCAAATACCGGGAGTTACTACAGTAATTGGTAAGGTACACATCAATTACATGTATATCAAATATACCTTTGGTGTTGCCGCCTTCTTATCCACTAAGTATTTGGGGCAGTTCCGCTCCAAAGGACCCTTCCCTTGCAATAAAAGCACTCGGTCTCGTGCTTGGGTCCATTCTTTGACTTCTTCCCGCAACAGACTTACGGGGCGGCAACATCCTTGCCGCCCTTCTTGAAGTTCTTCTTACCCTTGCCTTTCTTGAACTTAGTGGTCTTATTGACCATCAACACTTGATGTTCCTTTTTGATTTCAGCCTCAGTTGGGAGATGATGTATTTAACGAGTAAAGAGACTTGCTTGTAACGAGATTGAACTAGGTATTGATACCGACGATCGAATCTCGGCAAGTAACATACCGATGACAAAGGAACAACGATGTTGTTATGCTCCTGACCGATAAAGATCTTCAGAGAATATGTAGGAACCAATATGGGCATCCAGGTCCCGCTGTTGGTTATTGACCGTGAATAGTTCTAGGTCATGTCTACATTGTTCTCGAACCGTAGGGTCCGCACGCCTACTTTCGCGATGCTTATTATGAGTTTATGTATTTTGATGTACCAAGAAGTCGGAGTCCCGGATGTGATCACGACATGACGAGGAGTCTAAATGGTCGAGACATAAAGATTGATATATTGAAGCCTATGTTTGAGTTCGGAAGGTTCCGGTAAAACAGAATTTATCGAGTACCGGAGGTTACCGAACCCCGGAGGTAAATGGGCCTCGATGCCTTAGTGGAAAGGAGAAGGGCCAGCCCTAGGGTGGTCATACGCCCTTCCCTAGTCCTACTAGGACTAGGAGAAGGGGCCTCTCTTCTCCGGGAATCCTAGTCCAACTAGGATTAATCTTACTCCCGAGGGAGTAGGACTCCCTTGGCGCCACCCTTGGCCTCCGCCAGCCCTCCCTTGTCTTTATATATGGGGCAGGGGCACCCTAGAACACACAAGTTAGATCTACGGATCGCCTTAGCCGCAGTGTGCCCCCTCCACCAAATTCACACCTGTTATACTGTCAGAAGCTTAGGGCGGCTCGTGAAACATCAAGATCGCTACCACGCCGTCAGGTCGACGAACTCTCCCCACACTCGCTGGATCAAGTACGAGGACGCCATCGAGCTGTACGGTGTCAAGAACTCGGGCGCCGAGTAACGCGCGGATCGGTCGGATCGCGGAGAACGCACGACTACTTCCTCTACGCCAGATCGCTTCGCCGGTTCACGAGGGTACGTAGACAACACCTCTCGTCTATACATCACCATGATTTATGTAGAGAAATTTTTGAAATTACTACGCCCCAACACTTTGTCCTATCGATACTTTCGGTATTCTCGCTAATGCTATGGATCATGTGACTTCGCCCCTTCGATCCAAAAGCTAGAATTCGCTACCAAGTGCAATATGTTTGCTTCCATGACCAACTGGCAAGTTTGATAGTTATGTGATATTCATGGAATCGAAAATCATTGTTCGCATAATAAACAGGCTACAGATATGTGATATCCAAAGCAATGTTTGTTTTGCAAACCGTTAGTAAAAGTGTTTACTAGGCATTTGATCGATAAGAGAGGGATCCGTAAGAAAGCCTTTCATATGACGGTTGGATGATTTTTTCGAAGTAGGAGAAATACTAAAAGTTAAACCGTTAGAAGTAAAATGGCAAAAAGAAAAGAAGTCTGAATATCCAGCTCATGTATGAATGTCATACAAGTTTTTGATGTATAGTAGGCTGGTCAAAGATATAGTTCTGGGGATTATGGTTAAACATGTTAATCACTAATTCTTGGTATTGTGAGTTAATCACAAAGATACCCGCCGATTGCATTCTCTATTTAATCAATGTAAGAGCTACTATGGCCTAAAAGGCTAGCTTTAAATGAGGTTAAGGTATACACAGGAACATAGTAAATGTTACTATACCGTGTATTGTCGTGTATTTATTTTCATAATTCATTTAGAGTTTTTCAAACTCTAGCCCATTGCATAAGGTATCTGCAAGAAGGTTGTTCATAAGAGAACTTTTTATGTTCGATGTTATGAATAACACAAGGGCCATATTTTCATTATGAATGAAATGTATGTTATGAATATTGATAATAATACAAATACCTCTCGGGTTTACTTTCATGATTCATTTTAGAGTTTCATACACTTCTAGCCCATCGCACAATGTTTGTTGCAAAATAATTGTTCATAAAAACAACAATTGTTGTTAAGTATTATGAATAACATGAAGGGCCATGCTTCCATCCAATATGGGATGTATGTTATGAATATTGATGGTAATATGATACATCCATAACATCGACGCTAAATGTCGAAGACTAAAAGAATACCACAAGTGTGGCACTACATTTGGTCACATTGGAGAAACCCGCATGGAAAATTCCATTATGATGGACTTTGAAGTCGCTTTGATTTTGAATCATCTCGACACTTGCAACTTTCCTCCCAAAAGTGAAGTGACTAAAATACCGCTCACAGCCATATGAACTAACAACAAACTTATTGGTGATCATACATTTGATGTGTAGTCCGATAAGTGTTGTTAGTAGGATTTATCTATTCGTAAATGACTCAAGTAGATATATGAATATTTACTTGATGAGGCGAAGTCGATCTTTGAAATCATTCAAAGGTTTTCAAATATGAAGTAGTTATTGTAACAAGAAAATTACGCTTCTACAATTGATTGCGAAAGAAATATTTGAGTTACAAGTTTAGCGAATGTCCGATGAGTTGTGAAAAGGGTTTCTATAAACTTGCACCTCCTAACACCCAAATGGAAAGTCCGTGGAGATGTAATCCAACCATTTATGACATGGTAAGATCAAAGATGACATAAATAAAATTGCCATTATCCTTTTAAAGAGTGATGCTTTAGAGATCATGCTTTTTTAATCGAAGGAGCTCCGCTGTTGAATGACACCATGGTATGGTATGACCAACCATGTTATATCTTTTCTAAACATTTGGAATATGGGGTTTGTAAAGGTTACGCACTCTATTCCAAATCGGCAAGTGCTACTTTGTAGGTTATCCCAAGTCATTGGGTACTCCTCCTCACTATACCGAGGCAAATAGTTTTTAAACGTATGCTTTTAAAGAGAATGGTTCTTTCAAAAGGTGAGGGAGAATAGTGCAACTCGACGAGATAAACGGTATCTTCTCATCGATCAAAGGAAAGAGACCTTGAAGTAATTCAGAGTTTTATCAGGATCGATAATGAAGTCTCTACAATAAAATGTATGAACTTGGTCGAATCCTGGCATTGAACCACGAGGCAAGGCTCGTAAACCTCTCAAAGTAAATGAGATATTGTTGTTAGACAACATTATACCTACGTATACACAAGGAAGCGTTGATGGCCCCGACTCGAATGGCTAAATGCCAATACAACCCGAGTTAGTTTCCATATAAGTGATTCAAGATTAAAACCTCATACACCTTTCTGAAGACTTAGAGTCTAACTAATATTTATGGAACTTAAAACCTATACCTATAAAAAGTTTTATCCATAAAGCTCCGACTTGTTGAAATAACAAGTTCAAGAGTCGACTACGGGAGGTTGTTTTCATCAGAGCGATGCTTAAAGTCGGTTCGGCTGAACTAGCAATTAATACATATTTCAATCATGAGATATTAAACATGGATGACAATAGGATTTCCATCTGATGGAAACGAACCAAGGACTTACATGTGTTACAGTCCAAGGCATTTTGTCTATCCAGAGGATGCTAGTAAGGGTGCAAACTTCAGTTCCAATGATGGACGTAAGACAGAAATGGAGTTGAATCTTCGTGTTTGATGAAATGGTCAAAGGGTTTGACTTCATCAATGGGTAATGAAGATGCTTGTAATTCAAGAAAGTAAGTGGGAGTTAAAAATATTTCTAAAAACCTTGTGTGCTTGACACATTGTTAATTGGAAATAAATTTTTGACACAAATTAGGACTTCATTTGAAAATAGTTTTTGATGAAGTGTTTAGGCTAAATAGCCTCAATATTAGGTATAATGATCTATGGAGATAGATTTACCTAATAGGCTAAGCAATGAATACATATTGACAAGATGCTAAAAACTTTAGCATTTAAAACCGCCAAGGAGTGATTCTTGCCGAGTCACATGGAAGAGTTTTTGCAAGAATCGATGTCCCAAAACATCGATGAGCAAAATACATGATGCGTATTCCACACACTTTTGTGTTTGGATTAATCATGTATTCCATGGTATGTAAAACAACCAGATACGTCCGATACTCCCAAGATGTTGCGTAGTATGGATACTAAAGTGATCAAAGTAATCGATCATGGGACAACAAAGGAAAGATGTCATTGAGTACTAGAGTAAGTACGATGATATGTTTTTCGCAAGCGAGATCATGAAGAGTTCAAGTAAAATGTTACATCGATACAATATTCATTTTTCTCCATGCATTTTCGATGGTTAAGGGTTTTGTGTAATACACAATATGGTGGCACAGAAGTTGGAAATTGTTCCCAACAGATACCGTGGCTAATTCTATAACAAATGACTAAGTATGTTGATGCTTTAGAAGTTTACAAACAAGATGTTGAATCATATAGTTCATTCATGAACTTAGTATGGTTCCAAGATGGCTTTTTGTCAATGGGACACTACTGCAGTAGTTTCTCCATAACTCAGCCCGAGGAATCCAGGTTCAACCTGTGATTCACATTTATACAAAGTTAAGTCCGCACAAAATATGAATTTTGTGAAAGCTTGAAAACGAGGATATGCAGAGATAGACACGAGCTGTTGTTGTCGATCTGATGGACATCAGTTATACCACATGCGAGCATATTTACACCAATGTGCCATAGGTGTAAAGTGCATTAGCATTGATTAGATTATCGACTTAGTGCAAGTGGAGTCTGAGGGAGATATGCCCTAGAGGCAATAATAAATAGTATTATTTATCTCGAGTTCATAGTTATGTTTATGTTCCATGCTATAACCGCCAAGTGACTTTGAGTTCCAATATCCACGCAGGAATAATAAACGGTAAGAAGTATTCCTAGTCTAGCCTCTAAGACTAGCTCAAGTGTTGCATGATGGTTCTGCTTCGATCATGGGCATGTCTATGCTAAAGAAGTAGATGTAAAAAAGCAGCAAGTTCCAGAAAAAATGAAGTTGGTTCCACCCCGACATAGCCGGTAGTAGCATCGAGATCGCTGGTTCCAACACTTGATGCAGCCGGGTTGCAGCTTGTCGCCGTGTTGTTCCAAAGATCGCCGCAGCCGTGGTAGCACCAGACTCACGGTTCCAGACCGGATGCGCACTGCTGAGCTGGTCGGCGCTAATCGACGCCGGAGAAGCCCGTCACAGCTCGGCCACTAGAGATCCATCACCTCCCGCTGCCCGTCGCAGCACGGCGCCCGGGGTCCCCAGCACGGCTTGAGGTGGAACGATGGGGAGAGATGGGGAGCGCCCATGGCGAAGGAGGGAGAGGTACGGTGGGCAGCGCCGATGGGGAGGGGAGGTGGAAGAAGGAGAGGGAGAGGTGGGTTCATGAGCTAGGATGCATGGCGTTGGTTTTCCGGAAGATGGCTGTCTCCCCTCCCCCGTCCCTCCTCCCCCTCGCTAGCACATGGCTCCCCGCCTCCCTCCCGCCTTCCCTCTTGCTCTCAAGGCGTGGTGCTCTGCCCGGCGTCGCTGCCCGCACTGCTCTCAGCCGGGCGCCTTCCTTGGCTCGCGGTTTTGGGCGCAGGGCGATTTGGAGGACTCGGCTTCTGATTCCGATTCGAGGGTGCGCCCCTGCCGACGGTAGTGCCGCCAGGCTCCGAAGTCCCAGCGGCGGGCTGCGCCGAAATTTGTCCGGCGGCCGGGCATGCCGGTGTCGCTGCCTTCGGTCGCGGGTCGCTGCTGCCGCTGGGCTGCGGGTAGGCTTGATCCGCCTCTTCTCAGGTGTGTGACCTCCTTGGTCCTCCCCGTTCTGCTGTGGTTCCTGATCTAGGAGAGATGGCCTCTCTGGTCGATGATCCTCCTTGTCCTCCTCCTCTCCGGCCGGGGCCGTCGCCGGTGGCGGCGGAGGTGTCAGCGTGCTCGGAGGCGGGTGGTGGCATAACCCTAGATCCAGGTTGCTCTGCGGGCTTGGGGGGCCTTGGTGGGCTTGTGGGCTCGGTGGCCTCTGCTGGGGCTCGGTCTGGGTCGCCCGACCCACCGATTTTGTCGTCCCTTGTTTCTTCCCCCACTACTAGGGAAAAGGCTAGCAGCAGCGTGGGTTTTAGATATCAAGAGCGTCACCGCTCTTAATAGGGCGCCACAGCCTAACTCATAGCGAGGCGGAGAATCGGCCATGTACACAAGTGTAGCAGCGAAGGTTATGAGAAGCTCGCTACCATTAGTAGCGCTATTGCTCTTGGCCGACGCCCATCGCTATCGAGGCGCCTGCGCTAACTTTTGTACACTCGCTACGCTAATTTAAGTAGTTTTTTGGCATATTTGTTTTGTATTTGAACCGCTTTGTAGCAGAATCTTTAGCATAGAAATGTCATCATGATACACATACAAATGCTCATGAGACCACAAATGTAATCATAGCATGTACATACAAATAGTCTCTTCATAATCATCATCCAACACAAAGTGATATCTTGTCATCATCTCAAAATAGCAATACATGCAAGTCTCAATACTTGCAACTACAACAACGCTATCCATCTAAACAAAGGTATATGCAAGAAGTGCTATCACTATGAGTGAGAGCGAACCATGCAAGAATGGAGGGTTGAGTCCTCTCTTGCGCTAGTGAACCTCAAGTAACTAGCTTCTTCTTCTTGTCTGCTTTGAAGTTTTATGGCTGGCGCTCGAACCCATTCACTTGCGCCGACACTCATGCCACTCGTGTACACCCTCGAACCTTCCCTTTGTACACCTACATAGCATTTCCATCTCGCCATCAAGAAACTAGGTACATGTTAGAGATGCATGTTCATGAAGAGGATGTACAATCATATATGCAACAAAATATACTAGAGCAACACCAAAAAGAAAGGTTAGCAACTAGATGCAACATATATCAAGACGCAAATTAATTAACTAGAGGTACGAGGTCATCGACGCAACTAACAAAGTAGCGCACGCAAGTTCGGCAGGACCATGGACATCACAAAGTTTCATCGCTACAAAAGTATACAAGTTCAACCGACACATATCATCATCATCGGCATCATAAATCACTAGAAGTTCCATCCTTCCATATCATCGAGGACTAACCCTAGCTGCTTGAACGGCGGAGGTCTAGACGTTGCATGCCTATGCGAGTTCGACGTCACGCGATATAGGGCCGTAGGAACATCCTCTCATCGCATTTCACTTCTTTCATGATGATCGCTAATGTCGCTTGGATGCGAAAGAAGTCATCTCTAAGTTTATAATTCGCTTCTCCATGAGATTCTAGCCACTTGTGGATATGATCATCATTTCTGTTAATGCGAAGCTTTTGGTGATCCGTGTTGAACTGAATCATGAGATGGACGATGTAGAATCCATCCTTCTTGCTTGGTTTTGGGACATGGATGCAGGAGAGTTAGTTTTATGCAAACCCATCTTCTTGTTCCTTTGTTTCGACATGCACGCGTACCTCTAAAGCTAAGCCTTGAGAGCATCATCTAGAATATTCATTATGTGGGTGTAGTCCTTTTTCGTAGTCTCCGAAGGGTCAAAATACACGGTGGGAGACTTGGCGGTAAAGAACGATAAGGACGGCGCTCCTGTTGGGGAACGTAATATTTAAAATTTCCTACGCACACGCAAGATCATGGTGATGCATAGCAACGAGAGGGAGAGTGTTGTCTACGCACTGAGACCGAAGCGAAGCGATCACAACGTAAGGAAGTAGTCGACGCTTCCTCGCGATCCAACCGATCCAGGCCAGCATTCGCGCCCGAAGTTCTTGACACATGTACAGCTCGGTGACGCCTCGGCTCCGATCCAGCAAAGTCCGGAGAGAGAGTTCACAAGACGACGGCGGGACGATCTTGATGTTCTACTAACGCAGGCTTCCTAAGCACCGCCACGATATGACCGAGGTGGATTATGGTGGAGGGCACCACACGGTAAGGAACGATCTCAAGGATCAACTTGTGGTTCTAGGGTGCCCCTCCCCGTAATAAAGGAGCAAGGGGAGGGCCAGCCGCCCTAGGAGGCGCGCTAAGGGAGGGGGGTCCTCCTCCTAGTGGGAGGACTCCCCTTTCCTAGTCCAACTAGGAAGGAGGAAGGGGAAGGAAGGAGAGGAGGGGAGGGAAGGGGCCGCCTCCCTTGTCCTATTCGGACCCCCATGGGGGCGCCCACCTCCCGGGCGCAGCCCTCTCTTCCCTTGGCCCATTAAGGCCCCATTTCTGGGGTTCCGAACCTCCCATCCGGTTTTATCCAAAACTTCCGAACCTTTCCGTGTCCGAATATAGCCGCCCAATATATCAATCTTTATGTCTCGACCATTTCGAGACTCCATGTCCGTGATCACATCCGGACTAACTCCTTGTACATCAAAATACACAAACTCATAATATAACCCCATCGAAACCTTGCCGCAGGGACCCTACGGTTCGAGAACAATGTAGACATGACCGAGACATCGCCTCCGTCAATAACCAATAGCGGACCCGATGCCCATATTGGCTTTACATATTCTACGAAGATCTTTATCCGGTCGACCGCATAACAAACATACGTTGTTCCCTTTGTCATCGGCTTTGCCCAGATTTATCCCGTATCCAATACCTAGTTCAATCTCGCACGCAAGTCTCTTTACCGCCCTAATTACATCATCTCACAGCTAACTCATTAGTTGTAATGCTTGCAAGGCTTAAGTGATGTGTATACCGAGAGGGCCCAGAATACCCTCCGACAATCGGAGTGACAAACCTAATCCAAAACGCCAACCCAACATCCGCCTTTTGGAGACACCAAGTAATTTTTTAATCACCCAGTTACCAGACGCTTTGGTAGTACCTAAAGTGTTCCCCGTAAACGGACATAATCTCATAGTTATAGGAACATGTATAAGTCATGGATAAAAGCAAAGCAACACACTAAACGATCGGGTGCTAAGCTAATGGAATGGGTCATGTCAATCGATCATTCAACTAATGATGTGACCTTGTTAATCAAATGACAACTCCTTTGTCTATGGTTAGGAAACTAAACCATCTTTGATTAACAAGCTAGTCTAGTAGAGGCATACTAGTGACACTGCTTGTCTATGTATTCACACATGTATTATTTTCCGTTAATACAATTCTAGCATGAATAATAAACATTTATCATGAAATAAGGAAATAAATAACAACTTTATTATTGCCTCTAGGGCATTTTCCTTCCAATTTCCCACTTGCACTAGAGTCAATAATCTAGATTACATGGTAATGATTCTAACACCCATGGAGTCTTGGTGCCGATCATGTTTTGCTCGTGGAAGAGGCTTATTGGTCCGCTACATTTAGATCCGATGTATCTTGAAATCTTATGTCTCCCACCCGACCAAGTCCCGGATGGAATTGAAGCGCCTTGATGTGTTTGGTCTTTTGGAAATTGGATTCCTTCCTAAAGCAATTGCTCCAAAGATTGTCACAAAAGATTTTCATTGGACCCGGCCACTAGGTATGACACCTAGATCGGATATGAACTCCTTCATCCGACTTTCATTAGTCTTCCGGTTGCTATGTACCCGCTTCACATGTAGATCCCGCCACGACGCTTTGTTTAGAACTGCACCAAGAACCCTCCGCTTGTAAATACGATCCCTTTGATTTAGAATCATCCGATCGTTGTCAAAGCTTGCATCAACGTAACTGCTTATGATGAGCTCTTTGTCACCTCCATAACGAGAAACATATCCTTAGTCCTTTTAGGTATTTCAGATGTTCTTGACCGCCGTCCAAAGGATCCACCCTTAGATTACTTTGGTACCTCCCTGCTGCTTATAGCAAGGCACACATCAGGTCCACAAAAGATTGCATACATGATAGAGCCTATGGCTGAGGCATAGGAACATCTTTCATTTTCTCTTATCTTCCGTGGTCGGCATTGAGTCTTACTCAACTTCACACCTTGTAACACGGCAAGAACCTTTCTTTGCTTGATCCATTTTGAACTTCTTCAAAATTTTGTCAAGGTATGTGTTTTGAAAGTCCAATTAAGCCGCCTTGATCTATCTTATAGATTTTGATGCCCAATATGTAAGCAGCTTCACCGAGGTCCTTCATTGAAAAACCTTTATTCAAGTATTCCCTTTATGCTATCCAAATTCTATATCATTTCCGATTAGTAATATGTCATCTACATATAATATCAAATGCCAGAGCTCCCACTCACTTTCTTGTAAATACAAAGCCCCAAAAGTCATATAAACCCAAATGCTTTGATCAAACTATCGCCTTATTAACTCCAGATGCTTGCACCAGTAAAATGGATCGCCGGAGCTTGCACACTTTGTTAGGCCCTTTGGATCGATAAAACCTTCCGTTGCATCATATACAACTCTTTCTTCCGAAACCATTCCAGAATGCAGTTTTACATCCATTTACCAAATTTCATAATCATAAAATGCCAATTGCTAACATGATTCGAAGATTTAAGCATCGCCACGGGTGAGAAGGTCTCATCGAGTCAACCCTTGAACTTGTCGAAAACCCTTGCATAAGTCGGTTTTGGACAAGAATATTACCCCAACCCGGGCCTTCTTCTTGAAGATCCACTTGTTTTCTATTGCTTGCCGAATTCGGCAAGTCAACCAAAGTCCACACTTTTTTCATACATGGATCCCATCTCGATTTCATGGCCTCAAGCCATTTTATGAATCTGGCTCACCATCGCTTCTTCATAGTTCAGGTTCATCATGATCTAGTAGCATGACTTAACAGGATTACCGCACCACTGGGCGGGATTTACCGGTTGATCTTTGAGGTTTCAGGTAATTTGATCCAAGTTTCATGATCAACATCATCAACTTCCTCACTATTTGGTTAGATGTCGCAGAAACCGGTTTTCGTGGATAAACTACTTTCCAATAAGGGAGAAGGCAATTACCCTCATCAAGTTCTACTTTCCTCCCACTCACTTCTTTCGAGAGAAACCCTTCTAGAAAGGATCCATTCTTAGCAACAAATGTCTTGCCTTCGGATCTGTGATAGAAGGTGTACCCAACTGCCTCTTTTGGGTCTCCTATGAAGACACATTTTCATTTAGGTTCGAGCTTATCAAGGGAAGTTTTTCACATAAGCATCGATCCCCAAACTTTAAGAATGACAACTTTGGTTTCTTGCTAAACCATAGTTCATAAGGTGTCGCTCAACGGATTTTGACGGTGTTCTATTCAGCGGAATGCGGCCGCCTCAAGAGCATAACCCCAAAACGATAGCGGTAAATCAAGAGACATCATAGATTGCAATATCTAGTAAAGTGCGACATTACGTCGACACCCATTTACCTGTGGTGTTCCGGTGGGGAGTTGCTAAACTATTCCGATTGTTTCAAATGTAGACCAAACTCGAACTCAAATATTCCTTCCAAATCAGATCGAGAAACTTTATTTTTTATTACGATGAGTTTCAACTTCACTTGAAATTCTTTTGAACTTTTCAAATGTTTCGATTTATGTTTCATTAAGTAGATATACCCATATTTGCTTAAATCATCTGTGAAGGTGAGAAAATAACGATATCCCCAGAGCCTCAACATTCATTGGACCACATACATCTGTTATGATTTCCAACAAATCTGTTGCTTCTCCATAGTAACCGAGAACGGTGTTCTAGTCATCTTCCCATGAGGCACGGTTCGAAGTGCCAATGATTCATAATCAAGGACTCCAAAAGTCCATCAAGATGGAGTTTCTTCATGCGCTTTATACCGATATGACCAAACGGCAAAGCCACAAATGTTGCACTATCATTATCAACTCGATCTTTTGGTTTCAACATTATGAATATGTGTATCACTACTATCGAGATTCATTAAAATAGACCACCTTTAAGGGTGCATGACCATAAAAGATATTACTATATAAATAGAACAAACCATTATTCTTCGATTTAATGAATAAACCGCCTCGCAATCAAACAAGATCCAGATATAATGTTCATGCTCAACGCCGGAAAATTAACAAATATTTAGGTCTAAAACTAACTTTAAGGTAGATGTAGAGGTAGCGTGTCAACCGCCGACACATCGACTTTAAACCATTTCCCACGCCGCATCGTTTCACCTCGCCCTTTGCCGTTGTTCGCCAATCCTAGTCCCCTGCTTCGAAGGTTAAAATATTAGCAACAGTAACCAGATCAAATACCCAAAAGGATAAGGAAATATGCCCTAGAGGCAATAATAAAGTTATTATTTATTTCCTTATTTCATGATAAATGTTTATCATTCATGCTAAATTGTATTAACCGGAAACATGATACATGTGGAATGCATAGAAAAACAATATGTCACTAGTATGCCTCACTAGACTAGCTTGTTAATCAAAGATGGTTATGTTTCCACCATGAACAAAGAGTTGTTATTTGATTAACGAGGTCACATCATTAGTAGAATGATCGATTGACATGACCCATTCCATTAGCTTAGCACACCATCGCTTAGTATGTTGCTACCGCTTTTATCCATGAATATACATGTTCCCGTAATATGAGATTATGCAACCCTGCCAATGGAGGAACACTTTGGGTACTACCAAACGCCACAACGAATCGGGTGATTATAAAGGAGTACTATGGTGTCTCCAAAGGGATGTTGGGTCAAGGATTTAGATTAGGTTTTGTCACTCCATTGCGGAGAGGTATCTTCCGGCCTTCCTAATACACATCACCAAGCCTTGTAAGCACTACAACTAATGAGTTAGTTGGAGATGATTATGAACGAGTAAAGAGACTTGCCGTAACAGATTGAACTAGGTATTGATACCGACGATCAATCTCGCAAGTAACATACCGATGACAAAGGAACAACGGATGTTGTTATGCGGTTTGACCGATAAAGATCTTCAGAGAATATGTAGGAACCAATATGGGCATCCAGGTTCCTTTGGTTATTGACCGGAGACGGTTCGGTCATGTTACATTGTTCTCGAACCGAGGGTCCGCACGCAAGGTTTCGGGATGCTTATTATGAGTTTATGTATTTTGATGTACCGAAGTTCGGAGTCCCGGATGGATCACGGACATGACGAGGAGTCTCGGAATGGTCAAGACATAAAGATTGATATATTGGACGGCTATATTTGAACCCAAAGGTTTCCAAGTTTCCGGAGAAAATGGAGTGCCGAGGGGTTACCGGAACTTCCCGGGGAAGGTTTTGGGGAAAGGGGGAGAGGGGCCCCGGGGGGGGGGGGAAAAAAGGGGGGGGCCCCCCCCCTTCCCTTTCCTTTTCCTTCCCCCCCGGGGGAAGGGGCCCCCCCCCGGGGGGGCCCTCCTTGGGGCCCCGGGGCCCCCCCTTTTTTTAAAAATTGGGGGGAAAATTTTAAAACCAAATTTTTCCCCGGACCCCCCAAATTTCCCCTCCCCCCACCCGGTTTCCCCCCGGGAAACCCCCAAAAAAAAGGGGAAACCCCCCCCTTTTTCAAAGGGGGGGGGGGGGGGGGGGAAAAGGGGGCCCGGGGGGCGCCCGGGGCGGCGGGGAAAAACGCCTTTCCTTCCCCCGGGGCCCCGGAAACCCCCGGAAAATTCCCCCCTTTTAAAAATTTTTGGGGTTTTTAAACCCACCCCCCAAAGGGGGGGTTTTTAGGTTTGAAAAGGGTTTAAAAAAGTTTTACCAAGGTTTACCTTTTCCCAAATTTTTTGGTTAAGGGGGAAAAAGGGCCCCCCAACAATTTCCCCCCCAAACCCTTTTAAAGGGGGGCCCCCCGGGGTTGGGGTTTTTTTTTAAAAAAAAAACCCCCTTTTGGAAGGTTTTGGGGTTTTATTTGGAGGAAGGGTTTTTTTAAGCCCGGGGGGTTTTTTCCCCAAACAAAAGGGGAAAAAAAAAAGGGGGGTTTTTGTTTTGGGGAAAATTTTTTTTTTTAAAGGATGTTTTTTTTTGGGGGTTTTTTTAACCTTTTGGGGCCTTTTGGACCAAGGGTTTCGCTTTTAATGTTTTTTCCCTTAATTTAAATTTTCCAAAGCAAAGAAAAGGGGAAAAAGTTAAAAACAAGGGCCGGGGGGGGGAAAAGGGGGGGGGGCCGGGAAAGATAGAAGCCAAAAAAAATTTTTTTTATTTTTAATTTTTCCTTTGGTTTTATCCTTTTTATTTTTGCTTTTTGGAGGTTTAAAATTATCCCCTTTTAAAATTTCCCTTTTTTTAAAACCCGTTGCCCGGGTTTTAGCCCAAAAGGGCCCCTTTTCAAGGGGAAAATTTTTTAACGGGCCCTTTTTGGCCCGGAAAAACCCAAATTGGGGAAACCAAAAAATTTTAAAAAATTTAAATTAAAAATTTTTCCCAATTTTAATTTTTTTTTGGAAATTTTTTTGGGGGAAAAAATTTTAAGGGGGTTTTTTAAAAAAAAATTTTTAAAATTTTTTTCCTTTTTGTTTGTTTTGTTGTTTTTTGTTTTTAAAATTTTGGGGCCTTTTGGGCAAATTTTAAAAAGAAAAAAAAGGGGGTTGGGGAAAAAACCGGGGAAAAAATTTTTTTCCCCCGTTTTTTTCCCAAAAGCCGCCCCAAACCAAAGGTTAAAACCCAAAAAAAATTTTTTTTTTCAAACCCGGGAAAGGGCTTGGAGTTAAGGGGGAATAAATTTTTAAGGGGTTTTTTAAAAAACCCAATTTTTGGGGGGAAAAGGGGGGTTTTTTGGGGAAAAATTTAATTTAAACAACCCCCAAAATTAATTTCCCAAATTTTTAATTTGGAATTTTTCAGCCAAACTTCAAAACCCCAAAAAATTTGGAAGGGTTTAAAAAAATTTTAAAATTTGGGGGAAAAATTAAAGGGGGAAAAAAAGGGCAAAAGGGGTTTAAAAAAAAAAAAAAAAGGAAAAAGAAGAAAAAAAAACGGAAAAAAGGCCCCCGGGAAAAACCCAAACCGAAAAAAAAGGCCCCGGGAACCCCCGGGGGCGGAAAGGGAAAAAGGGGGAAAAAGGGAAATGGAAAAAAAATTAATTAAAGGTTTTGGGACCCTTTTTTTTCCCTGGTAATTTTCCTTTAAAAATTTAATTTAAAAACCCCCAAAAAACCCGGGGGGAAGGGGGGGGAATGGGGGTTTTTCCCCCCCCTTTTTTTAAAAAATTTTTTTTTTCCCAAAAAATTTTCCCATTTGTTTGAAAAATTTTTTCTTTTTTGGGAAAATTTTTTTTTTGGAATAATTTTTTTTTTTTTTTTATTTTTAAACCCTTTTAAGTGGTTTTTTAAAATTAATTTTTTAAAAAAAAAATTTAATTTGAAAAAAATTTTTTAAAAATTTAGGCAATTTTTGGGAAAACCCGGGCTTTTGGGTAAAATTTTTAAAAAAACCCCCAATTTGGGTTTAAAATGAATAATTTTCCCAAAAAGGGAAAATTTTTTTTTTTTGGGGGCCAATGAATTTTTGGGAAATAATTTTATTTTTCCCTTAAGGAACCCTTTTTTTTTTTAAAAAAAAACAATTTTTTTTTAAAAAAGTTAAAAATTTAAAAAAAAAATTTTAAAAAAAGGGGGAAAAAAAAAACCCCAATTTGGAAAAAAAGTTTTTAAGGGCCCCCCAAAACAACCCTTTTTCCCAACCCAAAAACCCCCCAAAAGGGGGTTTTTTCCAAATTTTTTAAATTTTTGGGGCCTTTGGCCCTTTTAACCCAAAAGGGGAAACCCGGAGACGGCCCTTTCCCAAAACCCCAAAAAATTTTAAAATTTGGGGGTTTTTTGGGAAAAAAAACCCCTTTAAATTTTGGGGGGAAAAAACCTTTAAAAAAAGGAAAATTTAAAAAAAAAAAGGAAATTTTAAAATTTTTTAAAAGGGCCCTTTTTGGGGGGGGTTTAAAAATTTTTTAAAAATTTTTTAAAAGGAATTTTAAAAATTTCCAAATTTAACCCAAAAAAAATTTTTCCAAAAGGGAAAGGGTTTTAAAAAAACCAAGTTAAACCCAACCCAAGGGAAACCAATTTTTAAAAGGGGGAAATCCTGTTTCCCCTAAAAAGGGATGGGAAAAATTGAAAAGGTTGGGGCCCAAAAAAAGGGTTAGGGAAAAAAAAAGGATTCCTTTTTAAAAAAGGGGGTTTGGGTTAAAAAGGGGGGAAAAAAAAAAGGGCCCGGGAAAAACCGGAAAAGGGTTTTTTAAAGTTTTTTAAAAGGTTTTAAAGTTAAAATTTCCCCGGGGGTTTTAACCCCCTTTTTAAGGAAAAATTTTTTAAATTTTTTAAAAAAAATTTTGGAATGGAAAAAAATTTTTTTAATTTTAAAAAGGTTTTTGATCCAAAGGGAGGTTTAAAGGGCCAAAAAACCCAAACCCAAAGCCCTTTGGAAAAACCTTTTTAAAAAATTTTGGGTTTTAAAATTTTTAAAAGAACCAAAAAAAAGGGGGGGAAATTTTTTTAAAATTAAAATTTTTGGGGAAATTTTAAAATTTGGGAAAAAAGGAATTTTTAAAAAATTTTCCTTTTTTAAATTATTGGGAAAAAAAAAAAAAAGGGAAAAAATTTAAAAAAATTTGAAAAAAAAGGGTTTTGCCAAAAAGGGTTTTGGGGAAAAAAAAGGGTAAAAAAAAAAAAAAAAAAAAATTTCCCCGGGCCAACCAACCTTTGCCTTGCTTTTTCCGGAGGTTTTAAAAAAAACCAAGGGAAATCCCAAAGTAAAAAGGGGGAAAAAAAAAAAACCCCCAAAAAAAAGGTTTTTTTTGGGGGGAACAAACCCCTTTTTTTGGGAAAAAAACCGGGGCTTCCCAGGGAAAAAAAATTTTAAAAAAAAGGGGGGGCCCCAAAGGGGGAAATTTTGGAAAGGGGAAAACCCCCCGGGGGGGGGGGAAAAAAATTTCCCTTTTCCCCCAAAATTGGTTGGGGAAAAAAGGGGGGAAGGGTCCGCCCCCGGCCAAGCTTCCCCCAAAAAAAACCCCCCCCTCCCCCCTTTTTGGGGGGCCCCCGAAGTTTTGGGGAAAAACTTTTTCCCCCCGGGTTTCCAAAGTTGGGAAAAAGAGGAAGGGGGAGGGGGAAGCCTTTCCCTTTGGGTTTGGGGCCCCGGGGTTTTGGGGGGGGGGGCTTGGGGGGGTTAAAGGGTTTTCCCCCCCCTTTTTAAAAAAGGGAAAGGGGACCCTGGGGGAAGGGGGGGCCCGGGCCCCTTCCCCCGGGGGCCCCAAAAGGGGGAAAAGGGGGGGGGGGCCCCCCCCCTCCCCTTTAATTTTTAACCGGCCCCGGGGGCCCCTTCCCTTTCCCCGGCCCCCCCAATTTCCCGGGTTCCCAACCCCCCCCAAAGGGGCCCCCCATTCCGAACTCCCCCCCAAATTTTTTAACCTTTAAATTTTTCCCCCTTTTAACCCGGAAACCCAAAGGGAAAAAAAAAAAAAAGGGCCCTTTAAAAAATTTTTTCCCCAAAACATCCTAAATTTTTCCGGTTAAAAACCCCCCCCCAATTTTTCCCCCTTTTTTCCCCCCCCTCCAAAAAAATTTTTTTCCCCCCTTTTTAATTCCCAAAGGTTTTGGGTTTTCCAAAATTAATTAAATTTTTCCAAATTCCCCTAAAATAAACCCAAAAAAATTTTAAAATTTTTTTAATTGGGAAAAACCCCCCAAAACCTTCCCAAATCCAAAAAAAAATTTAAATTCCCAAACCCAAATTTTTGGGGCCCTGTTTTCTCAAAACCCCAAAACCTTTTTTAAAATTTTCCCCGGGTTCCCCCCAAAAAAAAATTTAAAAAAAGGCTTTACCAAAAAAACCCTTGGGGTAAAATTTTAATTTAAGGTTTTTCGGAACCCTTGTTAAAAAACCTTTTTTTAAAACCAAACCCTTTTTCCCAAAACCCCCCCGGGGGTTTTTTTCCCCTTCAACCCTGTTTTTTTTGTTAATTTCAAATTTTGGAAAAATTTTCCAAAATTTAAAAAAAAAAACCCCCCCCGGTTTTCCCCCCCCCTTTCCCCGGCCCCCTTTTTTTAAAAAAAACCCCCAAATTTTTTTTTTTTGGGGTTTTTTTGGGGTTTTCCAAAACCCCCTTTTTTTTCCTTTTTGGGAAAGCCCCTTTTTAACCCGTTTTTTTTTCCCTTTAAACCTTTTTCCAAGGTTTCCCTTTTCCCAAAAATTTTTTAAAAAAAGGCCCAATTTAAAACCAAACCGCCTTTTCCCCCCCCCCCTTTTCCCCCCGGTAATCCCAAATTTTTTAAAAAAGGGAAAAAACCCCCCCAAATTAAATACCCCCCCTTTTTTTTTTTCCGGGGTTTAAAATTTAAAAAAAAGCCCCCTTTTTTTCCCCCATAAACAAGAAAATAATTTAGTCCTTTTTAAATTTAAAATTTTTTTTAAAATTTCCCCCTTTTTTAAAAACCCTTTATTAAAGGGGGGAAAAAAAAAAAAAATATGGGGGGTTTTTAAAACCCATTTTTTTATCTTTTTTGGTTGGCCCCTTTCCCCCCAAAACCAAAGGGAATTTTTTCCCAAAAATTTTTTTTCCCCTTTTTTTTGGAAAGGGCCTTTAACCCTTTTTTTGGCCCTTTCCCTTTAAAAGGGGCCCCGGGGTTTTTAAAAATTTTTAAAGCCCTTTAAAAAAAAAAATTTTCCAAAAGGAAAAAACCCCAAAAAATTAAAAAAACCCCCCTTTTTTTAAACCCCTTTCCCAAAAATTTAAAAAAAACCCCTTAAACCTTTTCCAACCCGGGCTTCCCCCCAAAATTTTTTTCCCCCCCCTTTTTTTTAAAAAAATTTAAAATTTTTTAAATTTTTCCCCTTTTTTCCCCCAAAATTTTTTTAAAAATTTGAAATTTTAAAAAAAAATTTGGGCCCAAAATTTAAAACCAAACCCCAAAAAGGGCCCTCCTTTTTTTAAATTTTCGGGCCTTTAGGGGAAAAAAAAAAAACCCCCCCCCCTTTTGAAATAACTTTTTTAATTTTTCCCCCCAACCCTTTCCAAAAAAAAACCCCCCCCAGGGCCCCCGGGGGAAAGGGCCCCCCCCTTTTGGGTTTTGGGGTTTCCAAACCCGGAACGGAAAGGCCCCGGGGGGATTTTCCTTTAAAATTTTTTTAAACTTGAAAAAACCCATAAAATTTTTCCCCCCAATTTTGGGGGGTTTTAAAAATTTAAACCCAAATTTGGGGAAAAAGGAAAAAAGGGTTTTTCCCCCCCAAACCCCAAAACCCAAAAAAACCTTTTTTCCCCCCCCCCCAAATTTGGGGGGCCCAACCCCCGGGTTCCCTTCCCCCCCAAATTTGGGGGTTTTTGGGAAGGGTTTTAAAACTTTTCCCCCGGGGCCGAAAAGGGAAACCGGGGAAAAAGGGGGGGGAAAGGGGAAAAAAACCCCCCCTTTTTAAAACCCCCCCCCAAAAAATTTAAAAGGAAAAAGGGGGCCGCCCAAAAGGGGAAAGGGGGGGCCCCTCCCCAAAAACCCCTTTTGGGGGGGAAAAAAAGGGAAAAAAGGGGGAAAAACCGGCCCCCTTTTCCCTTTCCCTCCCCGGGGGAAAACCCTTTTAAATTTTCCCCTTCCCCCCTTTTTTCCCTTTTCCCCCTTTTAAAATTTTAAAAACCCAAAAGGTCCCTTTTAAAAAAATAAATTTTTAACCTTTAAACCCCCTTTTGTTTTCCCCCTTTTTTTTAAAAAAACCAAAAAATTTTTCAAATTTCCCTTGGGCCCGGGGGAAAATGGGCCCCTTCCCGGTCCAATAAAAAAGGCCCTTTGGAAATTGGTTTTACCTAAACCCCAAAAATTTAACCTTTTAACAACCCTTTTTTTTTTTTTAATTTAAATTTTTTTAAAAACCAAATTAACCCCCGGGTTTTACCTTAAAAATTCCCCTTAAATTTTTTTTTCCAAAAATTTTTAAAGGGGAAAAAATCCCCAAAAAGGGGCCCCCAACCCAAAAACAATTTTTTCCTTAAATAATCCCAAAAAGGGGCCCGGCGTTTCCCCTTTTTAAAACCCAAATTCAAAACCCCTTTGGGTTTTGCCCAAAAAAAAACAATTTAAAAAAAAGGGTTTTCTTAAAAATAAAATTTTTTTCCAAATCCCCCTTTTTTTTTTTTCCCCAAATTTTTCCAAAGGTTTAAAGGGCCCCTTTTTTTTTAAAAAAAAATTTTGGGTTTTTTAAAAATTTGCTTGGTTTTTTTTACTTTTTTTTTTAAATTTATTTTTTTAAAAACCTTTTCCCCCCTTTGTTTAAAAATTTAGTTTTAAAAATTTTAAACCCTTTTCCCCTTTTTTTGTTTTCCCGGGGGGTTTTTTTTAAAAAAATTTTTAAATTTTTTAAAATTTCCCCCCCCCAAAATTGGAATTTTTTGGGGTTTTGGTCCAAGGAAAACCCCCCAAAAAAAATTGGGAACAAAATTTTCCCCCGGCCTTGAAAAAAAAAAATCCCAATCCCCCTTTCCCCTTTTTAAATTTTTTTTTTAAGAATTCCCCTTTCCCCCCCCCCTTTTTCCCCCCTTTTTTGGAACCCCGGCTTTAAAAATTTTTTAAAAAATAAACTCTTTTCCCCAAAGGAAAATTTCCCCTTTTTTTTTTTTTAAAAAAAAAAACCAACCGGGCCCTTTTCCCCCCAAAATTAAAAAAAACCCAAAAACTTTTTAAAAAAAAATTTTTAAAATTTTTAAAAAGGGCCCCTTTTTTTTCTTTTTGGGGGGAAAACCCAAACCAAACCCCAAAAAATTTTTTTTTTTTAAATTTTTTTTTTTATTGTTTTGGAAAATTTTTTTTTTTTTAAATGCCCGGGAAAAACCCCCTTTCCCAAAAAATTTTTCCCTTTTTAGGAACCCCCCTTTTTTTCCCGGGTTTGGGCAAAAAATTTCAAAAATTAAAAATTTTCTTGAAATTTAAGGGGAAAATTTTAAAAACCCCAACCAAAAAAAAAAAAACCCCAACCCAAAAAAAATAAATTCCCCTTTTTTTTTCCCCCTTTAAAAAACCTTTTTAAAAAACCCCCCCTTGAAATTCCATTTCCCCTTTCCCCCCCAAAATTTTTTTAAAACCCCCAAAATTTAAAAAAACCAAATTAGGGAAGAAACCCTTTTCCCCTTAAACCCCCCTTTTTTCCCCCAAAAAGAAGAAACCCCACCGGTTTTCCTTTTAAGGGCCCGGTTTTTTTTTTCCCCCCCCAAAAAACCAAAAATTTTCCAAAACCGGTTTCCCTTTAAACCGGGCCCCCTTTTTTGGGGAAAACCCCCCCCCCAAAATTTTAAATGAAACCCGGGAACCCCCCGGGGCCCCCCCAAAACCGGGCCAAAAAATTTTAAGGTTTTTCCCCCCCCTCACTTTTTTTTCCCCAAAAAAAATTTAAAAAAAAAGGGGGGGGGTTTTTAAAAATTTCCTACCCCCCAAAATTTTTTGGGAAAAACCCAAAAGGGGCCCCAAAAAAAAAAAGGAAGGTTCCCCCTTTCCTTTTTTTAAAAATTTTTTTTTCAAAAGCTTTTTCCCCCCCCCCAAAAAAAAAATTTTTAAAAAAAAAATTTTCTTTTTTTGGGGTTTTTGGGGCCCCCCTTAAAATTTGGGGGGGGAAAAAAAAAATTCCCAAAAACTTGTTTTGGGGCCCGGCCCCCCAAAAAAAGGGGGGGGCCGGGTTGGAAACCCCAAAAACCCCAAAGAATCCTTTCCCCGGGGGAAAAAAAAAGGGAGGAAACCCCCTTTCCAAAAATGGGGGCCCCCTTTTTCCCTTTTTCCCCCTTCCCAAACCCTTTTGGGGGAAAAACCCCCCTTTTTCCCAAATTTCCCCCCCCCCCAAAAAATTTAAAAATTTTTTCTCCCTTTGGAAACCCTTTTCCCCCCCCAAAACCTTAAAAAAATTAAAAAAAACCCAAAGTTAAGTGGGTTTCTTCCCAAAAAGGAAAAAAGGGGCCCCCAAAAAAAAAATTTTCAACCCAATTTTTTTTCAAATTTTAAAATTTTTTTTCCAAAAATTTAAAAACCCCTTTTAAGGGTTTTAAAAAAAAATTTTTTAAAAACCTTTTCCTTTTTTAAAAAACCCCTTTTAAAAACCAATTAAAAAAAAATTTTTTCAAATTTTAAGGTTTTTAAAAGGGGGGGCCCCCCCAAACCGGGTACAAACCTTTAAAATTTCCCCCCAACAACCCCCCCTTTTCCCTTTTTAAAACCCCGCCCCGGTTCCTTTTTTTAAAAAGGGTTTAAAATTTAAAACAAAAAAAAAAAAAAAACCCCATCCTTTTAACCCAAAAATTTTCCCCCAAAACCCCTTTTGGAAAAATCCCAAAAATTTGGTCCCTTTGGGCCCACCAAATTTGGCCCTTTTAAGGCCCCTTTTTCCCCTTTTTTCTTTTTAAAAGGGTTTTTCCCCAAAAATTCTTTTTTTAAACCCCCTTTTTTAAAAAAAATTTAAAATTTTTTTCCCTTTAATTTTTTTCCCCCCTTTTTGCCAAAAATTAAAATTTTTAAAAAAACCCCCTTTTTTTTTTTTTTTGGTTTGGGCCCCGGGTTTTTTTCCCCTTTCCAAAAATTTTTTAAAACCCCCCGGGGGGAAAAAATTTTCCCCCCCAAAATTGGCCCCGCTAAAAAAAGGGGGTTTAAAATTTAAAACCCATTTTAAAAAATTTTTTCCCCTTTTAACCCCCAAAATTTTCCAATCCCATTTAACGGCCCGGAAACCCCCCTTTTTTAGGAAACCCCAAAAGGGGCCCCCTTGGGTTTTAAACCATCCCTTTTTTTTCCCCGGAAATTAAAATTTAAAAAAATTTTTTTTTAAACCCCGAAAAAATTTTCCTTTTTTGATTTTTTTTTTAAACTTGAACCCCTTTCCCCCTTTTTAAAACAAGGAAACCCCCAAAAAATTTAAAAAAAACCTTGGTGGGAAAAAACCCATTTTTTTTTTTTAAATTACCTTTCCCTTCCCCGGGCCCCCAAAATTTTGGGGCCCAATTTTAAACTTTTAAAATTTTGGCAAATTTTTTGGGGGAAAAAAGGTTTAAAAGGAAATTTTCCCAAAAAAAAAATTTTTCTTTTAAAATTTTTTAAATTCCCTTTTGGTTTAAATTTAAAATTTTTTTAAATTTAAACAACAAATTCCAAATTCCCCCCCCTTTTTTAAAAAAGGGTTTTTTTTGGGGAAAAAAATTTTTTTAAAAAAACCCTTTTAAAAAATTTTTCAACCCCTTTTGGGCCCCCTTTGTTAGGTTTTTTTAAAAACCCCTTTTTCCATTTCCCTTTTTTTAAAAAACCCCCCGGGGGAAACAATTTTGCCAAAACCCTAAAAAAAGGGGAATTTAAAAAGGGGGGTTTTAAAGGCCGGGGGGGCCCTTTAATTTTTAACCCGGGGGCCCCCGGGCCCGGCTTTTCCCAAAAACCCAAGCCCCAAAAAATTTTTTTAAAAAAAGGGGAATTTCCCAAAAAAATTAATTCCCATCCCCAAGGAAAACCATTTAAAGGAACCTTTTTTTCCCCCAAAAAGGTTCTTCAAAATTTAAAACCCCCAGGGCCCGGGGCCCCGGTTTATTTGGTCCCGGGGGGGGCCCAGTTAAATTTTAAATTTTTTTGGTTTAATTTTTCCCCGGGGTTTTTAAAATTGGGGGAAACCAAAATTTTTCCCCCAAAAAATTTTTTAAAGTTTTTAGGGAATTTCCAAAAAAATTTCCCAAACCGGGGAAAAGGAACCCCCGGGGTTTTGGGTTTTGGGGAAAAAGGGAAACCGGGGTTTGGGGCCCCTTTTTAAAAACCGGAAACCCCCCCCCCCCCTTTTTTCCCCAAAAAAAAAAGGGGGGGGTTTTCCCCCTTTCAGGGGGCCCCCCCCCAAAATAACCCCAAAGGGGAAAAACCAAGGGGGGAAAAAAAAAGGGGGCCCCCCCCCCTTGGGGGCCCCCGGGGAAGGGCCCCCCCGGGTTTTCAAAGGCCCAAACCCGGGCCAAAACCCCCCGAAGGGGAAACCCCCCTTTTTTTTTTTCCTTCCCAAAAATTTTTTTGGGGGTTTTTGGTTTTAAAAAAACCCAATTCCCTTTTCCCCGGGGGGAAAAAGGGGGCCCCCACCTCCCTTTTTCCAACCCTTTTTTTTTTTTTTCCCAATTCCCCAAAGGGTTTCCCGGTTTTAGGGGTTTTTCCCCAAGTTTCCAAAAGTTTTTTTCAAATTTTTTTCCCCCTTTTTTAAATTTAAAGGAAGGCCCCAAAAAACCCCCAAAAACCCCCTTTTTTCCCCAAAATTTTTAAAATTTTTTTTCCTTTCCCCAAAAAAAATTTTCCGCCCCCAAATTTTAAAAATTTTCCGGAAATCCCTTTTTAATTTTGGGGGAAAATTTTTGGCCCGTTTAAAAGGTAAATTTTAACAAAAAAGGGGAAACCTTTTTAAAATTTTTTTGGGCCCGGGAAAAACTTCCCGGGGAAGGTTTTGGGGAAAGGGGGAGAGGGGCCCCGGGGGGGGGGGGAAAAAAGGGGGGGGCCCCCCCCCTTCCCTTTCCTTTTCCTTCCCCCCCGGGGGAAGGGGCCCCCCCCCGGGGGGGCCCTCCTTGGGGCCCCGGGGCCCCCCCTTTTTTTAAAAATTGGGGGGAAAATTTTAAAACCAAATTTTTCCCCGGACCCCCCAAATTTCCCCTCCCCCCACCCGGTTTCCCCCCGGGAAACCCCCAAAAAAAAGGGGAAACCCCCCCCTTTTTCAAAGGGGGGGGGGGGGGGGGGGAAAAGGGGGCCCGGGGGGCGCCCGGGGCGGCGGGGAAAAACGCCTTTCCTTCCCCCGGGGCCCCGGAAACCCCCGGAAAATTCCCCCCTTTTAAAAATTTTTGGGGTTTTTAAACCCACCCCCCAAAGGGGGGGTTTTTAGGTTTGAAAAGGGTTTAAAAAAGTTTTACCAAGGTTTACCTTTTCCCAAATTTTTTGGTTAAGGGGGAAAAAGGGCCCCCCAACAATTTCCCCCCCAAACCCTTTTAAAGGGGGGCCCCCCGGGGTTGGGGTTTTTTTTTAAAAAAAAAACCCCCTTTTGGAAGGTTTTGGGGTTTTATTTGGAGGAAGGGTTTTTTTAAGCCCGGGGGGTTTTTTCCCCAAACAAAAGGGGAAAAAAAAAAGGGGGGTTTTTGTTTTGGGGAAAATTTTTTTTTTTAAAGGATGTTTTTTTTTGGGGGTTTTTTTAACCTTTTGGGGCCTTTTGGACCAAGGGTTTCGCTTTTAATGTTTTTTCCCTTAATTTAAATTTTCCAAAGCAAAGAAAAGGGGAAAAAGTTAAAAACAAGGGCCGGGGGGGGGAAAAGGGGGGGGGGCCGGGAAAGATAGAAGCCAAAAAAAATTTTTTTTATTTTTAATTTTTCCTTTGGTTTTATCCTTTTTATTTTTGCTTTTTGGAGGTTTAAAATTATCCCCTTTTAAAATTTCCCTTTTTTTAAAACCCGTTGCCCGGGTTTTAGCCCAAAAGGGCCCCTTTTCAAGGGGAAAATTTTTTAACGGGCCCTTTTTGGCCCGGAAAAACCCAAATTGGGGAAACCAAAAAATTTTAAAAAATTTAAATTAAAAATTTTTCCCAATTTTAATTTTTTTTTGGAAATTTTTTTGGGGGAAAAAATTTTAAGGGGGTTTTTTAAAAAAAAATTTTTAAAATTTTTTTCCTTTTTGTTTGTTTTGTTGTTTTTTGTTTTTAAAATTTTGGGGCCTTTTGGGCAAATTTTAAAAAGAAAAAAAAGGGGGTTGGGGAAAAAACCGGGGAAAAAATTTTTTTCCCCCGTTTTTTTCCCAAAAGCCGCCCCAAACCAAAGGTTAAAACCCAAAAAAAATTTTTTTTTTCAAACCCGGGAAAGGGCTTGGAGTTAAGGGGGAATAAATTTTTAAGGGGTTTTTTAAAAAACCCAATTTTTGGGGGGAAAAGGGGGGTTTTTTGGGGAAAAATTTAATTTAAACAACCCCCAAAATTAATTTCCCAAATTTTTAATTTGGAATTTTTCAGCCAAACTTCAAAACCCCAAAAAATTTGGAAGGGTTTAAAAAAATTTTAAAATTTGGGGGAAAAATTAAAGGGGGAAAAAAAGGGCAAAAGGGGTTTAAAAAAAAAAAAAAAAGGAAAAAGAAGAAAAAAAAACGGAAAAAAGGCCCCCGGGAAAAACCCAAACCGAAAAAAAAGGCCCCGGGAACCCCCGGGGGCGGAAAGGGAAAAAGGGGGAAAAAGGGAAATGGAAAAAAAATTAATTAAAGGTTTTGGGACCCTTTTTTTTCCCTGGTAATTTTCCTTTAAAAATTTAATTTAAAAACCCCCAAAAAACCCGGGGGGAAGGGGGGGGAATGGGGGTTTTTCCCCCCCCTTTTTTTAAAAAATTTTTTTTTTCCCAAAAAATTTTCCCATTTGTTTGAAAAATTTTTTCTTTTTTGGGAAAATTTTTTTTTTGGAATAATTTTTTTTTTTTTTTTATTTTTAAACCCTTTTAAGTGGTTTTTTAAAATTAATTTTTTAAAAAAAAAATTTAATTTGAAAAAAATTTTTTAAAAATTTAGGCAATTTTTGGGAAAACCCGGGCTTTTGGGTAAAATTTTTAAAAAAACCCCCAATTTGGGTTTAAAATGAATAATTTTCCCAAAAAGGGAAAATTTTTTTTTTTTGGGGGCCAATGAATTTTTGGGAAATAATTTTATTTTTCCCTTAAGGAACCCTTTTTTTTTTTAAAAAAAAACAATTTTTTTTTAAAAAAGTTAAAAATTTAAAAAAAAAATTTTAAAAAAAGGGGGAAAAAAAAAACCCCAATTTGGAAAAAAAGTTTTTAAGGGCCCCCCAAAACAACCCTTTTTCCCAACCCAAAAACCCCCCAAAAGGGGGTTTTTTCCAAATTTTTTAAATTTTTGGGGCCTTTGGCCCTTTTAACCCAAAAGGGGAAACCCGGAGACGGCCCTTTCCCAAAACCCCAAAAAATTTTAAAATTTGGGGGTTTTTTGGGAAAAAAAACCCCTTTAAATTTTGGGGGGAAAAAACCTTTAAAAAAAGGAAAATTTAAAAAAAAAAAGGAAATTTTAAAATTTTTTAAAAGGGCCCTTTTTGGGGGGGGTTTAAAAATTTTTTAAAAATTTTTTAAAAGGAATTTTAAAAATTTCCAAATTTAACCCAAAAAAAATTTTTCCAAAAGGGAAAGGGTTTTAAAAAAACCAAGTTAAACCCAACCCAAGGGAAACCAATTTTTAAAAGGGGGAAATCCTGTTTCCCCTAAAAAGGGATGGGAAAAATTGAAAAGGTTGGGGCCCAAAAAAAGGGTTAGGGAAAAAAAAAGGATTCCTTTTTAAAAAAGGGGGTTTGGGTTAAAAAGGGGGGAAAAAAAAAAGGGCCCGGGAAAAACCGGAAAAGGGTTTTTTAAAGTTTTTTAAAAGGTTTTAAAGTTAAAATTTCCCCGGGGGTTTTAACCCCCTTTTTAAGGAAAAATTTTTTAAATTTTTTAAAAAAAATTTTGGAATGGAAAAAAATTTTTTTAATTTTAAAAAGGTTTTTGATCCAAAGGGAGGTTTAAAGGGCCAAAAAACCCAAACCCAAAGCCCTTTGGAAAAACCTTTTTAAAAAATTTTGGGTTTTAAAATTTTTAAAAGAACCAAAAAAAAGGGGGGGAAATTTTTTTAAAATTAAAATTTTTGGGGAAATTTTAAAATTTGGGAAAAAAGGAATTTTTAAAAAATTTTCCTTTTTTAAATTATTGGGAAAAAAAAAAAAAAGGGAAAAAATTTAAAAAAATTTGAAAAAAAAGGGTTTTGCCAAAAAGGGTTTTGGGGAAAAAAAAGGGTAAAAAAAAAAAAAAAAAAAAATTTCCCCGGGCCAACCAACCTTTGCCTTGCTTTTTCCGGAGGTTTTAAAAAAAACCAAGGGAAATCCCAAAGTAAAAAGGGGGAAAAAAAAAAAACCCCCAAAAAAAAGGTTTTTTTTGGGGGGAACAAACCCCTTTTTTTGGGAAAAAAACCGGGGCTTCCCAGGGAAAAAAAATTTTAAAAAAAAGGGGGGGCCCCAAAGGGGGAAATTTTGGAAAGGGGAAAACCCCCCGGGGGGGGGGGAAAAAAATTTCCCTTTTCCCCCAAAATTGGTTGGGGAAAAAAGGGGGGAAGGGTCCGCCCCCGGCCAAGCTTCCCCCAAAAAAAACCCCCCCCTCCCCCCTTTTTGGGGGGCCCCCGAAGTTTTGGGGAAAAACTTTTTCCCCCCGGGTTTCCAAAGTTGGGAAAAAGAGGAAGGGGGAGGGGGAAGCCTTTCCCTTTGGGTTTGGGGCCCCGGGGTTTTGGGGGGGGGGGCTTGGGGGGGTTAAAGGGTTTTCCCCCCCCTTTTTAAAAAAGGGAAAGGGGACCCTGGGGGAAGGGGGGGCCCGGGCCCCTTCCCCCGGGGGCCCCAAAAGGGGGAAAAGGGGGGGGGGGCCCCCCCCCTCCCCTTTAATTTTTAACCGGCCCCGGGGGCCCCTTCCCTTTCCCCGGCCCCCCCAATTTCCCGGGTTCCCAACCCCCCCCAAAGGGGCCCCCCATTCCGAACTCCCCCCCAAATTTTTTAACCTTTAAATTTTTCCCCCTTTTAACCCGGAAACCCAAAGGGAAAAAAAAAAAAAAGGGCCCTTTAAAAAATTTTTTCCCCAAAACATCCTAAATTTTTCCGGTTAAAAACCCCCCCCCAATTTTTCCCCCTTTTTTCCCCCCCCTCCAAAAAAATTTTTTTCCCCCCTTTTTAATTCCCAAAGGTTTTGGGTTTTCCAAAATTAATTAAATTTTTCCAAATTCCCCTAAAATAAACCCAAAAAAATTTTAAAATTTTTTTAATTGGGAAAAACCCCCCAAAACCTTCCCAAATCCAAAAAAACGATAACTTCGTTACAAAACATGATCATCTCATACAATAAAATATAGCATCACGTCTTGACCATATCACATCACAACATGCCCTGCAAAAACAAGTTAGACGTCCTCTACTTTGTTGTTGCAAATTTTACGTGGCTGCTACAGGCTTAAGCAAGAACCAATCTCACCTACGCATCAAAACCACAACGATACTTCGTCAAATAGACTCCGTTTTAACCTTCTCAAGGACCGGGCGTAGGCACACTCGGTTCAACTAAAGTGAGAGAGACAGACACCCGCCAGCCACCTTTAAGCACGAGTGCTCATAACGGTGAAACCAGTCTCGCGAAGCGTCTGGCGTAATGTCGGTCCGGGCCGCTTCATCTCACAATACCGCTGAACCAAAGTATGACATCTTTGGTAGGCAGTATGACTTGTATCGTCCACAACTCACTTGTGTTCTACTCGTGCAAAACATCAAACCATAAAAACCTGGCTCTGATACCACTGTTGGGGAACGTAATAATTTCAAAAAAATTCCTACGCACACGCAAGATCATGGTGATGCATAGCAACGAGAGGGGAGAGTGTTGTTTACGTACCCTCGTAGACCGAAGCGGAAGCGATCACAACGTAGAGGAAGTAGTCGACGTTCTCCTCGCGATCCAACCGATCCCAGCGCCGTTACTCCAGCGCCCCGAAGTTCTTGACACACGACAGCTCGGTGACGCTCCTCGGCTCCGATCCAGCAAAGCTCGGGGAGAGAGAGTTCCACAAGACGACGGGCAGGTGACGATCTTGATGTTCTATCGACGCAGGCTTCGCCTAAGCACCGCCACTGATATGACCGAGGTGGATTATGGTGGAGGGGCACCACACATGGCTAAGGAACGATCTCAAGGATCAACTTGTGTGTTCTAGGGTGCCCCCCTGCCCCGTGATATAAAGGAGCTAGGGGAGGGCCGGCCCGCCCTAGGAGGCGCCAAGGGGGGAGTCCTCCTCCTAGTGGGAGTAGGACTCCCCTTTCCTAGTCCAACTAGGAAGGAGGAAGGGGGAAGGAAGGAGAGGGAGAGGGAGAGGGAAAGGGGGGCCGCGCCCCCCCCCTCCTTGTCCTATTCGGACTCCCCATGGGGGGGGCGCGCCACCTCCTGGCGCAGCCCTCTCTCTCCCCTCTTGGCCCATTAAGGCCCATTACTTCCTCGGGGGGTTCCGGTAACCCCTCCGGCACTCCGGTTTTCTCCGGAAACTTCCGGAACCTTTCCGGTGTCCGAATATAGCCGTCCAATATATCAATCTTTATGTCTCGACCATTTCGAGACTCCTCGTCATGTCCGTGATCACATCCGGACTCGAACTCCTTGGTACATCAAAATACACAAACTCATAATATAACCGTCATCGAAACCTTAAGCGTGCGGACCCTACGGTTCGAGAACAATGTAGACATGACCGAGACCGTCTCCGGTCAATAACCAATAGCGGACCTGGATGCCCATATTGGCTCCTACATATTCTACGAAGATCTTTATCGGTCAGACCGCATAACAACATACGTTGTTCCCTTTGTCATCGGTATGTTACTTGCCCGAGATTCGATCGTCGGTATCCAATACCTAGTTCAATCTCGTTACCGGCAAGTCTCTTTACTCATTCCGTAATACATCATCTCACAGCTAACTCATTAGTTGTAATGCTTGCAAGGCTTAAGTGATGTGTATTACCGAGACGGCCCAGAGATACCTCTCCGACAATCGGAGTGACAAATCCTAATCTTGAAATACGCCAACCCAACATCTGCCTTTGGAGACACCTGTAGTACTCCTTTATAATCACCCAGTTACGTTGTGACGTTTGGTAGTACCCAAAGTGTTCCTCCGGTAAACGGGAGTTGCATAATCTCATAGTTATAGGAACATGTATAAGTCATGGATAAAAGCAATAGCAACACACTAAACGATCGGGGGCTAAGCTAATGGAATGGGTCATGTCAATCAGATCATTCAACTAATGATGTGACCTTGTTAATCAAATGACAACTCCTTTGTCTATGGTTAGGAAACTTAACCATCTTTGATTAACAAGCTAGTCTAGTAGAGGCATACTAGTGACACTCTGTTTGTCTATGTATTCACACATGTATTATGTTTCCGGTTAATACAATTCTAGCATGAATAATAAACATTTATCATGAAATAAGGAAATAAATTATAACTTTATTATTGCCTCTAGGGCATATTTCCTTCAGCCCGTTGCTGCGGGGAAAAGACACCTCAAATTATTCCCCATATGAGAGAGAAGGAATGATTGAAATGTACGAAAGGTTTGTCCGGAACTGACTTAATTTGGATGATAAGGCACGAGGACAATTTCCCGGTCCTTATTCTGTACCATGAAGTTTTGGAGGTACTCCCTAGCAGTTTCACGCTCAAAGTCACCGAGACTCAAGAAAGACTCGTGCATGTAGTACGGATCCGCCACACAGATTTGCGAGACTTCTTCACTCTTCACGACGGAGCTCATATGTAGCGCAAAAAGGCGGACGATAGTAAAATCAAGCCGCCTTTGTTAGAAACATCTCAAAGATATGGTCAAACCTTGGGAAGAACACCTCCGCGGGCCGTGTGTCGACGTAGCACTTCCCTCGAGCACACGAGCGCGTATGTCGGATATCCTGGATCCTTTGAGGCTAGTAGGCTTTTCTCGGTCGACAAGACATGGTCGTGCAGTCTCTCGAGATCCCCGATAGTGCCTCCAGCGGTTTCGCGGTAGCATCGGCTCACCCATGAGATGGAACATGACCGCACCTTACACGGGTACACGCCTTGTAATGCATCGTCTGCTGCTTGTGTGTGCTCTGCCTTGTTTGGAGGCGATTACCTTCCCCGATCTCTTCCTCTCCTTTTTCTTGGGCACACCTTCCAGACCCTTCCTTAACCCCTGCCCAAGTGTTCCCGGGCTAAGTATTGTACGGCCCTCGCGCCCGGCTAGTTGAGCCTGTGTTGAGGCGGCATCTTCAGGCGTGTCCTGTGAGGATTTCATGAAGAGAGACTTTTTGCATTCCATGGTACGGCCCTGCCCGGGCATATCATCCATATCCTCATTAGCAAGCTGATAGCCGGATTCGTCATATGGTTGACTCATCATATCTATGTCACAGTCATACGCGTTTGTATTGAGGTAATCCATAGGGTCGACCTCCGTCTCATCGTCCATTCTCTGTTCTCTGGAGAAATTACATCAGCCAAGACTATTGCACCCCTTCATCATGTCGTCCGCCGCTCTCACCCGCACTACTACAGAGCTGGTAATTGCGTAGGTGGGGTGATGGTCTCCGCACATGCTTGTTGATGTGTGGTAGTTATTGGTGTGCTCTCGGCGGCTCCTGCGAATAAGATTCTTCGCCATAGCAGCACCCAACCCTTGCAGCGTCCAATCATGGCGGGGACTCGTCGTCCACTCCCACATGCTGTCATCGAGGAGGCAACTCGTGCCCCAATTTCACACCTGGTCAAGCTAACCTCAAGTGCCCAGCGAGATCGGCTGGTTGTGGAATGTGCGTTGAGAGGGGTCCATTATCATCCCCTTTCCCACGCCCACCTTCCGCCTTTGATCAAGTAGAGTATGGTGCATGGGGTTTCTTTCGCCGCAAACACAATGTCGTGGTGTAAAACAACCGAAAGGCAACAAAATGGAATATTATCTATATATATATATATATGTTGGTGCTACATGTAATTACCGTGGACGGCGCCGAGCTCAGCCAAAGATGAAGGCCCACCTAGCGCTCGAGACCGAGGACGGCTGCTATGAGCGGAGCGGCGGCGGAGGAGGCCGGTTGCTTGAGCAAGTGATGGTGCGATGGTGTTGTTGTTCATGGAGTTGTTCGCATTTAAACCGCATCGGGAAATCATGTACCGCCTTGTATGGATTTTCCTTCGCCAGATTGATGATAATCGAACCAAGTTAGTAGCGAAATCATTTTCGCAGCGATTACAGCTGCATTGACCGCCTGCTGTAGCAACTCATATTTGTCCTTGGCTGCTTTTTTTCGCCCTCACTGCTTTTTCTAGACCGCAAGCTTCACCTTTGCGCCGATGTCCGCCGACTAAACTTCTTTTTTGCTTCTTGGCCTCCGGCCGTCGTTGTAAAACACCTTCCACGTGGCGCCGTCTCGGCGCCGTGCACACGACCATATTGCGGCCACTGGTCCAACGGGAGTCCCTTAAGTTCGCTCAAGGCCGGTTTAGAGGGTGTCCCACTTGGGCCTCATCGGAGAAGTAGGGCTTTCGGCTGCAAGCCGGTGTTGCTTCTCCAGTAGTCTAATCAATTTCCTCGTGATCTTGTCCGTGTAAAAAACCTTTTTCTCCTTGTCCCACTTGTAGCGGGCCCTGATGAAGTCATGCTCCAAGGGGTTGGTGAACTTCGCGAAGGGGTCTGGGAGACCCGCGGCTTCATGTTCCGCGTCCTCCTTATCCCATATGGGCCTTTTACCGAGGTAGCCACGGCTTCCGAGGCGATGCTTCCCCGTGTTCCGGAGCTGAAGGCTTTTGAATTTCGCAGCCTTAGCCTTGGCTGCCTCGGTAGCGCAAGTGTCCTTGAACTTTTCGAACTCCTCTCCGTAAGTGTCGGATTTTCCTCCAGAATCTTGGACAGGGGTTCATCAGCCTCAATAGCTCGTTTCACCCTCCCTTTCCAGGAGGCCAAATCATTGCTGAACATGCCCATGGCGTGATTGTTAATCTTTTTCATCTTCGGATCATCCCATGGTTGTTCTATGTTATCATCCCGGTCGGGGAACTTGAATCTCTTGTGCAACCGTTAGGAGCAATCGTCAAATGTTCTTTACTCCTTAAGTCATCGTCGTTGATGTCGCAAGATTCCGTAGGGATGCATCCTACTTGGTTCCCATAGCATTTGCGAGGTTCTTCCGCTCTAACGGCTCAAACTTGCAGTGCCATCTTTGTGATCACAAGTCGTCCAATCCCTAGTTTGTTAGGTTTTCGTATCCTCTGCTTCTTATGCTTCCTCTTTTCGTATCGGCATCGGGCCGGTACCTTCCCTTGGTACCTTCCCGCCGGTACCTTCCCCACTCAGTCTCGGCGCCACCATCGGTGTCGGCGCCGTCCGTGTTCGGGCATTGTCGGTGTCGATGTCGGCGCCAATACCATCATCGAGGCCGACCTGCAAACCTTGCTTAGCATCAAATAGTCGAGGTACTCTTGTTCACCCTCATAATCCATCTCGCCTCGCATCTTGGTCGAAGGCCAGTTTCTTCGTTGTTCGACATGTTTCCTATGATTAAGTGGCCTCATTTATTTCTAAAAGTATGAATAAATGAGAAATGACATAAAAGAAATCTATGTGCCAGCACTCGATATGCCAACTATGTAGCACAAATCATGCCTTTATTCACGGGAAATTTCGCATGACCTTTGCTAAAAATGGACATATCGGCGCTGAAATTCACCAAACGGAAATGAATCAACATTCCGCGTAACATAGGCCACTCGGATCATTTTCCAAACATGACATGTCCAAAACATGACATATGCACATATCACATGTCCAGTTCAAATTTCCATATAAATTCAGCTAATTCATAACTAAATAGATAACCTAATTAATAACATGAAGAACCCTAGCAGAGAGGGGGGTTTACAGAGAGTGCAGGGCGAGGAGGCAGGCCCACGACGGCCGGCAGGGAGAGGAGGGAGGCGAGGCCGACGGGTCGGGGCGAAGCGCCGGGTCGGGGCGAGCCGCGCCTTGAGTCGGGGCGAGCGGTTGGTCGGGGCGAGCGGCGTGGTCGGGGCGAGCGACCCGAGTCGGGTCGAGGGCCGGGACGGGCTAGCGCCGGCGCCAAGGAGTCGGGGCGCAGCACGGGGCCGGGTTAGGCGCGGGCGGAGCGACGGGGCCGGGAGAGAGTGGGGATTTGGGGGAAATGGCGGGATGAAGCTGGGCGAGTCACGAATTTTGGGTTAAGTGGACGTAAAGATGGCGTTATGTCAAAAGCGCTGCTACTATATTCTGTAGCTGCAGCTGTTTTGAGAAACGCGCTACTACTATGATCTGTAGCTGCAACGCTTTATGGGAAACTCGCTACTACTATGGTGCGTAGCGGCAGCGGTTTATGAGAAACACGCTACTACTAAGATCTAGCAGCAGCGGTTTTGTGGAAACGCGCTGCTACTGCCGTCGCTACTGCCAGTTTTCCTTTTTCTTTTCCTTTATTTTATCCCACTTTTATTTCCCGAGGGCAGTGAACGAAGGGAGGGCGATATATATTGCATCATTTGACGGTTAAATATGTATGCAAAATAGGAACATATATATTACACATCATTGGACCCATGCATAATAATGACTAAGTGTGTATACAAAATAGGAACATATATATATTACACATCATTGGACCCATAACATACGTTTCTTCAGTGCTGACGTTTTTGTTTTTGAGTCAGCTTCTTTCCCTTCTTGTTCGTCGAAGAATAGTTGAGCCCCTCATTGTGACTTTGCCTTTTCCATGGAGTACGATTTTTCTTAGGTAATGTAGTATTGATTCTTCTTTTGACGATACTTCATCATCATCGTCATCTTCCTCATTGGGTTGCCGTCTCGATCATAGTCTTCCTTGTTGGCGACTCCATCCATTCCAATGATGTTCCTTTTGCCTCTCCTCACGACAACACGGCTGGGATTTGCTGGTCAGTTATGAAGAAGCATTGTGTCACGTGCTTAGCGTGTACCCATGGCTCGCTTTTTTTGCGATAGCGTTCACGGTAGCGCTCTTGGCGTCGGGTATAGTCATGGTAGTGAACATCCGACTTTCTCTTTCGACATTCTTAGCCCATCGACACGGAACATCGTCGTGTTGTGCGTCCGAGTAGTCAAGCTCCCGATCTCCTCGACCCTTCCATAAAATCGTTCGGTTGTGCCGTTGTCGCTGCGGTCATGCATTCCATCGTCACCCCGAGTTCGATCATCCTTGTCCATATCTTTTGCCTCCGTAGAATGTGTATCCGTTGATATCATATGCCTGATAGGTTACTAGGTTGGGCGAGGGGCCATGTGCTAAGGCGTATATGAGCAATCCGTCCTTAGAGCCATCCTTCGGGGGATTAGTAATAATATGCTCTTTGAACCAATGCAGGAAAGTGGAGTTGTGCTCTCTAGTAACTTCGGCGTCCGTCCTGCATACCCCCCGGTCACGATACTTCTTTGCGATAATTTCTTTGTGCAGTGCCACGAAAGGATCTACCTCGTCTAGGTGTTGTAGCACTACCAAGTTTGCTCTGTCAAAGTCGCTGCATCGATCTGAGTATGCCACGTGCAGTTCCCTGTGACCATTGCAGTGACCATCTCCTTCGAGCCTCCCATCGTGCTTGTTAACGGGCAAACCAACACTAACACCAGGCAGTTAGTCTGCGCCATATAGAAAATTCTCACAGAAAGAGATGCACTCTTGTGCCAAATAGCCCTGGACGATGCTTCCATCCGGACGGGACATGTTACGAACGAATCCTTTGATGATCCCATTCATCCTCTCAAACGGCATCATGTTGTGCAGGAATGACGGCCCCAGTCTATTATGTCATCCACAATATGGACACATAGATGCACCATCACGTCGAAGAACGCGGGCGGAAGTACATCTCAAGCTCATTCAATATCACAACGATCTCTTCCTGCAGCCTTTGAGCTGCTTCACACCGATCGACTTTCGAGAGATGACGTCGAAAAAGTTGCAGAGACCAATAAGCGTGTCACGGACGTGCTTGTCCATTATCCTCTAAGGGCAACAGGTAGTATCTGCGTCATCATCACATGACAGTCATGAGACTTCATCCCGCTGAACCTTTTCTTGTTTGTGTCTAGATATCGCTTATCTTGCCACGAAGAATCGAACAAACTTTCACTCCGGTAAGGCACTTAAAGAATTGATTGATCTCAGCGACTTAAGGTGAAGCAAGAGGGGGGCAATAATCTTCTTTCTTTAATTTCTTGCCCTTCTTCTCCCGTGCCTCTGTCTCCGTCTCTGTCTCGCTCGACATTTTACGGGGCGGCATATGCAGATCTTCCCTGATTTTCAAATCTTGCAAGTCTTTTCTTGCCTTAGGCCCATCCTTGGTCTTATCCGGCATGTTCATCAGTGTTGCGAGCAAGCTCTCAAGGACATTCTAACAGATATGCATTTGATCAAGGCAATGAGGTGTATCGAGTTTGTGCGATACTCCAAGTCCCGCAACACAGACCTCGTCTTCCATACCTTCAGCAGCGGCGGCGCCTTTCTCATCGTCTTTCGGCGCGGGGCACTCATTCCAGTTTTTCAACAGCTCATCGATTTCGCACCGCTCCGCTTACGTGGAGGTCCTCGATGCTCAGCGTGACCATTGAATAGATCTCCACGGTTTCTCCACGGGTCGTCTGTTCAAGCCATCTTGATGCCCCATGTACACGATTTTCCTGCACCGCCATCTTTCCTTGACGTTAGCTGCCGAGACGTTGTATCATCCATGCACCGCGTGCATCCGCAATATCCATGCCACACCGCCTGCCACATATCCGTAATCGAGATAGTCCTCAGATCGTCGTGATCAGTGCGCTCTCATGTTGAAATACTCACCTTTGTTTGGCGCCCCATGTCTTGGCGGTGTTTTCCATAACGTGTCTAACTCCTCTTGAAGTAGCCCCAGATACAAATTAATATTATTTCCTGGTTGTTTCGCCCTTGAATAAGCATGCTCATGTGAATGTACTTCGATTTCATGCACAACCAGGGGGGAGGTTGTACATCCATACAAACACGGGCCATGTACTATGGTTGGTGTTCTGGTTGCCAAACGGATTCATGCCATCGGTACACGCACCGAGCACGATGTTCCTTGCATCACATTCAAAATACCGATAGAAGTTGTTCAACGCTCTCCATTGGCTTCCATCCTTCACGTGTCTCAGCTTCGGATCATCTCCATCGTCGGGCTTCTTCCTCTCCGCGTGCACAAGATTAGCTTTGCTTCCTTGGGATCTACAAAATACCTCTCGAAGACGGGAGTGATCGGTAAGTACCATACAACTTTCTGGGGACATTTCTTCCCGTCCTTCTTGTATTGAGAAGCATTGCACACTGGACAGCTTGTTTTTTCCGTGTGCTCCTTCCAATAAATTATGCAATCATTGATGCATGCATGGTATCTAACGTGTGGCAGATCAAGAGGGCACACGATCTTCTTGGCCTCATCAACACTAGTAGGACATAGATTACCCGCGGGAAGAACATCCTTTAGGTACTTGAGATGCTCATCGAGGCTAGTGTCGGTCCATTTGTTTTTAGCCTTCGTCTTCAGGAGTTGGAGCGTGAAACTCAACCGGGTCACCTCAGGATTGCAACCATCATACAATGGAGTGTTCGAGTCTACCACCAGTTGCTCCAGCTTAGCCTCCTCTCTAGAAGCAGCTCTCAAGATCGTCTCCTTGCGAAGCAATGCTTGAACATGAGGGTCCCGCACAATTGAACTTAGTACCATCGAACTCGCTACATGGAGTCCATGTCGTTCTCTCCGCCGCCATGTCCGCCCTTCTCCTCCGCCATGTCCGCCACTTCTCCGCCGCCATGTCCGCCTCTTCCCGCCGCCATTATCGATCATCTCTTCGTCTTGCCCGTGTCATCATTGCTCGCCTCGTCGGCATCCTCAAAATCGTCATCCTCATCTTCAATTATCCACCGAGTATAGCCATCCATGAAACCAGTCATGAGCAGGTGCGCCGACACGACCATCGTCATGGGGGTCGAGCCAAACTATTCCTTTGCATTTTCGACACGGACATAAAACCTCTGTCCGGTTATTTTCTTTCATGTCTTGCACCGCCGACCGCAACCACCTGTCCACCATCGTTCCACCGACCACCGCCAACTCGCACGGTAATAATAAAAAATTGATTGTAAAAATGCATGCATGCATCAAAGTCATAAAAAATTTGGCATGACCTTCCCTAAAATAGGACATATATGGATCTAGAGTTTGTCCAAATTACCAAACGGAAATAAATCGACATTTCGCAAAACATAGGCAACTCAAAAGCACAATTTGGCGGTGTCAACTCATGCCACACACACAATTTCCAGAAACATATCACACATACACATAAACACATTTCCATTTTGCAAAAGCATGAAATTTTCATCACCTCTATCTCGATGGCCGGAGATGATGTTGTAGGGAGATCAAAAGTGCACAAAGCTCTTCTTGACAAAGATAGATCTAGTTAGGGGGCAAATAGGTCACTTAACTAAATCCTACATCTACCTAGCTACCTAATTTGGAAGGAGACAACTTCAACTAGTGGAGGGGGAAGGAAAAAGAGAAAGGAGATGCATTAATTAATGGAGGTGGTGTAGTTATGTAGGAGTAATGAAGAGAGAATGTGGATAGAGAGAGAGAGAGTAATGGGGAGAAGTATTGAGAAGAAGAAGAGTGAGAGTGGGAGCATGTGGTGGAGGGAAGAGAGGAGAGGGGGAGGTAGGGGGAAGGGAAAAAAGGAAGGGGGAGGGAGGGACGGGTTGGGGTTGGTGGGGTTAGCGATGAGCTGAGAGAAACGCGCTGCTGCTAAGAACTTAGCAGCAGCGCTTTGCGGTAAGGCGCCATCGCTAATCGGGACAAAAATTGTGGCAATTTGAAACTTACCAGCAGCGATCTCGAGAAACCGCGCTACTACTACGTACTTAGCAGAGCGCTGTTATTGCGACAGCCATCGCTACTTAGAGTTGGGGAACACCGCCGGTCGATATTTGTAGCAGCTGCTTTGGTCGAGCGCATCGCTAAATCTTTATCAGCAGCGAGTTTACGTAACCCGCGCTACAACTACTTAGCAGCAGCGCTCTATTTTGAACCGCGCTGCTGCTAAGATTCTGTGTATAGGCTTTTCCCTAGTAGTGCCCCTTCTGTTTGTGGGCTCGGGGCAGTTGGTAGTGGCCACTGCGCCCCGGCCTTCCCCCCTTTGGCCCATGCTCCGGTTTCGGCCAGCTCGGCCCAATCTGGCTCGGCCTGCTATGGCTATATAGGCGTGCGCCGCGGTGCTCTTCCCCCCTTCCTAGGGTTTCCGGCATCCGCCGCTGATATCCGCAGGGTGCGTCGCCGCATTCGCTACTTCTGCAGATCCACTTCTTCCCCACCCCCTGTCCTCCTCTCCTTCGCCGACGTGCTCGCCATGGACAAGTCGAGGGCATCGTCCTCCGAGGCCCTGTCGGGGAGCAAGAGGGCTCGGGAGGCCTCGCCGGGCTCTGGTGTAGATCTGGCCTATGAGGTGGAGCTGTGTTCGAAGCTTGAGGCAGATCGGGCAGCGCGCGGGCCTGACCGCGCGCGGGAGGAGTGGGAGGCGGGGTCGGACCGCTCCATGGCCAGATCGGGGACGCCGCTTCCTGGATCTAGTGCTGGTTCGGGGTCGGGGTCGGGGCCAAATCCGTGGGAGGCTGTTGCGGCTTCGACGGCTGGTGGTTCCTCTTCTTCGGCGCCGCGCCCCGTCCCGGCCAGGGGGCCGGTTCCTCCACCTCGGCCTCCTCCCCGTTCCTTTACGGCCGGCGCTGCCTCTCGCTCGGGGCCGCGCTTTGGTCCTGGGTTGTCTTCCTCGCTGGCTGGGGACCGGCGCCCTCCCCCTTCTGCTCCGGCGCATCTTCTGGGGTCCGTGGTGATGGTATCCTACCGCCGCCGCCGCCTCTAGCTCCTCGCCAGCACCCGTTCCCTCGGGCCCTTCACCGACCCTCACCTGCTTTGCCTGCCACCGCCCGAACCATTTCCAATCGAGATGCACTAATCCCCCTTTCTGTCTCATCCGCCGATCTGATGGTCATCTGACCGTGGATTGTCGTAACCGCACCAAGGGCCCCTTTTCGTGCAGTTCGGGCTGGGTTTGCCTGGGTGTTCCTTCTTCGCTCTGGAAGCTGAGGTTCCTGTGGTGATGGCCGCACCTTCTCTCTCTAATGCGGCCATTATCACAGTGTGTGGTCAGAAAATCTCTCCGCGGACCCTTTTGGACGGTTTGAAGATCTGGGGTGAGGGTGGATGGGACTGGCATGTGCGCCAGCTCTCCGATTTTGCGTTTGCTGTGGTGTTACCCTCCAAGGACCGTCTAAGGATGATTTCGTCGTGCACCAGCTTTACTTTGCCCCTAAATCAGTTTGTGGTTTCTGTCAAAGCGGCTACCTATGGTGCAAAGGTAACTTGGGTGCTTGTTGGTGACGTGCCTATGGGGCTTCGGTTTGTGGAATTCATGATGGCTTTTGATGACCTCATCGGCAAACCTGTGGAAGTGGATTCAGCTTCTCTCGAAAAGGTTGGCCCAATTCGTATTACTGTGTGGTGCATTGACCCGGCTTGTGTTCAAGGTTCCGTGGATGTTTTCCCATCCCCTGAGGGTGTGCGGCTTCATGTTCGGGTTGAGGGTGTTGGTCTTCATGCTCCCCCTCCGCCTACGCCACCTCCTTCCAAACCTTCTGACCAAGATGACACGCAGGGGGATGGTTCGGCCGGGGGGCAAAAGCCTAATGGTGGTTCGGATCTGCGATTTACTCAGTCTGAATGGGACAAGATGGATTCTGATGATCGTGAGATGCTCAAGGAGAATGCCCCGTCCCCTAATCCGCAGAAGGAGGACCTGATTCCACGAGATGGTGCTGTTGGTAAGGGGACTCCCATTTCTGGTGCTTGGTCCAATGTGCCTACTCGCCCGCAATCGCCTTCCTTCTCTGGTATTGAGGATCTCCCTGCTTCCCCTCAGCGCTCCATCGACATCCCTACTAAGAAGAAGAAGAAGGTCTCGGTACGGAAATTTTCTGCTAACAGTCAGGATTCATCCACCTCCAAGATCTCTGCTGCGGGGCTGCCTCGTCGTCTGGACCAGGACCTGGGTGATGCCTCTGTTGGGGAACGTAGTAATTTCAAAAAATTTCCCACGCACACGCAAGATCATGGTGATGTATAGCAACGAGAGGGAGAGTGTTGTCTCACGCACCCTCGAGACCCAAGCGGAAGTGATCACAACGTAGATGAAGTAGTCGACGTTCTCCTCGCGATCCGACCGATCCCGGCGCCGTTACTCGGCGCGCCCGAGTTCTTGACACACGTACAGCTCGATGACGTCCCTCGACTCGATCCAGCCGAGTGTCGAGGAGAGTTCGTCAAGACGACGGCGTGGTGATGATCTTGATGTTTCACCGGCGCGAGGGCTTCGCTTAAGCTTCGCGACGGTATGACCGAGGTGGAATATGGTGGAGGGGGCACCGCACACGGCTAAGGAACGATCCAAAGATCAAACTTGTGTGTCCTAGGGTGCCCCTGCCCCGAGATATAAAGGAGGGAGGGGGAGGCCGCCGGCCTAGCTAGGGCGCGGGAGGAGTCCTACTCCTAGGGAGTAGGACTCCCCCCTTTCCTAGTTGGATTAGGTTTGGGGGAGGGGAAGAGGAGGGGCGCCCCCTCCTTGTCCTATTCGGACTGGGGGAAGAGGCTGGCCACCTCCTGGCCGGCCCCTCCTCTTCTCCCTCGAGGCCCACCGAGGCCCATTTACCCCCCGGGGGGTTCCGGTAACCTCCCGGTTTTCCGGTAAATTCCCGTTTTCGCCCGGAACCATTCCGAACTCCAAACATAGGCTTCCAATATATCAATCTTTATGTCTCGACCATTCCAAGACTCCTCGTCATGTCCGTGATCACATCCGGGACTCCGAACTTCTTCGGTACATCAAAACTCATAAACTCATAATAACTGTCATCGAAACCTTAAGCGTGCGGACCCTACGGTTCGAGAACAATGTAGACATGACCTAGAACTATTCACGGTCAATAACCAACAGCGGGACCTGGATGCCCATATTGGTTCCTACATATTCTACGAAGATCTTTGTCGGTCAGACCGCATAACAACATACGTTGTTCCCTTTGTCATCGGTATGTTACTTGCCCGAGATTCGATCGTCGGTATCCAATACCTAGTTCAATCTCGTTACCGGCAAGTCTCTTTACTCGTTCCGTAATACATCATCTCACAACTAACTCATTAGTTGTAGTGCTTGCAAGGCTTGATGATGTGCATTACGAGAGGGCCCAGAGATACCTCTCCGACAATCGGAGTGACAAAACCTAATCTCGAATACGCCAACCCAACATCTGCCTTTGGAGACACTGTAGTACTCCTTTATAATCACCCGATTCGTTGTGACGTTTGGTAGCACCAAAGTGTTCCTCCGTAAACGGAGTTGCATAATCGATAGTTACAGGAACATGTATAAGTCATGGATAAAAGCAGTAGCAACATACTAAACGATCGTGTGCTAAGCTAATGGAATGGGTCATGTCAATCAGATCATTCTACTAATGATGTGACCTTGTTAATCAAATAACAACTCTTTGTTCATGGTCTGGAAACATGACCATCTTTGATTAACAAGCTAGTCTAGTAGAGGCATACTAGTGACATCTTGTTTGTTTATACATTCACACATGTATCATGTTTCCGGTTAATACAATTCTAGCATGAATGATAAACATTTATCATGAAATAAGGAAATAAATAATAACTTTATTATTGCCTCTAGGGCATATTTCCTTCAGTCTCCCACTTGCACTAGAGTCAATAATCTAGATTACATAGTAATGATTCTAACACCCATGGAGTCTTGGTGCTGATCATGTTTTGCTCGTGGAAGAGGCTTAGTCAACGGGTCTGCAACATTCAGATCCGTATGTATCTTGCAAATCTCTATGTCTCCTACCTGGACTAAGTCCCGGATGGAATTGAAGCGTCTCTTGATGTGCTTGGTCCTCTTGTGAAATCTGGATTCCTTCACTAAGGCAATTGCTCCAAGATTGTCACGAAGATTTTCATTGACCCGATGCACTAGGTATGACACCTAGATCGGATATGAACTCCTTCATCCAGACTCCTTCATTAGCTGCTTCGGCTGCTATGTATTCCGCTTCACATGTAGATCCCGCCACGACGCTTTGTTTAGAACTGCACCAACCGACAGCTCCTCCGCTTAGTGTAAATACGTATCCGGTCTGCGATTTAGAATCGTCCGGATCAGTGTCAAAGCTTGCATCAACGTAACTGCCACGATGAGCTCTTTGTCACCTCCATATACGAGAAACATATCCTTAGTCCTTTTCGTATTTCAGGATGTTCTTGACCGCTGTCCGATGATCCACTCTGGATTACTTTGGTACCTCCTGCTAAACTTATAGCAAGGCACACATCCGTGCGGTACACAAGATTGCATACATGATAGAGCCTATGGCTGAAGCATAGGAACATCTTTCATTTGAATTCAAAGTCACGACGGTTTAGGTGGAAGAGATCTCGAACAGTTCAATGAAGGTTCCTCTTGCAGATATGCTTGGAATGAGACTTGAAAGTGGCACAGGTTGGTAACGGAGTTGGGGCCAATGTCTTGGGGACGGAGCTGAAAATTGGCCATCACGTCCGGTAAAATTTTGACCCGGGCGGTTTGAAACCCGGGCCGATGATCCGCGAAAACTACGACTTCCCTTTCTTGAGGTGTGGGAGGACATTCCTCTCCAGGAACCCTCCAATGGATTGTGTTTTGGTCATCTAAAGTGCCAATCGATACCAGTTCATTCAACTGTGTCTCGGAGACGCGGGAAGGAACCCAGTTGCATTCGTACACCTGTTTGGCCATGATAAGATCTACATGGAGAAGGATCCGGTTTAAGAAAAGTGCTTATTACAGAGTGATTGATTCAAGTTATGATAAACCGGAGGCGATTTCTATAAATCAGTTCATTATGATATGATATCAGATACGTTCTGGCGGTTCAACAAGGGGACTAATGGTGTATCTATGCCGGTTTAGCAGCCTTTATTATGGTGAATTAAACCGCCTAATCTTGGCCTTGGAGATAATGGAAGTCATGGACAGAAACAGGTTTCACAAAATTTCATGTTTACTATGGATCAAACGCGGGTTTTCAGAAAACAGGAAATGCGCCACGGAAGTAAAGAAGAAACGGAAGTGGACCATAAGGTGTATGTATATATGCAGAAGATCCATGGGATTAAGATGAGAAAGTACAGCGGATACGCAGGAGTCGTCATTGGTACAGAACAAGATTCATAGCATAGTTCAAGGCTAAAAAGATGAAAACGCACGAAGAACATGGTATGAAGCTCGAACCCTAGAAACAGATCTAAATGCAGAAGCAGATTGAAGAAGGAGAAGAAGCTTACCGGGAACAGAGGAGATGCGGAGAGAGGCTGCAGTGCTCTGGTACGTCCAGGTTGATGCAGCGGCCTAGGATGAAGCAGAAGCTGATGATGATGGCGGAGCTCCAAGGGCAGCGGCGCGAGGAAGACGAAGAGGAAGCGAAGGGAGGAAAAAGAATGACCCTTCGGTCCTATTTATAAGGCAGTAAAGCTAGGTCAAGCGCGTGAATCCAGGGGCTGCTATTAAAGAAGGCGTTATAAAGGATAAACTTCAAGATGACGTCATGCCGGTTTACAGTGACCAGAAGCAACGATGTCATGCCGGTTTACAAAGGATCGAAGCAACGACGACGTGGCGGTTTGCTACAAAAGAAGATGTCCAAGATACAAGCTTTGTGAAGGATTGACATGAACCAGTTCAAATCAATCTGGGTCCTAATGTTAGATATTACCACTAGGTGTAAACCGCCAGCTTGGGCCGGGTTAGCTCCATTAGTGGTGTAATCGAGAAAGGCCCAAGGCCTATAGTCGGTTTAGAGCTTGTAGCCGTAAACCGCCTGATGTATGACTTGTATTGTAAGTTAGAATAGAGAGATACCAACCGGGATACGAGTATGAACCGGTTGGGACTCTACGAACCGACGGGCGTCACTCGTGTATATAAGGGGACGACCCGGCGGCGGTTCAAGACAGACAACCACAACTCGAGCCTAGGCGAAGCTTATTTGCTCCCTAGCCATCGAGACTACATCAATTCCATCACAACTAGACGTAGGCTTTTACCTTCATCGAAGGGGCCGAACTAGTATAAACCCTCGTGTCTTTGTGTCCGCTTTAACCCCTGCAAGTAAACCCGTAGCGATGGCTCCACGACTAAGTCCTTACGCTAGGACATCTGCCGTGACAAATCCACGACAGGTAGCGTGCCGACCGCGATCACATCGACTTTGGAACCGTTTCCCAGGCGTATCGTCACCTCGTCCTTGGCCAGTGCTCGCTTATTCCGTACTCCTGCTTCGAGTTGCAAATATTAGCAATGTAACCAGATCAAATACCCAGTGCTACTACGAGCTCTAGTTAGGTACACATCAATAACATGTACATCACATATACCTTTGTTCACTTTGCCATCCTTCTTATCCACCAAATACTTGGGGCAGTTCCGCTTCGATGTCGATCCGCTTGCAGTAGAAGCACTCGATTTCGTGCTTAGGACCAGACTTGGGTTTCTTCTCTTGAGCAGCAACTTGCTTGTCGTTCTTCTTGAAGTTCCCTTCTTCTTCCCTTTGCCCTTCTTCTTGAAACTAGTGGTCTTGTTGACCATCAACACTTGATGCTCCTTCTGATTTCTACCTCCGCTGCTTTCAAAGATCGCTAAGAGCTCGGGAATAGTCTTGTTCATCGCTTGCATATTATAGTTCATCGTGAAGCTCTTGTAGCTTGGTGGCGTGATTGGAGAATTCTGTCAATGACACTATCATCGGGAAGATTAACTCCCAGTTGAATCAAGTGATTATTATACCCGACATTTCGAGTATGTGTTCACCGATGTAACTAATCTCCTCCATCTTGCAGCTATAGAACTTATGGGAGACTTCATATCTCTCAATCCGGGCATTTGCTTGAAATATTAACTTCAACTCCTGGAACATCTCATATGCTCCATGATGTTCAAAACGTCGTTGAAGACCCGGTTCTAAGCTGTAAAGCATGGCACACTGAACTATAGAGTAGTCATCAGCTTTGCTCTGCCAGACGTTCTTAACGCCGTCTGGCCATCAGCAGAGAGGCTGGCACCCAGCGGTGCTTCCGGGGCGTAACTCTTTCAGGCAGCAATGAGGATAATCCTCGAGTTACGGACCCATCCGTGTAATTGCTACCATCATCTTTCAACTTTGCTTTCTCAAGGAACGCATTGAAATTCAACGGAACAACAGCACGAGCCATCTATCTACAAACAAACATAGACAAGCAAGATACTATCAGGTACTAAGTTCATGGTAAATTTAAGTTCAATTAATCATATTACTTAAGAACTCCCACTTAGACAGACATGCATCTCTCTAGTCATCTAAGTGATACGTGATCCAAATCAACTAAACCATAACCGATCATCTTGTGAGATGGAGTAGTTTTCAATGGTGAACATCATTATGTTGATCATATCTACTATATGATTCACGCCGACCTTTCGGTCTCCGTGTTCCGAGGCCATATCTGCATATGCTAGGCTCGTCAAGTTTAACTCGAGTATTCTGCGTGTGCAAAACTGGCTTGCACCCGTTGTAGATGGACGAGAGCTTATCACACCCGATCATCACGTGATGTCTCGCACGATTTAACTTTGGCAACGGTGCATACTCGGGAGAACACTACTTGATAATTTTAGTGAGAGATCATCTTAAAATGCTACCGTCAATCAAAGCAAGATAAGATGCATAAAGGATAAACATCACATGCAATCAATATAAGTGATATGATATGGCCATCATCATCTTGTGCTTGTGATCTCCATCTCCGAAGCACCTCGTGATCACCCTCGGCACCCGGCGCGACACCTTGATCTCCATCGTAGCATCGTTGTCGTTCACGCCATCTATTGCTTCTACGACTATCGCTACCGCTTAGTGATAAAGTAAAGCAATTACAAGGCGTTTGCATTTCATACAATAAAGCGACAACCATGTGGCTCCTGCCAGTTGCCGATAACCGGTTACAAAACATGATCATCTCATACAATAAAATATAGCATCACGTCTTGACCATATCACATCACAACATGCCCTGCAAAAACAAGTTAGACGTCCTCTACTTTCTTGTTGCAAATTTTACGTGGCTGCTACGGGCTTAGCAAGAACCATTCTTACCTACGCATCAAAAAACCACAACGATAGTTCGTCAAGTTGGTGCTGTTTTAACCTTCGCAAGGACCGGGCGTAGCCACACTCGATTCAGCTAAAGTGAGAGAGACAGACGCCCGCCAGTCACCTTTAAGCACGAGTGCTCGTAACGGTGAAACCAGTCTCGCGTAAGCGTACGCGTAATGTCGGTCCGGGCCACTTCATCTCACAATACCGCCGAACCAAAGTATGACATGCTAGTAAGCAGTATGACTTGTATCGCCCACAACTCACTTGTGTTCTACTCGTGCATATAACATCAACGCATAAAACCTGGCTCTGATACCACTGTTGGGGAACGTAGTAATTTCAAAAAATTTCCTACGCACACGCAAGATCATGGTGATGATATAGCAACGAGAGGGGAGAGTGTATGTCCACGCACCGTGAGATCGTAAGCGAAGCGTTATCACAACGCTGTTGATGTAGTCGACGCCTTCACGATCCGACCGATCCAAGCACCGAATGTACGGAGCCTCCGAGTTCAGCACACGTTCAGCTCGATGATGATCTCCGGCCTCCGATCAAACCGAGCTCCGGAGATGAGTTCCATTAGCACGAAGGCGTGGTGACGATGATGATGTTCTACCGGCGCAGGGCTTCGCCTAAACTCCACGATGATATGACCGAGGTGGAATATGGTGGAAGGGGGCACCGCACACGGCTAAGGAACGATCCGTAGATCAACTTGTGTGTCTATGGGGTGCCCCCTGCCCCCGTATATAAAGGAGGGAGAGGGGAGGCCAGCCGGCCCCTTTGGGCGCGCCAAGGGAGGAGGAATCCTCCTCCTAGTAGGAGTAGGATTCCTCCTTTCCTACTCCTACTAGGAGGGGGAAGGAAGGGGGAGAGGGGGAAAGGAAAGGGGGGCGCCGCCCCCCCTCCTAGTCCAATTCGGACCAGAGGGATAGGGGGCGCGAGGCCCACCCTGGCCGCCCCTCTCTCTTTCCACCTAGGCCCATGTGGCCCATTAACTCTCCCGGGGGGTTCCGGTAACCCCCCCGGCACTCCGGTTTTCTCCGAAATCACCCGGAACCTTTCCGGTGTCCGAATATAGTCGTCCAATATATCAATCTTTATGTCTCGACCATTTCGAGACTCCTCGTAATGTCCGTGATCACATCCGGGACCCCGAACAAACTTCGGTACATCAAAACTTATAAACTCATAATAAAACAGTCATCGAAACGTTAAGCGTGCGGACCCTATGGGTTCGAGAACTATGTAGACATGACCTAAAACCATTCTCGGTCAATAACCAATAGCGGGACCAGGATGCCCATATTGGTTCCTACATATTCTACGAAGATCTTTATCGGTCAAACCGCATAACAACATACGTTGTTCCCTTTGTCATCGGTATGTTACTTGCCCGAGATTTGATCGTCGGTATCCAATACCTAGTTCAATCTCGTTACCGGCAAGTCTCTTTACTCATTCCGTAATACATCATCTCACAACTAACTCATTAGTTACATGCTTGCAAGGCTTAGGTGATGAGTATTACCGAGAGGGCCCAGAGATACCTCTCCGACAATCGGAGTGACAAATCCTAATCTCGAATTATGCCAACCCAACATGTACCTTCGGAAACACCTGTAGAGTACCTTTATAATCACCCAGTTACGTTGTGACGTTTGGTAGCACACAAAGTGTTCTTCCGGTAAATGGGAGTTGCACAATCTCATAGTTGTAGGAACTTTGTATAAGTCATGAAGAAAGCAATAGCAGTATACTAAACGATCAAGTGCTAGGCTAACGGAATGGGTCATGTCAATCACATCATTCTTCTAATGATGTGATCCCACTAATCAAATGACAACACATGTCTATGGTTAGGAAACATAACCATCTTTGATTAATGAGCTAGTCAAGTAGAGGCATACTAGTGACTATAGTTTTATCTATGTATTCACACATGTATCATGTTTCCGGTTAATACAATTCTAGCATGAACAATAAACATTTATCATGATATGAGGAAATAAATAATAACTTTATTATTGCCTCTAGGGCATATTTCCTTCACAACATGTGGCACGAAAAGAAATAAACCATTCAGGGACCCGGATACTTACGATATTGCCGGAGGCTTGGCCCTTGAGGGCCACCCTTCGTCGCCAACGCTGGCGTTGGAGGAGTTGTTCGGAGGAAGGGTCCTTCCCCTCTTGGACCCTTCGGCCTCCCCTGTTGGGGAAGCCTTCCTCTTCCTCTCTCCCCCCTCCTGGGGAGAGTCCTCTTTCTCCTCCTCGTCTTCGGGGGAGGAGTCCGCCTCGGAGCCATCGGACGACGAGTCCGATACCACCTGGCGCCGGGAACTCCTTCGAGTTCCCGTGGCCTTCTTCTTGGCCTTCTTCTCCGGCACCACATAAAGTGCCGGGACTAGCAGCCCCGTTAAACGGGCGTCCGCTGGGTCTTCGGGAAGGGGAGCCGGACAGTCTACCTGTCTGGACGTCCTCTGCCAGTCCTGTTAAAGGCATTGGGAGTTTTAAATCCCACATAGAGTCAAACTATGAAAGAAAATAAGTGTCCCATAGAGGATAACAAAGCTTACCTCGCCAGCCGGGCGCTTGGTGTTGAATCCGCGGTCTTCCGTCGCGGATGCGGGGGCTTCTCCGCCCTTGAACAGCACCCTCGGTAGCCAGACGTCAGGTCGAAGAGCCCGCCAGGTCCGTCTTGTGCGGATCGAACTCCCACAAATTGAAGGCCCGCTGTTGGCAGGGGAGAATCCGGCGGACGAGCATGACCTGGATCACATTGACAAGCCTAAGCTTCTTGTTCACCAAGGTCTGGAGACAGGACTGGAGTCCTGTCAGCTCCTCCGAACTACCCCATAGCAAGCCCTTCTCTTTCCAGGAGGCGAGCTGCATAGGGATACCAGATTTGAACTCGGGGGCCGCTGCCCATTTAGGGTCACGCGGCTCGGTGATGTAGAACCACCCCGATTGCCACCCCTTGACGGACTCCACGAAGGCCCCCTCGAGCCAGATAACGTTGGGCATTTTGCCCACCATGGAGCCTCCGCACTCCGCTTGGACGCCCTTCACTACCTTCGGCTTGACATTGAAGGTCTTTATCCACAAGACGAAGTGGGGCCGGATGCAGAGGAAGGCCTCGCACACGACGATAAACGCCGAGATGTTGAGGATGAAGTTCGGCGCCAGATCGTGGAAGTCCAGGCCGTAGTAGTACATGATCCCCCGGATGAAGGGATGAAGTGGGAAGCCCAGTCCGCGGAGGAAGTGGGGAAGGAATATGACCCTCTCATGGGGCCTGCGGGTGGGGATGAGCTGCCCCTCGTTGGGCAGCCGGTGCGCGATGTCGCTGGAAAGGTATCCGGCGCCGCGCAACTTTTCGATGTGCCCCTCCGTAACGGAGGAGGCCATCCACTTGCCTCCCGCTCCGGACATGGCTGGAGAAGGTTGAGACGAGATGTGCGGACTTGGGTGCTGGAGCTCGAGTGCGCGGAGATAGATGAGCAAAGGAGGAAGAAGGCGTAGGTAAAAAGGTGGATCCTTATCCCCTTATACATGGGCGGACGAAGACTATGCGTCCCCACCGGCCTGGTAAAACTCGCTGATCTCCCAAGCGCCACCATCAATGGCGCGGTTGGGTTACCCACCTCCGTATTGATGGGAATCCCGAAATAAGGGGAACATGATCTCTGCTTCGACAAGACGTGCCAAGGAAACCGCTTCGCTAAACGCGCTGAGGTGGTATGATAAAAAACGATTCAAGTAAAGGCTTGGTAGTGGCGTGATGTCATGCCACAAAATACGTCAGCAGATTGAACTTGTGTACATATTATTCTCTCTACGGTAGAATGTGGAATTTATTTTGCAGAGCCGGACACTATCCTGGCGTTCACAATCTTCTATGAATTATTCGGAGGAGGAACCCGCCTTGCAATGCCGAACAATATGCGCTACCGGACTCATCGTCATTGAAGCCTGGTTCAGGGCTACCGAGGAGTCTCGACTAGGGGTGTCCGGATAGCCGGACTATCATCGTCAGCCGGACTCCAAGACTATGAAGATACAAGATTGAAGACTTCGTCCCGTGTCCGGATGGGACTTTCCTTGGCGTGGAAGCCAAGCTTGGCGATACGGATATGTAGATCTCCTACCATTGTAACCGAGTCTGTGTAACCCTAGCCCTCTCCGATGTCTATATAAACCGGAGGGCCTTAGTCCGTAGGACACACAACCATTACAACAATCATATCATAGGCTAGCTTCTAGGGTTTAGCCTCCTTGATCTTGTGGTAGATCCACTCTTGTACTACCCATATCTTCAATATCAATCAAGCAGGAGTAGGGTTTTACCTCCATCGAGAGGGCCCGAACCTGGGTAAAAACATCGTGTCCCTTGTCTCCTGTTACCATCCGCCTAGACGCACAGTTCGGGACCCCCTACCCGAGATCCGCCGGTTTTGACACCGACAGGGGGGGGGGGTGCTTCGGAGGCGCGGTGTGGTGCGCCGATGGACGCGGGTATAAAACCCTTCCCACCCGTGTGTTGTAGCCGACGGAGATGACGAGTTCGTGCTCGTGGAACAGGCGTTGTTGCGCCAGGAAAAACCTCACCGTGTCCTCTATGTGCTCGTTCTTCCTCCTTCCACCTCGTCTTCGTTGGTTCGAGCCACGGCTAGAGAGAGAGAGAGAGAGAGAGAGAGAGAGAGATCAGTGCGAGGGAGGAGAGTGCTAGAGCTAGGGCTACCCGGTTCCAACAGTATTGACAGTAAAACTAACGGATAGAGCCCGCCGATAGTGCCAGCATAACTTGACACCGTTTGACTCAAATATCAAGATGGCGTTGGGCCCACCCGTCATCTTCTTCCTCCTCTGCTCTTGTATCCTCGTCGGCCTCGTCCTAGGACAAGCTACCGTTGCCATCGTCATCGGTCCCCTTTTCCTAAGGTGTGCTGCCGCCACCTGATCCTGGCTTAGCCTCTCTAGCTAGCCCAGCCCACCACCCGACCTTGCGTTGACGTGGATGCACAGAGAGCAGGGACTTCACACACAATGCTAGAAGGCCGGTACGCCAGACCGATCGTGTACGCGCACTAGTTAGGAGCGGTCAGACACGTCGTACCCGTCCTCGCCCGTGAATGAATACCCAACAGTAGAGCTTGACGGCAGGCTCGTTTGTCTCATGGTTTATGTGGGCATACACGGCCAGATCCGACGGCGAGTGCAGTGAGAACATAGCCGCACTCTCCCGCTTGTACTCCTGAACGCCACCATGGCGGATATGGTCTCGTCACAACTCCAATTGTCGGTCGAGCTCCTTTATCATGTCCAAGTTTGTGACGAGCTCTATGGCCCTATCCTTTTCTGGACTACTCCCTGCTTAGTCCGAGCAGCCCTAGTACCTCCCCAACACCGCACCAGCTAGCAACACGTGCGGGTGTGCCCGTTCCAGAAGGAAGCACACTGACACTCCGGAAAGGAAGAAAGTTGGTAGGCGGCAGCGAGCATGCGCCCCAACAGCGAGCTGCGCAATTAGTCGCGTGGCTGCTGGTGTCCGAGTCCATTCTGTAATCTGTATTGGTCCACCTCGTTGCGCATGTCGCCACTGTGGATGAGGGGTGGGATGGTACCCTATATACCCTCTTCGGCGTGGACATATGTGGCATCCATTCCGAGCCGGTTAGCCGGCCAGGTCCACCTGGCTCGCCACTATGGTGCGTGGCAAATCCCAAGGAGGCAGAGAAAGGATTGACCGGTTAAAATGTTTGCTTCTTTCGTCCATCTCCTAATGTGCTGACAATGGGACCCACTGGTCAGATTTAAGGCCAAAATGCTGCTTATTCAGGAATTAGTGCTTCCTACAAACTTTTAGCACAATGAGGTTGACTTTTTGCCAAAAAATGGACTTTTTTGATTTAGGGTCCACAAATGTGTTTCTTTTGTAATTTACAATGCCCCAGAGTTCAGAATTCAGCTCTCAACTGTAGTCGCGTTCTACTTTTATCCCCCTTTCCACTTGTTCTTATGTTATCATGTATGAATTTATTCATTTTCACTGAAAAATAGTGGGAGATACATATGGCTTGTTCTAAGACAACTTTATGATTGCTTTTATTTGAAGTCTCAAACTCTCTTCTTGCCGGAACGTTTTAGGTAAGTTAGATTGAGCCACACAAATTGGTGCATTTACCATAAAACATAATGCCTACCTTCCATAAACTTGAACTGATTGGGGCAATTTTGCTGTAAGATGGTACTCTGACTTAAGGGCAATAAAAAGGCGAAGATATGTAGGAATATAGGGAGGTTCCGTGTCGAGTGCACCCTAAAGAAACGCATGAGAATTGATATTAACATCTATACAGTGAAGAAAGCTAGAGGCCTCTCCATCTAGAAAAACCTGAAGATCCCTAGGATGATTAAAATGAGCCATTTTGGTTGTAGTGAATATTGATGTGTTGGAAATAATTAGCTAGGAGATCAGAACCATTTTTGTTACTAGCTACTGAAAAAATAATTACAGTTTCTTTCTCTACAATGCAGAATTTTTCGTCAACAGGTCCTCCCTCCCACCATCCACCTTCATTGATTATTTTTCTCAAAACGGTTTTGCCCCACCATGCTATATTTGACGGCACCTATCAAGTACGCCACTCAATCCAATTAATTCAGTTACATTTTGCATCATTAAATCAACTCCAGCTAATTAGCTTGCCTTTTCCAATAATGTGGAATTACGCCATTCGATTGAACGCAATATTTCGCCGCAACTCCCTGTGCATCTCTCAATCACCATTGATTTACTTACCATGCATGAACCAGGCTGCCAAATTATTGAAATAAAAAATATAGCCCCCTTCCCCCGAGCAACGCATTGGCACGCACGCACTCGTTAAAAACAAACGGAATGGCTTCATCATTAGGATTACAGTAGTATGTGGCTTCCCTTATGAAGAGCAAAGGTCTTCAAGTATTCAAAGCACACGACGGCAGCAATAGGCTTTGCCCATAATCAACTTCTTCGCCAGAATCGCCACGGTAACAGCAGTTAGTCTTATGGGCTGCTGGCTAAAGAGTGATCATGTTTCCTGTGAGTTTGCTTGTATTTTCTCAACGATGATCTATCACACTTGTCGGTTAGATCTATAACCAATGCATAAGGGGACAGGGGAGCCTATAGTGAATAACTGGGCGCCCTCGCAGCTTAATATGGTGGTAGTTATTATACAGAAAAATGACCATCTGTTTCCCGGGGTCTACTATTCCCATATGGTAACTTGATAGTCCTTATTTCCTTCTTCTGCCATGTATTTTCTAGGCTAGCTTCTATGCTTTTCGCCAATACCATTTTTGAGATGGAAAGATTTCGCCAACTGGTAGCTAGTGGAGCTTGTCTCTCAATTAATCGAGATTGAGCAACATATGCACACATCTATTATTTATACCTTGTTGAGTTTGTACTATTTTATGGCAATTTTATGGTGGTATGTAGTACATTTATTAGTATATATGTCAGTGTCCTTTTACGTGGATTGTTAATGGTTCAAGAATTTATTGGGGCTAAATCATGCATGAGTGTTGCAAGCGAATTGTTGTGTTTCTCACAAATAAAAATGAAAAGTATAATTTTTATCCTTGACTCTTGCGGTAGTCGAGATTTGGTCCCTCCACTCCAAAACGAGAAACTAGCAACCTGAAAAACTGAAACCAGACAAGAATCATCCATGGACGAGGTTTTGATGCTGACCGACCTGATTTCAACCGTCCTAACTAAAATTCGCGATTTTTCAAATCCGTGTACTTTTTTGCTTTTTAAAATACTCGTACTTTTTTCAGAAAAAAATCATGAATTAAAAAAAACCGTGAATTTGAAAAAGTGCGCGGGTTCAAAAAAGGTACGCAAACTTGAAAAAAAGTATGCGGGCTTAGAAAAAATACGCTAACTTGAAAAGAGTACATGGATTAGAAAAACGTAAGCATATTTGAAAAAAATCATGAATTTGAGAAAAGTGCACTGATTTAAAAAAAATGTGCAAGCTTGACAAATGTACGCGGATATGAAATAAAAACAGATTTGAAAAAAGAACACAGATTTGGAAAAGTTACTCTAACTTGAAAAAAGTACGTGAATATCAAGAAAAATTCATAAATTTGAAAAATGTGCGAACGTGAAAAAATGTGGATTTAGAAAATACGGGATCTCAAAAAAAGGAAAAAATGTGGATTTAAAATTTTACACAACTGAAAAAATCACACGAATATGAAAATTATGAGAATCAGAGGCAACACCGATCAAAACCAGGACAAGTCAGCACCAAAACCGGTCAAAATCGAGACCAAGGATGACCTTGTCGAGTTACAGTAATTGGGGGTGGAAATTATCTGTTTTCGCAGTTGAGGAACAAATCTGGACTCACCAAAATTTAGGAGATGAAAAATATACTTTTTAAAAACAAAATAGCGGTTTCTTTTAGAGATTGGTACTTGGCCTCATAGTTAAGCCACAAATTTGTTTGAAGTTTCTTACATTGTCGATTATGGATAATAGGAATGGAGGATGATCTGGGCAGCGTGCCGCAAACGGGTATCTATGATGGCGCCTCTGTGATTCTGGGGAGCTTCCATATGCTGTGGTGCCGGGGCATCATCCGCTTCTCTCCGCGAGGAAGAGGCATTGAGATTTCTCGCAATCCCTGCCAGCAAACTTCGTGCCGGGACGTTGTAGCTTCAGAGTTCAAGTTTGACTGTGCACCCTTTCTTTAAAAATGGGCTCATCACCATCAGTTATTTTGCAGTATGTCATGGTCCCATACCCCTTCTGAACCGCTACAACGCCAGCGTGCATGCATGTTCCTAGCATTCGAGTTGGGGAACCAACAATGAGCTCGAAGATGGTGCCATGATTTACATGGATCATATGCCCAAATCGTGAGGCTACGGTTTGATTAACTTTGAATTGTTGGTGAAGTGTAGCACTGATCCTATTTTGTGGGTATAGAGAATCCATTCAGTTGGCTCGGACGGCATATACAAATCGTCAAGTCAATGTTGTGTTACCCATCATGTCATCAAAATTTGGGAGAAACACCAAACACAATCAACAACACAGACTACACACTTCAGTTGCGTGAGCCTCACTGACATTCTAAGCTTGAGTGAGTGGGTCAAGTGTCCCAACACTAGCAAGAGAGAAAGGCAAACTCAATTTTCTGAATAATGTTCCTTTTCAATTTAATGCTATGACGAATCTAATGAATAAGAGTGAATTGCTAAAGAAAATACACCAAGAATTAATCACCAAATGACACCAACAAAAAGTAGCTGAACCCAGATGATCAAGTCAAACCAAATCGGGCAACTGTTCTAATCTTCCTCTCTACTCTACATCGGCATCTGATGCCCGTCACTTGCTGGAATTCTGTCCATTTTGGGCCTAGCCCAGTAGCAGTTTCAGAAATTCCTAATAAATCCTAGAGGCCCACGCAGCCCATTTGTGCAAGGCAAGGGGTGGAACTAAAGTTTAGTCCCACATTGCTAGTTTAGAGGGAGTTGGACCTCTTTATAAGGGAGGCTCCTTCCCCACTTGTATGAGCATGAGAACAAGAGGGACATCCACACGCGCTCCTCCTCCGCCGCCCGCCTCGTCACGACGTGCCGCGCCGCGGGTTGCGGGAATGAGCTCTCGGCGGTGGTACCAAGTGCAAGCATCTAGACCATCTCATCAACAGTGGTCTTCAGGCATGTGCTCTCGCCCATCTAGACCATCTCATCAACGAAATCGGCGGTGGTACCAAGTGCAAGCATCCTTAGATTAGTTGAGTATTTCTGCTTAGCAGAGAATGATAGTTGTCCGCAACAATCCATGTTGAGCTTGAAGTTGGGATCGTGTGCCTCCACTCCCTCCACCACGCGCAAGAACAATTATTTGCGCATACGGAACCGTCGAGGAAACCCCGATTTAGAACTCTTCTCCCTTTGATCGAGCCCTTGAAGTTGAGAATGTGCTCAACCTCCCGTTCCATTTCTTGTTAAATGCTCATGATCATAATCATCTCGGCATTTCGTCTGAATTCGGCGAATCGAATAACTCATTTTGAATCATTTCATCAAGCTCTGTCGGTCCATACTTCTCGTCTGACGAACCATCCGAATCCATCCGCCTGCGAAACAATAAAAAATGGTCGAACAATCTGGCAAACACATAGCGGGCAAGGTGCAGTCTTAGAGTTGTTGAATGTAGGACGGTGGCATCCGGGATGGCGACGATGTCCGTAACGGCGAGAATGGATGGGAGGCCTGTTGGGGCGGTGCTGGCAGCGCTAAACGGCTCAGTACGACAGCAGAGCACGGGTGGTAGCGGAGCTAGGGGAGGGCCGACCCGGAGGAGGGAGAACAAAGGAGAGGAATAATTGAAAGCGACTAGGTTGGGGGAGGAGGATTTTGTGAAATTGGATGTAGGGTCCGCCTATTTGGTCTGGCGTGGCGGACGCGCTCAGGCCTCCACATATCAGCCGAGATTTGGGCTGGATATAATGGATGCACGTGGCTCCGGTCGTTTAGGGCCGGTATGAGAATCCCGTCTGGGTCTTTTTTTTACCGGTCAGTAACCGGGCCATCCGTCCGGGTGTATAACATGGGTTTGAGGCACCTAGCTGTAGATGCTCTAATGTGTAGGGATAATGAGTGTTTTAATTTTTAGAGTCATCATGCACACCCGAATGTGTTGAGAACTTAAATCTAGCTGTCGGTATGAAATTCGAAAGTATAGAAGTAGTCCAGAAGTTTACAAAACTTATGCACACAGTGTTGTGTTCATAGATTAAATTGGGTAGAAGAACACTGTAGATAATGTGGTGGTCTGCACACATTTTCTTTGTGGCAAAGTAGGTTTTTAACCAACCAAGTATGACGAACATAAGTATGAACATAAGAAGTATTAAATGGGGGAGGGGGAAGAAAACATGTAAGAAAGCTCACTGGATGTGGTTGTAAGGCTATGATAATTGTCAAACGTATGCATGAACTAAAATAATTTATATAATATTTTCATGAAGAACACACAAATTTATCACACCTAGCAAGCAGCATTTAATCAAGTCTAATAGAGAAAACATCGAGAAGTTGAAGACTAAACTGTTCACATGTCGTGTATCTAACTTTGGGATGTGTTGAGCCTTTCGATTCATTGGTATTGGCGAGGGTGGATTTGAGTTCATGGGCCACATAACCAGGGCCTGGTCAACAACCAACGACAAGCACATATCGTGCGGTTGGACAAAGCACATTCAAGAGCCACTATTTGATTTAGAATTACTACCTCCACTCAAAATAATTGAAGTTCTTGATTTGTCCCAAGTCAAACATATGTAAATTTGATCAAGTCTATAGAAAATTACATTAACATCTAGAACACCAAATTAATCTCATGACATTCTTAATGAAATATATTTTCATACTATCTGTATTTTGTGCTGTAGATCTTAGCATATGTTCTTATAGAGTCTATCAGACTTAAATAAGTCGGACTTAGGAAAATCCTAGAAATTTTAATTATTTTCAAATGAAGGGTGTAGTTAATTATCAATCAACTGAGATTTTTTGCATTCATGTTGGCCTCAGGCATGGCGTGCTCCTGCAAGACCACTATGAGGAGGTAACTTAATTTCTAGCTTTATTACAAGGTACTAACTAGTTCAACAAAATTCCACTGTTGCACGTGAATCATTCATGATCCCACTGCCATGCGTCAACAAGATGCCTGGTGGCGGTGAAAGGCAGTGAAAAGATTAGCTAGCTGCTCAGAGATCGAGAGTACGAGGGTGCTCCATCAATCTTTGCTAATAAGCAACTCCTGTGCCGGAATCTATATTCACAGCGATGTTGGTCTTCCGGGTTGCAGGCTAAAGACTGACCACATTCTCTACAAGTTAGCTTATAGTTTCTCAACAGTGATCTCGAGCACAGACTGGCTAGACCCAGGAGCATCCTCGCACGATCATACTATGGTATTTGTACAGAGAAATGGACATCTCTTTCCCGAGGTCTCCTATTCCCAGATTATAAAGAAATGATCATCTCTTTCACACGCTTCTATGCTTTTCGTTGCATGAGACCTACTCTTTTTTATTCCGACAAAAAATGTTTTGGCTGCTGGTAGCTTGTGGAGCTTGTCTCTCAGTGGAGATTGAACAACATATATAAGCATGAAGCATCTGTTCTTTATACCATGTTGAGGAGAATGTACTAATTTACAATGATTTTATGGTAGTAAGGTGTACATTTATAAGTATGTCAGTGACCTTTTGCGTGTTTATGACATATGAATGGTTGTTATTGGTTTGAGAATTAATTGGGGGCAAATCGTGCTTGCATTTTGCAAGAGAATTACCGTGTCTCGCACAAATAAAATAGTGGGTCCTTTTAGATATTTCTACTTGGCCTCATAGTTAACCCACACTTTCTAAAAGTTCACTTAGATGACCATAGGTGTTATTTAGAAGGACTCATCTTCCCGCGCAGACTCCTCTTCTTTTCCAGGCTCATCTTCCCGTCTAAACTCCTTAGGATAATAGGGATGGAGGGCGCGTCTAGCATCGTCGGTGGTCATAGTTCGTCTACGTTTGCGTGTCTTCAGGTTGGATCGTTCCGATCTAGGCTACTCTTCAACGACGGTGCTTGCTATTTTGGTGTGCTGGTCCTATGGGGTCTTAGCCCGACGATTTTCCCACTGTTTACTACAACAAGTTTTACCCGGCTACGGCGAGGGAGGGACGCTGATGGTGGCGCGCCTTCGGCTCGCTTGAGTGCTTGTTGTTGTCGCTAGGTGGTCTATGGATATAGATTTAATTTTTATTATTTCTGGTATTTGTTGTTCTGCCATGATTTAGATGAATATAGATTGGAAGTTTTCTCGGGGAAAAATATATAGTTACCTAGATCTGACGGCTATGTTACAGAGGGTTCACCAAACCAATGGCAGTTACATGTCTCGCAAAATCCAAGAAATAAATTACAAATTGAATAATCAAAATAATTTGTATGGTGTGGATTAACGTTGTGCCTCGAAGAAACCTACGAGCCGTAACCCACAGCGGTTAAGTCGACACGATGTATATTACATCTATGGATGCAAAGCGGCGCCCATCCGCCCCGCTTCCAAGTCAAAATATCTCAAGTTAGTTATAATTCTTCCGGTCAGATTTAGCTTAGGTTGAACTAATATTATGTTTATGCGGGCTTATGTGGGATGCCCGCGTGCATCCCCATTTACATCCCAGAGAGAACTGTTGGATCGTGTAATTAGTCCCTATCAACACTAGTGCATTGTGTGTGTATTGGTAAGGTGTGCATATTGTGTTTCTTGAAAAAATGTGTAAGATGCATGATGTGTTTCTCTTTCCATTTCTTATTTATATATTTACCGCTTTTGTGTTGCGCTGCAACTGCAAACTTACAGGATTGACAGATACACATCTTCATCGGGATCGTCAGTACGCCGGACACACGCGTGTGTATATGTATCACTCAGACACTCCTTGGCCTAACCGAACCCAATACTACCTACGTCCAGATGATGGAGAAACCAATGGAACCTGAATTACACTACACACAACCAGTTTGCACTTTACAGGTAGGCTATTTCATTCAGTCATCATGGCATGACACTGACGAGCGAGGAAGCAGAGGATGATCTCACGTCTGCGTTTGGTGCAGAGGAAGAAGTTGCGGCACCCGAGGTCCACCACCTTCTCCTCGGGGTCAAGAACTGCATCAACAATGGAAGCTTTATTAATTCATGTGCGGAGATTAAAGGGAGACGGACGCAATGCATGCGTATGTAGGTTAGCTTCTGAAGGCGCGAGAGAATGGAGTGTTGTCTGACTGATTGGCGTTTGCACGACAGCTACAATGGCTCCAATATATGTGTGTGTGTCCGTGGTACTGGAGGTCGTCGCGGGGTGGAAGATGACAAGTGAGTGAATGGGCAGCATAGGTGGAGTGACACGAGGAGGCACGTACGCAGAACGGTCAATACCAGGCCACGTGGCAGGGGTGGAGACCGGATGACGGCGCCGACAGAGTTCATCAACTCGGGGAGGCTAGCAGAATACCTTCCCTTGTGGCCACTCCCAGGAAGCCATTACTACGCAAACATGTGGCGAATGAGGACCTAGAGAAGCGAGCGTTATGATAGATCCATTTCATGGGGCCGAGCGGGCCCTAGAGACAACAACTTGGGTTTTCTCCTACGTGCCTCTGGAGGAAGTCCCAAAAAACAGCCCCATGCACCAGCGGCCTAGGGCTCTTCCCCAAACCACCCTCACCTATGGTGCACTGCGGTAAAAATCACACTACCGCATTATCACTCAGGCCACTGCCAGATCCGGGCTTTCTATGACTGGACTCGGTTGTGGACGAGGCCCTCTGGAGCTCTCACTCAGCCGGAGCTCGTGCCTCCGTAAGCGCCCCATCAAGTCGCTCCTTTGCATAGATGGCTGAAATCTACTCATGTCGAAGCCCATGCTCACCTTGGAAAATGATGTGACAATTCGAGGCTACATTAGCCAAGTGCTACAGAGGAACTCTGTACAGGTCCACGCACTACTAAAATAACCCCTATAGGCAATCACATAATAATGGTGCGGGTTACATAGCCAGCGCTGCTCGGAGGCTACAATAGTGCGCTAGTAGTAGCGCGGACACGTGTACCCCACGCTACTACTAAGTGGGCTCCATTGTTCTGCTGGGATAGATCGTAATAGCAACATGGTGTATAAAAGTTCCGCTACTAAGTTTGTAGTAGTAGCATGGGTGCTCAACCCAGCGCTACTCCTATGGATAGAAAGGTCCAGCTTGTGGGCCCTAGTAGTAGTACCCTGTCCCATGTGCCCTGCGCTACATGCTAGAACTAGTGGGCTAGCAGTAGTGCGCCCCCCGTACCCCGCGCTATTACTAAGCGCATCAGCCACCTTTTTACCCTCCCCTCCCTCTCCCCCTTCCTTTCCCCCTTACTTTCTTCTCACACTACCTTTCTTCTCTCTTCCTTCTGCCCTCCTCACTTTCTCTTCTTTGCCCCTCCACCATCTTCATTAATGGTTCCCCTTTCTCTCTTGTGAATTTTCTCTCTCCTTTCTCCCCATATCTCTTATCCCTCCACAACTCCATTCACTCACTAAATCTGTTTCTTCTCTCTTCCTTCTGCCCTCCTCCCTTTCTCTTCTTTGCCCCTCCACCATCTTCATTAATGGCTCCCCTTTCTCTCTTGTGAATTTTCTCTCTCCTTTCTCCCCATATCTCTTATCCCTCCACAACTCCATTCACTCACTAGATCTCTTTCTTCTCTCTTCCTTCTGCCCTCCTCCCTTTCTCTTCTTTGCCCCTCCACCATCTTCATTAATGACTCCCCTTTCTCTCTTGTGAATTTTCTCTCTCCTTTCTCCCCATATCTCTTATCCCTCCACAACTCCATTCACTCACTAGATCTCTCTCCTTCTGCACTAGCTATTTAGACTCATCTCCTTCAAGTAGTAGATCTACTACTTAATCACCTACCCCTCCCACTCATTACATGACTAAGCTAGCTACCTCCTGAAAGAGCATTAAATACGTCCATCCACTTTGATCCAAAGTGACACCGGCCTCATCAAAGTGCTCTCTCTCTCGAGATAGGTGAGTAAAAGATATTGTTATGCAAGAAAAGGAATCTTTGTGTGTGCGATTTGACCGAATTGTGCATGACCATGATGAAATTGAGTACTTGTGTGTGACATGAATTGCCTACGTACTTGCAGAATTGCCCATGACCATAATGAAATCGATTAGTTGTGCATGACATGAGTTGCCTATGCATTTGCCGATGATTACAGAAGAGGACTACGAGAAATTTAAGGCTACTCGCACTGACCCTACAACCAAGACCAAGTCGGAGAAATTCAAGAACCTTCAGGCCAGGAACATCAAGGCCCACTGCCTGGGAAGCCGTCGTTATACTGGGAATCAGCCCGCGTGGGATAAGGATGACGAAAACATTAACTTCTCCAGCAACCAGGCCCCTTGGAGGAGTTCACCAACCCGAAGAAACATGACTTCATCATGGCCCGGTATAAGCAAGACAAGAAGACCGGGGAATGGATCATGATGCACCGACAAGGTAGTTCATAAGACTACTGGTAATTACTAATTTGCCACCTTAGATTCTAATCAAGTCAACTATATTCTAGCTAGTAGTTACATTTCTAAATGGTTCACGTTACTTTTGCGGCAATAGCAAAAAAAGGTTTCAATCTGAAAGTGTCTTGTCATCTTAGTCATCGACGAAGTACCTGTGGTACACCCCTTTGGTGGATGTAGCAAAGGGTTCAATAATGAAGCCATTAGATCCCTTGTTCCACGGCCGTTCGATGCCCAGTGATGCTTCAAGGTTTCTGTTGCTTGGGTAATAGTAGGCCATGAGGGTTTGACTACTCCATACTACTAGGGAAAAGCATAGCAGTAGCGCTGGTTTTTGGCCTACAGTAGCGCAGGGAGCTGCGCTACTAATACAACGCTATAGTTAAAGGTTAGCAATAACATTGGTCTACACACGCTACTCCTATACGTATTTTTTCATTTTATGTTGTATTCATACACCATTATACATATTTTCATACAGTAGCAATTTAGAGATTGTTTTTACATCATAATGAGTTATTACATCACTGGGTGAAGATAATCCATGACTTGGTCACTTAGGATCCATACACTTGAAACTAATCCGCAGTTCCTTTACCCAATGATATAATAACTCATCATCATCAGTATCATCATCATATCATTAACAACTTATCATCACAATACATCATTGTCATATAAGAACTCCTCATGATCATCATTTTAGTCAATGAGACATCATATAACAGGTTGGTCACTAGTCATAATCACAACTCCTCCTCCTCATCATCATCAAGTCTAACACATTGTAGCACATAATAACACATTGTACCTAGGACCTACTCCTCTCTCATAGGACCTACTACCCTCTCTAAGGTAAAATAGCATAAAACAAGATAGGCCCTGACACTCCATTATGGAGAATGGAGATTATCCTGTCTCCAGTTCTTGTGCTTTGCACAATGTTTCTTCCAAGTAATTCCCTACGATTGACCATACATTTTTTCTGATCTTTGATTGTCATGTTTTAATCAGTTTTAGAAATCCGTTATGAACAACAGTGATGCCTAGGATGACTTGGCCGTAAGCTCATAATATCAAGGCGACCTTTCGGAAACATCAGATCAGGCACAGAATCATTCGGGATTTTCTTCTGATAAACATAGTAATAACTTTGCAGTTAGCAATGTAGTTTAGTTTTAGAAGAATTTATGCAAAAGAAGCATGAATGTTGTAATATTAAAAAATCTTACCATGCCATCTCCATGGATGTTACCGTATAGTTCAACAGGTGCACTAGTGGCACGTATTGACCATAATATGCAGGAGTTTGATAATATATATTGTAATTCTCAAGATCATTAATAATTAAGATAAGATGATCTTTCTCCTGATAAGTTAGTTCTACGCCATCTATGTAGTAGGTTCTGTCTACCATATTCCGTACATTTTTTGAAGAATAAAAATAAGCTGGTAACGGAAATAAGCTATCAACTATTTTGAAATAAACGATATAAATTAGTTAATAAATATGTTTGAGAAACTCACATAGCGGTAGAGCTGAGAGCGTATCAACAAGGACCCAAATGTGCATATTCTCTTCGTCGATGTCAGGATCACCAAGATCCAAGGTGACAAGCATACCCTCATGGAAATCATACGTCTTGCAAAGTGCTTCCCAATTCTGGCAACCAAAATGGGATACACTGTCAGAATTGTATATAGTTAAAGCAAAAACATAACCATGATGGGTCCTTAGATGAACTATCTTTGTCTCCATGTTTTCATGATCTTCAAAATCCAGCCTCTCCAAGACATAACGTCTTGCATGGCATGGGATAAGCTAGTCGAATTGTAAAAGACATAAATTAAACATTGAAGAAGCAGAAGTCATGCTTAATTATGAAAAAACACCAGTCGTCGTTGCGTACCTTTTCAACATCGAAGGTCTCTTGGAGCTTAATACTGATGTGCCGACCTTCTACCAGGTGAGGCCTATCGCACAGACTCCGGTCGTCGCCGCACCAGTCGCACTCCGGGAGCCTATCGTCGTCGGACGACATTTCCTATGTTCATAATTCAAAGATTAAACTTCTAAAATTAAATATATATACTACAAAAACTAAATTAGATCATTCTTATTAATCACGGATTGACTATCGGTCTGTCAAGTATTTTCTTGAAAACTCTCAGCTCACGTGGTGTATATATTCGACCGTCATTGATGGTAGCTCCTCCCTTTGTTCCCGAGTGCATTACACCAAATTGTCTAGCACACGGGAACGAAGGAGAAGCTACCCCACGATAACAGTCGGGATTCTGCATCTCTGACATTTGTGACTGTCGGTGATGGTCGTTCTTCTCATCCTTCCCGTGCATTACCAAAAGGTCTATCACGAGAAGGAAGAGGAAGAACGACCCCCAGGACAACAGTCGACATTCTTATTCTCTCATATATGGTTGAGTCCAGACAGACTTAAAGTCAACCCAAAATGTCGTTTAATTATCTTTCTAGAAAATTCGCGCCACTCAATATTTCCTACATATTCTAGCACAAGTCATGTCAAAATTCACAAAAAAATCCGGCATGACCTTTGCTAAAAAAAGGACATGTCGAGCGCCTGAAATTTGCCGGAACGGAAATTAATCAACACTCCGGCAAAACATAGGCCACTCGGAATTGTTCCCTACAAACATGGCCACTTGGGCAAGCGGATATCCTATTTGAGCAATAGTAGATATACATGTTTATATCTACATCACATGAGCATTCAAACTTGATGGTCATTGCACTTACTAAATAAACTTGTTCTATTAAGTAATACTGATTAAACTAGTTCTATTAACTACTTACTAAATAAACTAGTTCTATCTAGCACTTACTAAATAAACTATTTCTATTAAACACTTGCTAAAAATGCTATTACTATAATTCTACCCTAAATTTTCTTACTTGTATTACTAATTTTAATACCTAAAAATTTCTATTACCTAAAAATTTCTACACTAAGTGAATGGAGTAGGAACGAAGGGAGGGGTGAGTGAGGTTGGACAGGGAGGGAGGGAGGGAGGGATCGGGAGAGGGACGAGGCAGGGAGGGAGGTGGGAGGAAGGAGGCGGGGGAGTGAGGAGGGAGAGGGAGGGAGGGATCGGGAGAGGGAAGGGGAGGGAAGGGATGGAGGAACTACCTCAGTGGAGGAGAGCAGGAGCATTGGCGGCGGCGGGCGACGACGGTGGTTGGGGAACAGCGGCGGCGGCGGACGATGGGGGTGCGGGGGAGAGTGAGAGTGGAGTGGAGAGGGGAGAGTGAGAGGCGGCCGGTTGGAGAAGATAGGATGGCTTTAGCAGTAGCGCGCGTTAGGATAAAGCGCTACTGCTAAACGCCATAGCAGTAGTGCTTTTTACCCGAGAAGCGCTACTGCTATGCCTATTGCAGTAGTCCCTTCTGCCAAAACGCGCTAGTGCTAAGGATTAGCATGTAAAAATGAACATAAAAAATACATTGGTCATCAATGATCTTTTTGTGTAGAATCTGAATTGTCAATATGAGTCCGCACCGGTCTAGGAACCAGTGGGAACTCATATTGCGGCCACAAATCCTACACATAGAGTTTAATGAAGACCAAGTGGTTGTGATAGTTTGAGAAGTAACATATTTAAGGTGGTAAAAACCCTGTTCGCAGAGCAAGGTGGGACTAAACCTTGTTTGCAAGGAGTGGACTAAACTTAGAAGTAGCGTGCGTTGGCAAAAACCGCTACTGCTAATTCAATAGCAGTAGCGCGTTTGCAAAAGAGGCACTACTGCTATACCTAGTCTGGCGGCAAGGTCGTGGAAACTGTAGTAGTAGTGTTGCTTCCTCCTGACGCGCTACTGCTATGTTTGTATCAGTAGCATGATTTTTTGTGTCACGCGCTACTGCTAAGTAGCAGTAGCGCCTTATTTTAAACCGCGCTGATGGTAAGATTATGTGTATAAGATTTTCCCTAGTAGTGCCACTTCGATCCGGGGAAGAGGATGACGAGATCTCGACAACCCTAATACAAAGCAAGAATTGGCTGATGCTGTGGCTGAAAAACATTCTTCGTGTGGAGTGGCTGGGAGCACACAAACGGCGACACTATTTGTGCAAGGTATGACTACTCCACCTATCCAATTACCACCGTCTGTGTTTGCTGGGTCAGATCGAACGCAAAGAAGGGGCGTCCAACCGTTCCGTTGGCTGATCTCGTCGCCCCCGTGGATGAAGACATCGATGATGACATGGAGTGGGATGACCGTGACAAGTACATCAATACTTCCTATGGCGATGGAGGATTAAGGAGTCAGCAATATGATTTGGGCTATGACTGTAGATGACGATGTTCAGATGCCTGATGCACCGGAGAAAGACCATCCTCGACTAAGTGCAAGAAGTCTCTGTTCATGCCGTCCTCCTAAGACACGCCCCAAATACCTGAACCCACGCACAATCAGTAGAGTAGCAAACAATACTGAGCCCGACCATAATGGGGCAGCGGTCAAGGAGGGTATGGTAGACTCACTACATGTGCCTGTGAAGAAGCAAAGGAAGAGATCGAAGAAATGCCCTCCTGCCAAAGCTACTAGCTACCTCCAGTGATCCGGGTTGAGGATAGGGTAACGACCTGAAAAGCGTCATTTCTCCATGTCGCGGGCGAGCCGATGCTATCACCGGATGCGCTCAAGGGCATAACTGGGGATCTCAGGAGACTGGATGACCATGTCATGTCAATAGAGAAGAGCCTTCTCCCCTCGAAGGATTCAGGATACCCATTATATGCTATTTAGATGCAGAGTGGCCTGGGCTTTGTCGAGACATACCCCGGACATCTTTTGTGTATGGTTTGATTACATCTTGGAGATGAATCACATGAGGTGGCTCGATTTTATGTTCTCCTGACTTTTGGCGCTCCATCTAAACTACGTGATTAGGAAAGAGATAATCTAAAATTTTGTGGAAGCAGAGCCCTATAACATGTTTGAGTGATTCTTGAAGGCCGACAGAGCGGAACATGATGCTACAATGAAGTACATATTGAAGACTTCATGGTGGCGAATAAGTAGAAGGAAATGATTCTCCTCCCTTATCATCCCTTGTAATTCATTCACTAGACACTATAGCATATCCTTTCACACATTTCAATCAATCATTTGCACGTATGGAGGCTAATTTAAGGTTAGTTTGTTTCGTGTAGCGAGAAGCATTACGTCCTTATCATTCTATACCAGCAAGTCTCCCACGCTCTCTTTTTGGACTCGTCCAAAAACACGGAGAAGAAAGACTGTACCCACATCAGTAGTGTTCCGGATGGTGCTCTTGTAGGCTTTGTCCTTAGTGGTGGCAACATCAGGCGCAAATAATTAAGGAAGGGTGCGCCGTGTTTCGGCCATAAAGCTGACTTCTGATGCGTCTAACAACCAGCAACAAGTAGGATGGGATAAATTCTATGTAATCCATCACATGCTATATTTTAGATAGGGATAGTAATGGGTAGGGTATGGGCGGGTATAGCTTCCTTCCGCCCAAACCCATACCCATGGAAACATTCAGTACCCACCCACTTCAATATCCATGGGAATTAATTGGCATCATACCCATACCCATCGGGTATCCTATACCTAATGGGTATACAGTGGGTATAATATATAGCATTTTAAGCTTTAAAAGGTAGAGAAATGGGTTAAAAATTCAATTGGTGATAGGTGAGCAGTATAGCACTAACACGGCCTCCTCCGGTAGGTGGCCTCTTAGAGGCGTCAAGGGATTATGAGCGGCGGTTGGTGGAAGCCAAACGTAGTGGGGGTGGTGGTGGGAATGGGTTGTACACAAGTCTGGTAGGGAAGAGTTGAGATTTGATCTTTTCAAGGAGTCATATAGGATGTTGGAATGGCGAGCAAGTGATTATGGGCCAATGAGCTATATATAGCCGGTATAGAATACAAGACTTAGGGTGGGCTGAAGGAGTTGGATATCAGCCCCATATGTCAAAGAGGTTATTTTCATTTGTTAACTTTTTCTGGGTATCCATTGGGTTACCCATGGGCGTAATTTCATACCCATATCCTGCCCATATATTCTGCGGGTATGGATACCCACTATCCATGAGGAAAAAATCTCTCCAAGTCTACCCATGCCCATTTTTCGGGTAGGGTACCCGCGGATACCCTTGCTCATGGTCAAAACTGCGATCCCAAATTTTAGAAGGTATATACAAAGACTTCGAATGCCACCTACAGCCGAAGACCATGTCCACGAATGGGCCGCAACCTTAGCATCCAAACCGGATGAAAAACTCAAAGTTTACTTCCATCGCATCCAGCAGATGCTTGCGACGATCATCATCAAAGATGTCGTCAAAGAGGGTGGTATGCTCTCCGCTGGCCCACAAATGCGGGCTAACGTCCAAACTCGCATAGGAAGTTAATTAGTACTTTATGTAGCGCTCTAGTTAGTTTGGGCATGATGAACTTTGTTAATTATGTTTACAATATGTTACTTCTATTTGCTAACTCTTTCTCTTGGTGTTGCTTCAGTATATTATGTTGCATAATATCGATGAAGTTGCCTGATTGTGATATGTGTCAGGGATATAGATCCATGACAAAGAAGTGGTATGCCGTGTATAAAGAGAGTGTTCGAGGAGTGTACGAAGAGTGGCCATGGTGTCAAGCCCAAGTGCACCGCTTCCCAGGTGGCGCCCACAATGTGTTTCAAAGTAGAAGCGAAGCGGAAGCTAGTTACATGAAGTTCACGGTAGTGGGAGAGAGGAATCAGAAACTAGGCAAGAACTACTTCATAGACTCTTTCTTGCTCATCATGATTATATCATAGTCTAGATCAATGATGAAACATGTGTATGTGATCAAGTAGTTGCATGTATTCTAGACTTGCAATAACGTATATCACTATTTCAAGATGATGATGAGATATTTGTGGGATCATTATGATGATAATGATGAGACTATGTTGTAGCACTATGATGATGATGACGAGGCATTGTTGTCTCATATAGTTTAAATGTATGCCTATGTTGGCATTCTATAAATAGCGCGAAAATATACTTTTTTTTTTGAAAAACACAGTAGTGGCACAGGGTTAGAGGCTAATAGCAGCATGAGGGATCGCTACGACTACAAATAATTAGCAGTAGCGCTGGGTCTAGATCCGTGCTACAACCAATTAGAAGTAGCACGGGTGATACCCTGCGCTACTAATAGGAAGTCAGCTATAGCACACTAGTAGCCCCCCAGCTACTGCTAGCTATTTACTCGGCGGCACCTAGGCTTATCCTTAATAGTGAGGGGCCAAGGTGTCCTGCAGCAGAGGAGGCGCCCGATGTTCCTTGTTCCTCGGGTTCTTTTGAATAGTAGCTTAAGGTTGACTAGTTTAGAATACCCTAGGCACTTGTACTATATTGTTCTCTTTCGAGGTGGTAATGATCTCCTGGGGTAAACCCGGGACGATAGTTCATCTCTCGATGGCATTCAGTAGGCTTTCGATTAATAGTTGAATAGTTGTGGGGAAACATTATTTGCTTGTAGTAGCATCCGAAAATCCAATGCATGCCTAAAGCACATGTGGCCGTTCTCTACGCTTAGCAAATGTCATCTAGTTCCTGGTGCTTCCTATTCCTCACTGCTTCTTCTATCGAGGCTACTAGATTTTGTCTGTTCCTCACATCTTGCCTATTTGTAAAAGCAGAAAAAGTGTTACTTTGTAGAGTTGAAGCAAGTCTAATAAGGTACAATCAGCAGGTTGCAAGGGTTAAAATATTATATTTTGAATGAGAGAGAAGAGGAGAGAAAAGGAAAGTGTGCGAAGATGGGCTAGCTAGTACTTCGTAGTGGCTAGCTAGTATATATGTTGGCTATTAAATTAGCTATAGATGATAAGACAAATTCATCTCAAAATCTCGAATATTATATACTAGCTAGCCCATCTTCGCACACACACGACGAAATCAGATGATGTAAGATTTTCACTGGCACCTACAAAATCTCGAATTTGGGACGCCTCGGCAGTGTTGCGCCATCCTCACAAGTGGCAGTTGATGGGTGATCTATATTAGACGACATCACTACACGCGTCCACTAACATATCATCTTCTTCTTCAACGACAGCAACACATACTGATGCCGCAGCCACGGAGGCTGTGCCAACCATCCACAACCGTGAGTGACAACACCTATCAAATGGTTGCCAAACATAGTGAAGGCCCCCGAGCCCTTCCCCGTTCCCTCGCGTCGCCAACCAACACCCCCGCGTCCGCCTCCTCCCCTTCTTGATTCCTGTCCTCACCGCCGCCGGAGACGGGCGCCGGGTCCCCCGCGCGGCCGCCGATGAGGGTGGCGGCGAGGCCCTCGGCCGCGACGCCGCTCGGGCTCGGCCCTAGGGTTTGAGGCTGCGGCCTGTGCTGGTGAGGACGGTGTCGTCCTAGCGGCCGGTGGCGCTCGCCGGAGTTGAGGGCCGCGTCTACTTGGCCGCGCGGGCGGCGAGTTGGCGGTTGTAAGGGCATATTTATCCCTTAAGTGTTTTGGTGATTGATGACAATGCTTTTGTGGACTAATCGTGTGCCTTGAGTCTCTCAGATACTTCATCACTATGCACAAGATGATTTGGTGCCCCTCGGGGACTATTGAAGTCGGCGTTGTTCTACGTTTCTCTTTGGTGGAGTTGAGTCGTAGGAGAGCCGTACAATTAAGAAGGGGTCCGCGTCGGAAAGGTTTGGGTGGAATCAACACGTACACTTGTCCCTCCTTTCCCTGCACTTTGGAGCTGCCCTTCGTTATCTTGGTTGTGCGAAAACTTGGCGACTACTGCTGTACTTGCGGTAGTACCGCAGGTACAAGCGGTAGTACCGCTGGGTGTCACGGTAGTACCGCCCCTCCGGAGCGGTAGTACCGCGGCACCCAGGCCTTGTGCCGCTCCGGTGCGGTAGTAGGGGCGGATGTAATTTTTTACATCCGCGCCCACCACGGTAGTACCGCTCGTCCAGCGCGGTAGTACCGCGGGGGCTCACGGTAGTACCGCTCCCTAGGAGTCGTAGTACCGTGGCCCTCCGACCTAGTACCGCAGTGTCACGGTAGTACGCGCGGATGTAATTTTTTACATCCACGCCGGCCACGCTAGTACCGCGCCTCGCGAGCGGTAGTACCGCGTCGGGTTTTTGCACCACCCCAGTTTCAGCGGAAGTAGGCACGGATGTAATTTCTTTGGTCCATGCCCTTCCCAGGCCGTGACTCTCCTGCCTTGCGGTAGTACCGCAAGGGGGAGCGGTAGTACCGCGCAAGCGGTAGTACTGCCCCCTAGTCAGGCGAGTTCCGGCCTGTGCTGCTGCTGCGGTAGTACCGTGGTCGTCCACGGTAGTACCGCGCAGCCTCGCGGTAGTACCGCACCCCTGGAGCGGTAGTACCGTGTGTCGCGGGCTGAACATGTGGATAACAGTTGCATTTTTCCCACGACTATATAAGGGGTGTCTTCTAGCTCTAGTGACCTACCTCTTCCACCTCTAAGCTCCATTATTGCTCCAAGCTCCATTTTCGCCCGATCTCTCTCCCTAGCCAATCAAACTTGTTGATTTGCTCGGGATTGGGTGACAAGGGTCTGATCTACACTTCCACCGCAGGATATTTGATTTCCCCCAATTATCCCTTACGGATCTTGTTACTCTTGGGTGTTGAGCGCCCTAGACGGTTGAGGTCACCTCGAAGCCATACTCCATTGTGGTGAAGCTTCGTGGTGTTGTTGTTGTTGGGAGCCTCCGATTGTTGTGGAGATTGCCCCAACCTTGCTTGTAAAGGTTCGGTCGCCGCCTTCAAGTGCACCAATAGTGGAATCACGGCATCTCGCATCGTGTGAGGCGTGAGGAGAATCTGATGGCCCTAGTGGCTTCTTAGGGAGCATTGTGCCTCCACACCGCTCTAACGGAGACGTACTTCCCTTAAAAGGAAGGAACTCCGTAACACATCCTCGTCTCCACCGGCTCCACTCTTGGTTATTTCGTGCCTTTACTTTTGCAAGCCTACTTGTTTTACATCCTTTGCTTGCTTGTGTGCTAGTTGTTATTGCATCATATAGGTTGCTCACCTAGTTGCACATCTAGACAACCTATTTTGTTGCAAAGTTTAATTTGGTAAAGAAAAGCTTAAAAATTGTTAGTTGCCTATTCACCCCCCCTCTAGTCAACCATATCGATCCTTTCAATTGGTATCAGAGCCTCGTCTCTTTATTAAGGAGTTTGCCGTCCGAAGAGTATGGCTGACACCAACGATGGTGCGGAGGAACACTCCGGTGTGAATCCCATCTCGTCTTCGGCCGAAGGGGGAACCTCGGTCTCTCGTGAGGAATTCAATGTGGCTTTAGACACATTGAAAACCTCCATGACGGCCGAGGTTAAAAGCATGTTTAATGAATTTCTAGAGGGACTTAAACTATCTACCGCGCCAATGAAAGTGGGTGATCCCACTAACAAGGTGACGGATGCTAACTCCGACAAGGGGGAAGCTAACAATGAAAAGAGTCCTTCTACTAGTGGTAGAAATGGCACCGGCATCTTTGCCCATGTGGAACCTCCTATCTATAGAGGACCTATTCCCTCCACTCATTTAAATCATGCCGGTCCTCCTCCTAAATATGTGAAAAATGAAGATTTTGATTCTTGGGTTTATCGCTTCAAGCGACATTTAAAACATGTGAACACTAACCTTTGGAGAATCATTGAAGAAGGTTTCTATCCTCATGACCCAAGCAACTTCACCCCTCGAGAAGAAGTGGACAATCAATTCAATGAGAGTGCTCTCTTCATCATCCAAGATGCTATCCTTCCCGAAGATCTTCCTCATCTTCGACCTCATGTCATGGCTAAAGAAGCATGGAAGTGTGTCGAGCGTCTCTATCGAGGAAGTGCTAGCATTCAACGCTCCAACTATGAAGTGGTGCAAGATGAAGCCGATGAGTTTGCAATGAAAGAAGATGAAGAACCTCGTGAGCTCTTTCGATGAGTGACCAAACTCGCGGTTGCACTCCGAGATCATGGAAGCAAGGACACAGATGACAATTGGATCAAGCGAAAGTCCCTCAAGGCCATGATGCCCTACAACAAATCCATGTCCTTTGTCATTCGTCAAAGACCGGACTTTCACTCCATGACCTCTAGTGAAGTGTTGGATGAGTTCGTTGCAATGAGCATTTTGGACAAGACCGCCGACAATGCGGTGCTCTGTTCTCAAAGGGCAAAGAAGCCCAATCTTGCTTTGAAGGCCAAGGTTATTGTGGAAGAAGAGGAAGAAGTGGAAGATGAGGAAAGCAACCCTGAATACACCAAATTTGACTATCACGAGCACATGTCCCTTGCTTCAAGACAATTTTGGAACAAGAATAGTTCAAGACCCAACTTCAACAAGAATAACTCAAGTGGCGTCAAGGGCAAGCAACGAGTTAGAACTTGCTTCAACTGTGGCAATGTGAGCCATTTCGTTGCGGATTGTCCTTACGAGAAGCGGGAAGACAATGGTGGCAAGTTCATCCGAAAAGACAAAGCCAAGTCCTTCCCCAACAAGAACAACTTCGCCAAAAAGACTCCCACTCGTGGGTTCGTGGTTCAAGAAGAATACCAAGAGGATGACAATGATGATGAGAATGAAGAAGCAATGGCCATGGCATCCGTTGCCATTGATACTACTCCCCGGGTGTCTCTCTTTGATTCACCCAACGAAAACATCACCGCCAAATGCCTCATGGCTAAAGCTTCAAACAAGGTAACCCCCAACATTAAAACCACCATCATTCCTAATCCCTCCATGGAGAATTGCATTGATGAACATGATGAGTCTAATGAGGAAGTAAATGAGTTTGAGTCTTTTATGAGTAAGCTCAAGGGCAAGTCCAAGAAGAATTTTGTTGCTCTCTTGGAACAACTTGGTGAGGCCAATGACATGATCGAGGCAAACGAAGAAACCATCTCTAAGATGGAAGGTCATAGTCGTGACTATGCCGATGAGATATCGGATCTCTCTAATTCTCTTGAGGAAGAGCATGTGCATCGTTTGACTTTTGAGGAGTCACACAATGATAGCCATGCTAAGTTAAAGAAAGATCTTGATCATGCTCTTGTCATGTCTGGTGTGCTAACCTCCGAGAAGGCTAAACTTGGGGTTGATCATGCTAGACTCAGAGAGGAGTTTGAGTTACTTGACAAGGCCCACAAGGTCTTGAAGGGTACTCATGCTAATCTCAAAGAGTCTCATGCTCAACTCCAAGTTAAGCTAATCAAGGAAAAGGCCACTTTTCCTCATATGGTATTAATTGATAATGCATGTGCTACTAACCCGTGTTGTGAGCATGAGCATCTTGTGGAGGAGAATGCCAAGTTGAAGGATCAACTTGAGAAAGGCCTTGTGACTTGCATTCAAGGTGAGAAGAACCTCAATGACCTTTTGAGCAATCAAAAGGAAGTTGTGGCCAAAGAAGGAATTGGGTTTGCACCCAAGTCCAAGAGCAAGAAGAAGAACAACAACAAGACCAAACGTCCTCCTCCTCTCAAACAAACGTTGGTGAAAGAGGGAGAGGGTGCTCCTAAGAAGAAGAAGGAGAAAGTGAAGGGAGTTGATGTCCAAAAGGGCAAAAGCATTTCCTCAAACAAAGCCGGCGACTTTAACCCGTCATATGTGTTGTGCCGTGCTAGTGATGGACATGTTTATGCTAAATTTGTTGGTTCTTCTTATGAGTACATTGAATGGTATATTTGGGTTCCCAAGACCCTTGTTACTAACATTAAAGGACCCATTACTAAATGGGTACCTAAAACCAAGCATTGATCTCGTGTAGGTGTTTGCTTCCGGTGGGGGATCATGGTTGCTCGATAGTGGAGCTACAAATCATATGACCGGGAGCAAGGACTTGGTGGTGGACGTGCAAGAGATTCCATCTATGCCCACCAATGTCGAGTGGGGTGATGCATCACATTCTAAGGTATTGGGCCTCGGCAAGGTTGTCATTTCTCATGATCTAACGATCGAGAAAGTCATGCTTATTGAGTCCCTTGCATACAATTTGCTTTCCGTTCGTCAACTTGCACTCATGGGTTTTGCTACATTCTTTGACATTGATACCGTGGCCCTCTTGTGGAGCAAGACTCTTAAAGTAGCCTTTGTTGGGCATGTCGAGAACGGTCTTTATGTGATTAACTTTTCGGAGCAACCCACTAAGACCGCGACATGCCTAATGGCTAAAGTTGACGTGGGATGGCTTTGGCATCGCCGTTTAGCCCACGTCAATATGAGATCTTTGCAAAGTCTTCTCAAGGGGGACCATGTCCGTGGACTAACAAATGTTAGCTTTGCCAAAGATCGTGCTTGCAGTGCTTGTATCGAAGGAAAGCTTCATGAAAAGGCTCACCCTCCATCAACCATCATCTACTCAAAGAGACCCTTGGAGCTCCTTCACATGGATCTCTTTGGGCCTCCATCTTTTGATAGTCTTGGAGGAAGAAAGTATTGCTTGGTGATTGTGGATGACTATTCAAGATACACTTGGGTATACTTCTTCAAGAGGAAGAGTGAGACTCAACAAACCGTCATCAACTTTGCAAATGAAGCTCAACGTCAACATGATGCAAAGATCTTGACAATAAGAAGTGACAACGGCAGCGAGTTCAAGAACTACACCTTGGATGAGTTTCTCAGTGATGAGGGGATCAAGCATCAATATGCTGCTCCTTATACCCCTCAACAAAATGGTGTAGCGGAGAGGAAGAACCAGAGGTTGATGGATGCGGCAAGGACCATGATGGCGGAGTTCAAGTCTCCATACAACTTTTGGGCCGAAGCCATCAACACCGCATGTCATGCATCCAATCGGCTCTATCTCCGCAAAGGCTTGAACAAGACTCCTTATGAGATACTCGCCGGCAACAAGCCCTACCTCAAGTACTTCCGGGTGTTCGGTTGTAAGTGTTTCATTCTCAAGAAAGGTGTTCGTTTGTCTAAATTTGAGGCTAGAGCTCATGAGGGCATATTTGTTGGTTATGCTACAAACTCTCATGCTTATCGTGTCCTCAACAAGTCCACGGACTCATTGAGGAGATGTGTAACGTGGAGTTTGACAAAATAACGGCTCCCAAGTGGAGCAAAGTGGTACTTGTGATGTAGGTGATGAAATTCCTCCCCAAGCCATAAGAAGAATGGGTATTGGTCAAATCCTACCCATTGAGGAACCCCTTGTGGCCGAAGGAGAAGGACAATGCTCTACTCAAGTAGAGCCATCACCTCATCAAGACCCACACTCTTCCGAAGAACAAAGTGAAGGCCCTCAACCTCATGAACAAGACCAAGGGCAAGATCAACCTCAAGACAGTGGTGAACCTCTAAATGATGCCTAAGGTCAAGTTCTCCCCCTCGAGCAAGTTCAAGATCAAGAGCAACCTCAAGATCAAGAACAAGCTCAAGACGGCGCTCAAGATGATCAAGTCAACCCTCCTCCTTCCACATCCGTGGAGGAATTAGAGTGTCGTGCTGCGAAGATTGCTTCCAAGCTCACCACCCAAGGCCATCTCATGGAAAATGTGGTTGGAAGCCTAAGAAAGGGGGTAAGCACTCGTAGACAATTGGCAAACTATTGTGAACATCACGTGTTTGTCTCTTGTGTTGAACCCCAAAAGGTCTATGAGGCACTCGAAGACTCGGATTGGCTCAATGCCATGCATGAAGAACTCAACAACTTCGAGTACAACAAGGTGTGGAGATTGGTGCCAAGACCATCCGGGAACCACAATGTCATTGGAACCAAGTGGATCTTCAAGAACAAGCAAGATGCTCATGAGAACATCATTCGCAACAAGGCGAGATTGGTAGCACAAGGCTACTCCCAAGTCGAGGGTATCGACTACGGTGAAACCTTTGCTCCCATTGCTCGTATTGAATCCATTCGTTTGTTGATTGCTTATGCTTCCCATCACAACTTTAAGTTGAAACAAATGGATGTGAAAAGTGCTTTTCTTAATGGTCCTATTAATGAGTTGTTCTATGTCAAGCAACCCCCCGGGTTCGAGGATCCCTACTTTCCGGATCATGTGTATCAACTCGATAAGGCACTCTATGGCCTTAAACAAGCCCCACGTGCGTGGTATGACCACCTTACCGAGTTGTTACAAGATCGTGGATTTGAGGTGGGGCTAATCGACCCCACTCTTTTTACTAAGAATGTCAACGGGGAGTTGTTTGTATGCCAACTATGTGTTGATGATATTATCTTTGGTTCTCCTAACAAAGCGTTCAATGAAGAATTTGCCGCTCTCATGACCTCCAAGTTTAAGATGTCCTCGATGGGAGAGTTGAAGTTCTTCCTTGGTTTCGACATCGAACAAAGAAGAGAAGGAACCTTCATCAACCAAGCCAAATACACTCAAGACATGCTTAAAAGATTCAAGCTAAGTGATGTCAAGCCGGCTACTACACCAATGCCTACCAAGTGCCAACTTGACATCGATCCCAATGGTAAAGCGGTGGATTAAAAGGTATATCGCTCCATGATTGGCTCCTTGCTTTACCTTTGTGCATCTAGACCGAATATCATGTTGAGTGTGGGGATGTGTGCACGTTTTCAAGCCGCACCAAAGGAAAGTCACTTTGTGGCGGTCAAGCGAATCTTTCGATATTTGGCTCATACCCCAAACTTTGGCTTATGGTACCCAAGAGGAGCAAACTTCAAGCTTGAAGGTTTCACGGATTCGACATGGAGACAAAGTGGATAGGAAGTCCACTTACGGAGGGTGCCAATTTCTTGGTTGCTCTTTGGTAAGTTGGTCTTCCAAGAAGCAAAGTTGTGTGTCTCTCCGTCCATCAAGCGGAGTATGTGGCGCCGGTAGTTGTTGTGCTCAACTCCTATGGACGAGGCAAACTTTAAAGGAGTACGGTGTAATTTGTGACAAAGTGCCTCTTTGGTGTGACAATGAAAGTGTCATCAAGATTTCTCTCAACCCGGTGCAACACTTCAAGGCGAAGCACATTGAGATTCGGTATCACTTCATCCGGGATCACATTAGGCGAGGGGAGATCGAGCTCAAGTATGTCAACACTCATGATAACCTTGCAGATATTTTCACGAAGCCCTTGGATGAAGCAAGATTTCGCGAGTTAAGGCATGAGCTAAATATCATTGTTTGAGCAATGTGACTTGAAACCGTGCACCCCCCACCACACTCAACTTGTTGTCTAGTTTAGGTGTAGGCATGGACATAGGGGGAGTGTTGTTCTCTCAATGAACTCTCCCTCCCCCATTATGCATAAATAGATCACCTCTTTCACATTCGCCATTTTTGATGGTACTTGTGCTTCAAAGACGAGTTTTGGTCATGGGCCCAAGGATAATTCTTCGCGGTGCCATACCATCCAACTCAAACATAGGTGGCTTCGGCCACCGCCCTCTCTCCTCGAGAGGCTTTGTCGTTTGGGGATTTCCTGCTGTCCTCTTACCTCTGGTCTGTGCGTGTTCTTGTGGTTTCTTGTGTGTGAAAAGTTCCCGTGCAAAGGCATTTTTCTCTCTTGCTTGAAACCTGCGGTGTCTTGAGCTCACGGTACTACCGCGGCCGGCTACGGTACTGTTGGGGAACGTAGCAGAAATTCAAAATTTTCCTACGTGTCACCAAGATCTATCTATGGAGAAACCAGCAACGAGGGGAAGGAGAGTGCATCTACATACCCTTGTAGATCGCTAAGCGGAAGCGTTCAAGAGAACGGGGTTGAAGGAGTCGTACTCGTCGTGATCCAAATCACCGGAGATCCTAGTGCCGAACGAACGGCACCTCCGCGTTCAACACACGTACAGCCCGGTGACGTCTCCCAAGCCTTCATCCAGCAAGGAGAGAGGGAGAGGTTGAGGAAGACTCCATCCAGCAGAAGCACAACGGCGTGATGGTGATGGAGGAGCGTGGTAGTCCAGCAGGGCTTCACCAAGCACCGTGAGATATGAGGAGAAGGGAGAGAGGTATGGCTGCGCCAACAGGAGAAGAAACTCATGTGTTGGGCTGCTCCTATGCCTCCACTATATATAGGGGGAGAGGGGTCTGCGTCCCCCACCTAGGTTTCCACCCTAGGGGGCGGCGGCCATCCCTAGATCCCATCTAGGGGGGCGGCCAAGGGGTGGAGAGGGGGAAACTTGCCCCCCAAGCAAGGTGGGGCGCCCCCTCCCCAAACCCCAGGCGCCTTGGGCCTTGGTGGGAGGGCGCACCAGCCCACCTGGGGCTGGTCCCTCTCACACTTGGCCCATGCAGCCCTCTGGGGCCTGTGGCCCCACTTGGTGGACCCCCGGGACCCTACCGGTGGTCCCGGTACGTTACCGATAAAACCCGAAACTTTTCCGCTGACCAAAACAGGACTTCCCATATATAAATCTTTACCTCCGGACCATTCCGGAACTCCTCGTGACGTCCAGGATCTCATCCGGGACTCCGGACAACATTCGGTAACCACATACAAGCTTCCTTTATATCCCTAGCATCATCGAACCTTAAGTGTGTAGACCCTACGGGTTCGGGATACATGTAGACATGACCGAGACATTCTCCGGTCCATAACCAACAGCGGGATCTGGATACCCATGTTGGCTCCCACATGTTCCACGATGATCTCATCGGATGAACCACGATGTCAAGGAATCAGTCAATCCCGTATACAATTCCCTTTGTCTAGCGGTATTTTACTTGCCCGAGATTCGATCGTCGGTATACCGATACCTTGTTCAATCTCGTTACCGGCAAGTCTCTTTACTTGTTCCGCAACACATCATCCCGCGATCAACCCCTTGGTCACATTGTGCACATTATGATGATGTCCTACCGAGTGGGCCCAGAGATACCTCTCCGTTTACACGGAGTGACAAATCCCAGTCTCGATCCGTGTCAACCCAAAAGACACTTTCGGAGATACCTGTAATGCACCTTTATAGTCACCCGATTCGTTGTGACGTTTGATACACCCAAAGCACTCCTACGGTATCCGGGAGTTACGATCTCATGGTCTAAGGAAGAGATACTTGACATTGGAAAAGCTCTAGCAAACGAACTACACGATCTTTGTGCTATGCTTAGGATTGGGTCTTGTCCATCACATCATTCTCCTAATGATGTGATCCCGTTATCAACGACATCCAATGTCCATAGCCAGGAAACCATGACTATCTGTTGATCACAACAAGCTAGTCAACTAGAGGCTCACTAGGGACATATTGTGGTCTATGTATTCACACGTGTATTACGATTTCCGGATAATACAGTTATAGCATGAATAAAAGACAATTATCATGAACAAGGAAATATAATAATACTTTTATTATTGCCTCTAGGGCATATTTCCAACAGTCTCCCACTTGCACTAGAGTCAATAATCTAGTTCACATCGCCATGTGATTAACACTCACAGGTCACATCGCCATGTGACCAACATCATCAAATGAGTTCTGGGGTTTGATCATGTTTTGCTTGTTAGAGAGGTTTTAGTCAACCTTTCAGATCCGTGTGTGCTTTGCAAATTTCTAGGTCATATTTGTAAATGCTGATTCCACGCTCCACTTGGAGCTATTCCAAATGGTTGCTCCACTATACGTATCCGGTTTGCTACTCAGAGTCACTCGGATAGGTGTTAAAGCTTGCATTGACGTAACCCTTTACGCCGAACTCTTTATCACCTCCATAATCGAGAAACATGTCCTTATTTACTCCAAGGACAATTTTGACCGCTGTCCAATGATCCATTCCTGGATCATTCTTGTACTCCTTGACTGACTCATGGCAAGGCACACTTCCGGTGCGGTGCACAGCATAGCATACTACAGAGCCTATGTCTGAAACATAGGGGACGACCTTCGTCGTTTCTCTCTTTTCTGCTGTGGTCGAGCTTTAAGTCTTAACTTCATACCTTTCAACTCAGGCAAGAACTCCTTCTTGACTGATCCATCTTGAACACCTTCAAGATCATGTCAAGGTACGTGCTCATTTGAAAGTACCATTAAGCGTTTTTGATCTATCCTCATAGATCTTGATGCTCAATGTTCAAGTAGCTTAATCCAGGTTTTCCATTGAAAAACACTTTTCAAATAACCTATATGCTTTCTAGAAATTCTACAACATTTCTGATCAACAATATGTCAATAACATATACTCACCAGAAATTCTATAGTGCTCCCACTCACTTCTTTGGAAATACAAGTTTCTCATAAACTTTGTATAAGCAAAAATCTTTGATCATCTTATCAAAGTGCATATTCCAACTCCGAGATGCTTACTCCAGTCCATGGAAGGATCGCTGGAGCTAGCATACCTTTTAGCATCCTTAGGATTGACAAAAACTTTCGGATTGTATCACATACAACCTTTCCTTACGAAGACTGGTAAGGAAACTCGTTTTGACATCCATCTGCCAGATTTCATAAATGCAGCTAATGCTAACATAATTCCGACGGACTTTAAGCATCGCTACGGATGAGAAGATCTCATCGTAGTCAACTCCTTGAACTTGTGAAAAACTCTTCGCCACAAGTCGAGCTTCATAGATGGTGACATTACCATCCACGTCCGTCTTCTTAAAGATCCATTTATCTCAATGGCTCGCCGATCATTGGGCAAGTCCACCAAAGTCCATGCTTTGTTCGGATACATGGATCCTATCTCGGATTTCATGGCTTCTAACCATTTGTCGGAATTTGGGCCCACCATTGCTTCTCCATAGCTCGTTGGTTCATTGTTGTCTAGCAACATGACCTTCAAGACAAGATCACCATACCACTCCGAAGCAGTACACATCCTTGTCGTCCTACGAGGTTCGGTAGTGACTTGATCTGAAGCTTCATGATCACTATCATAAGATTCCACTTCAATTGGTGTAGGTGCCACAGGAACAACTTCCTGTGCCCTGCTACACACTAGTTGAAGTGACGGTTCACTCATCAAGTCTCCACCATCCTCCCATTTTACTTTTCGAGACAAACTTTTCCTCGAGAAAGGACCCGATTCAAGAAACAATCACTATTGCTTTCGGATCTGAATTAGGAGGTATACCCAACTGTTTTGGGTGTCCTATGAAGATGCATTTTATCCGCTTTGGGTTCGAGCTTATCAACCTGAAACTTTTTCACATAAGCATTGCAGCCCCAAACTTTTAAGAAATGACAGCTTAGGTTTCTCTAAACCACAGTTCATACAGTGTCATCCCAACAGAATTACGTGGTGCCCTATTAAAGTGAGTGTGGTTTTCTCTAATGCCTAACCCATAAACGATAGTGGTAATTCGATAAGAGACATCATGGTACGCACCATATCCAATAGGGTGCAACTATGATGTTCGGACACACCATCAAAATATGGTGTTCCAGGCGGTATTAATTGTGAAACAATTTCCACAATGTCTTAACTACGTGCCAAAGCTCGTAACTCAGATACTCATCTCTATGATCATATCATAGACACTTCATCCTCTTGTCACGATGAACTTCAACTTCACTCTGAATTTACTTGAACCATTCAATAATTCAGACTTGTGTTTCATCAAGTAAATATACTCTACATCTACTCGAATCATCTGTGAAGTAAGAATATAACGATATTCACTGCATGCCTCAGCACTCATTGGACTGCACACATCAAAATGTGTTACTTCCAACAAGTTGCTATCTTGTTCCATCTTACTGAAAAACGAGGCTTTTCAGTCATCTTGCCCATGTGGTATGATTTGCATATCTCAAGTGATTCAAAATCAAGCGACTCCAAATGCTCCATCTGCATGGAGTTCCTTCTTGCGTATACACCAACAGAAATGGTTCGCATGTCTCAAACTTTTCAAAACGAGTGAGTCCAAAGATCCATCAACAGGGAGCTGCTTCTTGCGTTTTATACCAAAATGACTTACATGGCAGTGCCACAAGCAAGTGGTACTATCATTACTATCTTATATCTCTTGGCATGATAATGTGTATCACTACGATCGAGATTCAATAAACCATTCCTTTAGGTGCAAGACCATTGAAGGTATTATTCAAATAAATAGAGTAACTATTATTCTCCTTAAATGAACAACCATATTGCGATAGACATAATCCAATCATGTCTATGCTCAACGCAAACACCAAATCTCGATGGTAGAGGGAGCGTGCAATGCTTGATCACATCAACCTTGGAAACACTTCCAACACATATCGTCAGCTCTCCTTTAGCTATTCTCCGTTTATTCCGTAGCTTTTATTTCGAGTTACTAACACTTAGCAACCGAACCGGTATCTAATACCCCGGTGCTACTAGGAGTACTAGTAAAGTACACATTAACATAATGTATATCCAATATACTTCTATCGACCTTTCCAGCCTTCTCATCTACCGAATATCTAGGGTAATTCCGCTCCAGTGGTTGTTCCACTTATTACAGAAGCACTTAGTCTCGGGTTTGGGTTCAACCTTGGGTTTCTTCATTAGAGCAGCAGCTGATTTGCCGTTTCATGAAGTATCCCTTCTTACCCTTGCCCTTCTTGAAACTAGTGGTTTCACCAACCATCAACAATTGATGCTCCTTCTTGATTTCTACTTCCGCGGTGTCAAACATCGCGAATACCTCAAGGATCATCATATCTATCCCTGATATGTTATAGTTCATCACAAAGCTCTAGCAGCTTGGTGGCAAATGACTTTGGAGAAACATCACTATCTCATCTGGAAGATTAACTCCCACTCGATTCAAGTGATTGTTGCACTCAGATAATCTGAGCACAAGCTCAACGATTAAGCTTTTCTCCCTTAGTTTGCAGGCTAAGAAAATCGTCGGAGGTCTTATACCTCTTGACTTGGGCACGAGCCTGAAATCCCAATTTCAGCCCTCGAAAACATCTCATATGTTCCGCGATGTTTCGAAAACGTCTTTGGTGCCTCAACTCTAAACCGTTTAACTGAACTATCACGTAGTTATCAAAACGTGTATGTCCGATGTTCGCAACATCCACAAACGACGTTTGGGGTTCAGCACACTGAGCGGTGCATTAAGGACATAAGCTTTCTCTGTCCGCATAATCGCTACTGTTAACTTTCAACTATATTTTCTCTAGGAACATATCTAAACAGTGGAACTAAAGCGTGAGCTTACGACATAATTTGCAAAGATCTTTTGACTATGTTCAGGATAATTAAGTTCATCTTATGAACTCCCACTCAGATAGACATCCCTCTGGTCATCTAAGTGATTACATGATCCAAGTCAACTAGGCCGTGTCCGATCATCACGTGAGACGGACTAGTCATCATCGGTGAACATCTTCATGTTGATCGTATCTACTATCGACTCATGCTCGACCTTTCATCTGCGTGTTCGAGGCCATGTCTGTACATGCTAGGCTCGTCAAGTTAACCCTAAGTGTTTTCCCCTGTAAAACTGTCTTACACCCGTTGTATGTGAGCGTAAGAATCCATCACACCGATCATCACGTGGTGCTTAGAAGCGATTTAACTGTAGCAACGGTGCACGTTAGGGAGAACACTTCTTGAAATTTTGTAAGGATCATCTTATTTACTACCGTCGTCCTAAGTAAACAAGATGCATAAACATAATAAACATCACATGCAGTTATATAGTTGTGACATGATATGGCCAATATCATATAGCTCCATTGATCTCCATCTTCGGGGCTCCATGATCATCTTGTCACCGGCTTGACACCATGATTTCCATCATCATGATCTCCATCATCGTGTCTTCATGAAGATGTCTCGCCAACTATTACTTCTACTACTATGGCTACCGATTAGCAATAAAGTAAAGTAATTACATGGCGTTGCTCAATGACACGCAGGTCATACAATAAATTAAGACAACTCCTATGGCTCCTGCCGGTTCTCATACTCATCGACATGCAAGTCGTGAATCCTATTACAAGAACATGATCAATCTCATACATCACATATCATTCATCACATTCTTCTTGGCCATATCACATCACATAGCATACCCTGCAAAAACAAGTTAGGCGTCCTCTAATTGTTGTTGCATGTTTTACGTGGCTGCTATGGGTTTCTAGCAAGAAGGTTTCTTACCACATAAAACCACAACGTGATATGCCAATTGCTATTTACCCTTCATAAGGACCCTTTTCATCGAATCCGTTCCGACTAAAGTGGGAGAGCGGCACCCGCTAGCCTCCTTATGCACGAAGTGCATGTCAATTAGTGGAACTGTCTCACGAAATGCGTGTAAGGTCGGTCGGGCCGCTTCATCCCACAATACCGTCGAAACAAGATTGGACTAGTAACGGTAAGCATATTGAACAACATCAACGCCCACAACTACTTTGTGTTCTACTCGTGCAAAGAATCTACGCAATAGACCTAGCTCATGATGTCACTCTTGGGGAACGTAGCAGAAATTCAAAATTTTCCTACGTGTCACCAAGATCTATCTATGGAGAAACCAGCAACGAGGGGAAGGAGAGTGCATCTACATACCCTTGTAGATCGCTAAGCGGAAGCGTTCAAGAGAACGGGGTTGAAGGAGTCGTACTCGTCGTGATCCAAATCACCGGAGATCACTGGTGCGAGCGGACGGCACCTCCGCGTTCAACACACGTACAGCCGGTGGCGTCTCCCAAGCCTTGATCCAGCAAGGAGAGAGGGAGAGGTTGAGGAAGACTCCATCCAGCAGCAGCACAACGGCGTGGTGGTGATGGAGGGCGTGGTAGTCCAGCGAGGCCGCCAAGCACCGTGAGATATGAGGAGAAGGAGAGAGGTATGGCTGCGCCAACAGGAGAAGAAACTCATGTGTTGGGCTGCTCCTATGCCTCCACTATATATAGGGGGAGAGGGGGCTGCGCCCCCACCTAGGTTTCCACCCTAGGGGGCGGCGGCCAGCCCTAGATCCCATCTAGGGGGGCGGCCAAGGGGTGGAGAGGGGGAAACTTGCCCCCCAAGCAAGGTGGGGCGCCCCCTCCCCAAACCCTAGGCGCCTTGGGCCTTGGTGGGAGGGTGCACCAGCCCACCTGGGGCTGGTCCCCTCTCACACTTGGCCCATGCAGCCCTCTGGGGCCTGTGGCCCCACTTGGTGGACCCCCGGGACCCTCCCGGTGGTCCCGGTACGTTACCGATAAAACCCGAAACTTTTTCGGTGACCAAAACAGGACTTCCCATATATAAATCTTTACCTCCGGACCATTCCGGAACTCCTCGTGACGTCCAGGATCTCATCCGGGAATCCGAACAACATTCGGTAACCACATACAAGCTTCCTTTATATCCCTACACTACTAGGGAAAAGCCTATACACAGAATCTTATCAGCAGCGCGGCTCAAAATAACGCTGCTGCTAACTAGCGATAGCGCGGTCAGCAGCAACCCGCTGTTGGTAAAAATATAGCGAGAGCGCGTCCGTGAAAAGACGCGCTGCTGCTATAATTCCTACGAGGCCGCCGCGAGGCTAGTTATAGCAGCAACGCGTTAGGCGACGCGCCATCGCTGCTACTTAGCATAGTAGCAGCGCGTTTCTCGACAAGCGCCACTGCTAAGTTTCCTACAAAAATTTAGTCCCACCTCGCTCCGTGAAGAGAGTTTATACCACCTTAAATATGTTACTTCCCACACTTTGACAAGCACTTGATCTTCATTGAACTCTATGTGTAGAATTTGTGGCTGCAATATGAGTCTTCACTGTTCCTAAACCGGTGAGGACTCATATTGTCGAATCAGATTGTACACAAAAGATCGTTGATGATCAATGTGTATTTTTGCATCTTGACATATATCGATGGCGCTTTATATTGAAAAGCGCTGCTGCTAGATAAGCCTAACAAGAGCGTTTCTCCAAGAGCTCTTTGCTAACTTCATCTATCTCCTCCTTCGACCGGATCCACTCACACACACAGCCACAACTATCTCAAGGCCCCGGCCGTCGCCCTCTCCTCCTCCAGCGTCTCGCTGCGCGCCCGTCGCCGCTCCTCCGTCTGCAAGGCGCCGTCACCTCGTCCTCCTTGCTGGACTCGGTGCCGGCCTCCTCCTCCGTCCTCCTCTCCACTCTTGCGCTGGCGGCCCCTCCTCGCTCCGCCTTCCTCCTGACCCGTTCTCCCTCAATCGCCACGCCCGGCCGCCCCTCCGCGCTCCGCCTTCCTCCTCCATCCTACTCTCTTCTCCCTCCTCGAGTCGCCCTCCTTCTCCCTCCTGCTCATATGCAACATTTGATTTAGTTGATTTAGTTGACTTAGTAGAACATTTTGATTTAGTTGATTTAGTAGAACATTTTGATTTAGTTGATTTAGTTGATGTAGTAGGTTAGTTTATTTAGTTGACTTAGAACATTTTGATTTAGTTGATGTAGTAGGTTAGTTTATTTAGTTGACTTAGAACATTTTGATTTAGTTGATGTAGTAGGTTAGTTTATTTAGTTGACTTAGAACATTTTGATTTAGTTGATGTAGTAGGTTAGTTTATTTAGTTGACTTAGAACATTTTGATTTAGTTGATGTAGTAGGTTAGTTTATTTAGTTGACTTAGAACATTTTGATTTAGTTGATGTAGTAGGTTAGTTTATTCAGTTGACTTAGAACATTTTGATTTAGTTGATTTAGTAGGCTAGTTGATTTAGTTGACTTAGAACATTTTGATTTAGTTGATTTAGTAATCCTTTGCTCATATTGCTTTAGGAAGAATGGCGCCAAACACCACCACTATGTCAATTGTGCAAGTCAAGATCTTGACAGCCTTGCAACCTGGCAAGCTGTTAAGCATCTACTTCCGCCGAGTTTTTAGTCATGCGGGTAAGAAATTAGATGAAATGTAATAACTATTTTATTTTTAGTGTTGCCATTACTGCATTGTGTCATTTTGCTTAGTTTACACAGATCGTCCCATGCAATGTGATGTTGAAATTCAACAAGGTGACAGGAGACCTTTGTGACATTTGAGGCTCCTAGGGGCCGTACACTATGGAGGTCGAGAAAGGGCGCAATATGTCGCAGATTGGAGGAGATGGATGGGCCCGTTTGCCGCTCGCATGCATCTTCTTGGTGGTGAGTTGATCAGCTTCAACTTCCGAGTAGAAAGACCCAAACTAGCTGTCATTTATCTCAACTTTGGTGGAAGATGATGAAGATAGCGAAGATGATGAAGATGATGAAGATGATGAAGATGATGAGGACCCACTTCATGAAGCCATCGTAGCTCAAAGAACAAGGCTGAGTGAGGAGGAGGTGTCCAACCTGTGGGACATAATTCCGCCACGTCTTGACTTTGTCGGGTGCCATTCGTGACCCGCTTGACAAATACCATGGTTGATCGACATGATATGGTATGTTATACTTACAAATGCAAATTAATAGTGTGAATTACTTAGTGTACAGTCCAATGATATGGTATATGTTGTGTGGAATCTAGTCGATGATATATATGTTTTAGTGTAGAGTTCGATCACATGCTTATTAATTGATATGTTTTTCTTATTCAGAAATTGGCAAAGAGCATATCTGTGAGTTATGGTATCGAGCCTCATGAAGAAGGCTCAACTGGACTACGCCTTACTGCAAGGGGCTCCGTCACAACCTGTACTTACCGCGTGGACACGGACGGTCGCACACACTTAAGCTCGGTTGGGTGGAAGAAATTCCTCGATGGCAAGAATCTTCGTGTTGGACAGGCTATCCTAATTACTATCAGGAACACCAACCGCCCAGGCTTGAGGATGATGATTGTCTTCGATATCATCTAGAACTACATGTGTGTGTGGCTATATCATCTAGAACTACATATGTGTGTGTGGCTATATCATCTAGAACTACATATGATGATCGTCGTCGATATCATCTAAAACTACATATGATGATGGCCGTTGATATGACCATGCATGTACTGCTTGAGGATACATTTTGGCTGTGCATGAAATTGTTATCTTAGTACTCCCTTCGTTCCAAATTACTCGTCGTGGTTTGAACTAAAACCACGACGAGTAATTTGGAACGAAGGGAGTACTACCGTACCTAGTAATGGTTTATGAATTTGATGAAAGATAGTACCTAGTTTCTAGCATCTGAAGGGAGAAATGAAATGGAAAATGATGAAAGAGATAGCAGTAGCGTTGGATGAGGAAATCGCTACTGCTAGCTAATAGTAGCGCGGTCCTAAAAAGCGCTGCTGATATCGTTCAACAGTAGTAGCGCTGGTTCGCGCCGCGCTACTACTATGAGTTAGCTGTAGCGCCTTATTAGTAGCGCGGCCACCCGCGCTGCTGCTAGCCTGAAAACCCGCGCTGCTGCTAGCCTTTTCCCTAGTAGTGCTAGCGTCATCGAACCTTAAGTGTGTAGACCCTACGGGTTCGGGAGACATGTAGACATGACCGAGACATTCTCCGGTCAATAACCAACAGCGGGATCTGGATACCCATCTTGGCTCCCACATGTTCCACGATGATCTCATCGGATGAACCACGATGTCAAGGAATCAGTCGATCCCGTATACAATTCCCTTTGTCTAGCGGTATTTTACCTGCCCGAGATTCGATCGTCGGTATACCGATACCTTGTTCAATCTCGTTACCGGCAAGTCTCTTTACTCGTTGCGCAACACATCATCCCGTGATCAACCCCTTGGTCACATTGTGCACATTATGATGATGTCCTACCGAGTGGGCCTAGAGATACCTCTCCGTTTACGGAGTGACAAATCCCGATCTCGATCCGTGTCAACCCAAAAGACACTTTCGGAGATACCTGTAATGCACCTTTACTGATCACCCGATTACGTTGTGACGTTTGATACACCCAAAGCACTCCCTACGGTATCCGGGAGTTACGATCTCATGGTCTAAGGAAGAGATACTTGACATTGGAAAAGCTCTAGCAAACGAACTACACGATCTTTGTGCTATGCTTAGGATTGGGTCTTGTCCATCACATCATTCTCCTAATGATGTGATCCCGTTATCAACGACATCCAATGTCCATAGCCAGGAAACCATGACTATCTGTTGATCACAACAAGCTAGTCAACTAGAGGCTCACTAGGGACATATTGTGGTCTATGTATTCACACGTGTATTACGATTTCCGGATAATACAGTTATAGAATGAATAAAAGACAATTATCATGAACAAGGAAATATAATAATACTTTTATTATTGCCTCTAGGGCATATTTCCAACAGGTACTACCGCGGCCTGCCACGGTACTACCGCTGGTGGGAGCACGGTACTACCGTCCCCACGCGGCAGTAATTTTTTACTCCCGCCTGGTTGAGCGGTACTACCGCCTCGGCGAGATACTTCCGCCCGAGCGGTACTACCATGATGATCCACGGTACTACCGCGCCGGTTCGAGCGCGTGGGGATAAGGACGGGCAGGGGGAGTTCTAACTCCCCATACCCATTCGTGTCCTCTCTCTCCACGTCGTCTCCTCCTCTCCCGTGCTCAAGAACGGAGCCAGCGTTCATCGCCGGATCTTCTTCACCGGCTGCCCTCCCGTGATTCCGTCCGGTGGGATCGTTCCTCACCACGTGCACTCGCTATGGACCAAGGTTTTTCCCCCCAACTCCCTCTCCTTCTGATTGTGTTTGGTGCTGTTAGGTTTTGGGGGAGGCTTGTGTGTTCTTGAGATTCATAGGCTAAATCTCTGCAAGAGTAGGATGAAGGAGTGTGGCATTGCATAGGATTTATACTTGTATTGTTGTCTTGCACTAGATCTGATCACCGTAGCACCGCCATTGTTTCGCGGTTCTTTTCAGATTCAAATCACGTGTTAGATCTGACGCGACGCGGTACTACCGCCCGTATGGCGCGGTACAACCGCTTGCACGGTACTACCGCTCCTCGGGAGCGGTACCACCGCGCCTTGTGCGGTACTAACAGATTACTACCGCTCCAGTCACGGTACTACCGTGACCTCGCATGGTACTACCGCGTCTGGAGCAGTACTAATTTTTTAGTACCGCAGACAGTGGCAGTTCTACCGTGGCTCACATCTATCACATGCCAACTTTCTCGTATGCCTTCTATGGGTTTCTTGTACTTTTTCATGGCCTTTTGCATTGATCTTCTTCGCGTCTTTGGTGTTTTGCGTGTGTGTCTCAGGTGGTGGATCTCGCCGGTCCAATCCCAGCCGTGACACTGGTTCCAAGCGTCTGCGCAACCCAGGTGAAGTTCCAGAGGGCTTGTCTGCCTCCAAGCGCAATGTCAAGACCACAGCTAGCAAGCACAAGGAGCCCGCCAGGGGTATGGATGAGATAGCCCCTACTGAGTATGTCCGTCTCAGGCAGCTTCACCCTTATGTGAACCCGTGCTCCACCGTCAGAGGCTGTGAGCTGTTCTGGAACAAGACACAAACCCAAATCTATTTGGATGTCATCAAGAACAAGCAGAATACCTATGTGGAGGTGAAGTGGATTGATATGCACCACAGGAGGAAGGACAAGTTCCGTGACTACTTTGGAGAGGCTCTGGACTTGGTGGAGCAGTTTGGCATTGAGCATGTGATCTCTTTCCACCTGGACTATGACCCTGAGATTATCTGTGAGTTCTTTGCCTCCATGTACTTTCACCCTAATGAAGAAAGGAGGATGACCTGGATGTCCAATCGCCGCCAACTGTCTGCTACCTGGAAGGAATCCATGGATCTGCTTCAGATTCCTGATGATGGGCTTAACACTCCAGTGGGTGTTCTCCCCCATGGCAATGCTGATTCTGCAACAAGGACAAGCTTACCCCGTTCATGGTTGAGAAGGCGCTCACCAATGGCAAGACAACTTTGGTACTCAACCCCTTTCTGGATATCATGTACCGCATCTTCCGCAACTCCTTGTTCCCACGCATCGGTGACAAAGACAAGGTTCATGCCTATATGGTGGACATGATGCTTCTTTGCCAGGAGGCTCGCTCGTCTCAGACTCAGCCACTTGATGTCTCTCACATCATGTGGTGTGAGCTTCGGTTTGCTGTGTTCAACCGCAAGGTGCCTATTTATGGGCCCTACCTGTTTCTGCTGATCTCGAAGACTTGGGAGAAGATGTTCCCTGGTGAGGAGTTCCTGGCTCCAGACTGGATTCGCCATGAGCCCATTTGTCTGCGTATCAAATCTAACTGGGCCAACACCGCTACTCGTGCCGAGGCAACTGCTGCTAAGGCAACTGTTGATGAGGATGATGCTGGCACCGAGGATGTTGCTGAGGGCCGTACTGCTAGGCCCTCTTAGAGTGTCTCTAGGCCATCATGGGCCAAGAAGTTGAAGGATAAGATGAAGTCTCTTTTCTGCATGCAAGCCAAGGGGCAGTACAGGGCTCACGTGGAGTCCAAGGAGAGTCGTCGCCAGCACAACAAGATCTTGCAGCTCTATGGTGAGGAAGTGTCTGGCGGGTCTGAGGAGCGCATCACTCTTGAGACCGAGCGGATGGAGAAACAAGGATACAGGTGGACTGATTCTGAGGAGGATGTCGAGGAGTCCATTCCAGCTGCAGAGGCGTCTGACGAAGAGGCTTGGGACGAATTCTCTGCTTGAGCCACCTCTTGTGTGTGTAGGTGTCCTCTCTGCCTTTTTGGCGTCTCGATGCCAAAGGGGGAGAGCACTAGTAGAAAACCACCCATTAGTCCCGGTTCGTAAGGGCCTTTAGTCCCGGTTCATGAACCGGGACTAGTGGGTCGTTACTAATGCCACCACACATTAGTCCCGGTTCAAACACGAACCAGGACCAATGTGGCTCCACGTGGCCCTGTGCACCGAGCCCAGTCAGAGGGTCTTTGGTCCTGGTTGGTGGCTCCAACCGGGACCAAAAGTCATTTTTTTAAGAAAGTGGCTGCTTTAGGGGTTTTGGGGTTTATTTTTAGGTTGTTATTATAGCTAGCTAATAGAGAGAAGTGTCCTCTCTTATCTTCGTCCTTGGTTTATCAACGCTGCTGCTATATGTTCATTGCACCCGCAGATATGACATGGCTCATGCATGCTTTGCATCATACATCATCATATATATGTATATAATAAAGTCCTACTAATCATGCATCATCATACTACTTCTACTCGTTATTAATAATAAGTCATACGATCATCATCCTCATATATAGTCATCGAACCCAACCCTACATAATAGGTCTTAGCACATGATCATCGATTACGGTATAGGACCTAAACACCCTTAAGGTAAAATAGCATAAAACAATATAGACCACGACTCTCCATTATCAAGAATGGCGATCATCATGTCTCCAATTCTTGCCTTTCGCTGCTTATTGCTTCCAAGAAGCTCCTTACATTGTCCATACATTTTTCCATTCTTTGATTGTTATGTCTCCACTTCTTTTAGAAACCCGATATGGACGGTTGAGATTAGTAGGGACGACCTGGTAGTATGTTCAAAACATGAAGGCTACCACGCGTATACATCGAGATGAGGCACACACTCATTCGGGATTATCTGTTGAAAAACATAGTAATAACTTCGTAGTTAGCAATGATGTACTAGTTTTAGAAGTGTGCAAAAAGATGCACGGATGTTGTAATAGTAAAAATAATCTTACCAAGGTATCTCCATGGTAGTTACCAGAGTTCAACACGTGCACTAGTGGCACGTATTGACCATAATGTTGAGGAGTTTGATTGTAGATATTTTAATTCTCAAGATCTCTACAAAATCCGACCGGATGTCGTTTCTCTGATAAGTTAATTCGCGAGCCTTCGTGTAGTAATGCGTTCATCTACCATCTTCCGCACATTCTTTGAAGAATGAAAATAAGCTGTCAATGGAGATAAGTTGTCAACTATATATTTTGAAATAAACAATATAAATTACTTAATAATTATGTTTAGCTCACATGAGGGAAGAACTGGAGGTGTATGCACAAAGACCCAAATCGTAGGTGTCTCTTGCTCGATTGTAGGATCACGAAGATCCATGGTGATAATCATACCCTCATCAAGACCATACATCTTGCAAAATGCATCCCAATTTTTGCAACCAAAATGGGTTACTGTAGGATCGGAAGTATGTCTAGAGGGGGGGTGATTAGACTACTTGACAACTTAAAAATTTTGCCTTTTGATTGGAGTAGTTTCTTAGCAAGTTCACAATGATAACCAAGTCAAGTATCACCCTACACATGCAATTCTAGAGTTATGGCAGCGGAAAGTAAATTGCACGTATAGTAAATGAGAGGTGGAGAAGAGCAAGCGCAATGGAACACGGAGATTTTTCTCGTGGTTCCGATAGGTGGTGCTATCGTCAATCCACGTTGATGGAGACTTCAACCCACGGAGGGTAACGGCTGCTGTGAGTCCACGGAGGCTCCACCCACGAAGGGTCCACGAAGAAGCAACCTTGTCTATGCCATCATGGCTTACGCCCACGGAGGACTAGCCTTACTCGGGGTAGATCTTCACGAAGTAGGCGATCTCCTTGCCCTTACAAACTCCTTGGTTCAACTCCACATCATGACGGAGGCTCCCAAGTGACACCTAACCAATCTAGGAGGCACCACCCTCCAAAAGGTAATAGATGGGGTTGGTGATGATGAACTCCTTGCTCTTGTGCTTCAAATGATAATCTCCCCAACACTCAACTCTCCTCACTGATTTGGCTGTGGTGGAGGAAGGGATTGAGTGGAAAGCAACTTGGGAAGACTAGAAATCAAGTTTCATATGGTGGGAGTGGAGCAACTTGATCTCAACACAAGGGTAGGTAGTTTTCTTCTCAGAAATGTAAGGTAGGAGTGGTAGTTCTTTCTGATGGCTCTCTCCACGAATGAAGAGGAGGTGGAGGGTATTTATAGCCTCCACACAAAATCCAACGTTACACACATTTGACCAATCTCGGTCAGACCGAAGTTGACAACTCGGTCAGACCGAAAGTTCAAATCTTGTGAACGTTGGGATTTTCGGTGGGACCGAAAATACAATCTCGGTTAGTCCGATTCTTCCAAAGTCTAGGGTTTGCCAATCTCGGTGGGACCGACTTTCTCATCTCGGTGACACCGATTTGAGTCTGAAGGTTCTGAAGGTTGGCAACACCAATTTCGAATGACCGAGTTTGGAATCGGAAAATCCGAGATTCTAGGGTTTGGGTATATGGCTGAGGTGGTTCATCTCGGTGTGGTGAGTTTGGAATCGGTGGGACCGAGATTACTTATGAGTTTATGTTGGAATGAAAGATTGCTGATTGTTTGAGAGATAAATCACTAAGCACTTAGAGCAACCAGATCATCATCATAACCTCACCCCCTTTTAATAGTATTGGCTTTCCTATGGACTCAATGTGATCTTGGATCACTAAACCAAAAATGGAGTCTTGAGCTTTTGCCAATGGTTTCCTTAGCATTTTGAGGGTCCACATCATCGGTCATTGCCATACCCATATCACTGAACTTTCTGAAATATTCTCAAGAAATGATTAGTTCAATGATATATATGTTGTTATTAATTACCAAAACCACCTGGGGATTAGTTGCACTTTCAATCTCCCCCTTTTTGGTAATTGATGACAACATATAGATCAAAACTTCGACAAATGATATAATCAATGAATAACATCGTCGCTTTGAGAAGTATGTGATAAGCAAGAGCTCCCCTAAATTTGTGCATTATTTAAGATTTGCGTTTGAATGCAAATGCACAATCGATTAGGATCATGGGTTACTCTTCCATGTCACATACATCTTGGTGGAGCGCACAAAATGATAAGAATGAATAACATGCACCCAATCACCAAGACATGAGTAAATGATCATACAAGATATGAATGGAATATGATAGACATCAAGCACACATTAAGCACAGTATGATCAAGCACTCATCAAGATAAACAAGCGTAGTATCAAACACACGAAGTATCTCAAAGAACTCAAAAGTATCTCAAGGAAAACCGCAAAGCGAAAGAGCAAAACGAGCACTCTCTCTCGAAGTCCTATGATCTATACAATTTCTCCCCTTTGGCAACAAGTTACCAAAAGTTCGAAAGGTATAGAGCTAATCGTCACTCGGGACTCTGCTGGCGGCTCCTGTCTGCGTCGATGGAGTGGAGATAGCTGCATCTGCGAAAGCTTCTGCTGAAGTCTGTGGAGCTGGAGGAGTGGAAACTGAAGTCTGGTCTTTGGAACCGACGGAGCTGTAGGAGGTCTTGATGTGGTAGCCTGGGTCCGACCTTTGGAATAGCAGCTGATCTGGGCTTTGTGGGCACTGGAGCAGGCTGCTCATAGTCATCCTGGACCATATCACCTTCCATCTCTCTCATGAGTTCTGCCTTCTCCCTCTTAGCTTCCTCGATGTCTGCCTCAAGCTTGTTGACGGTGACCTGCACTTCAGTCAGCTTAACGTCCAGAGCATGGAACTTATCCTCAACTATCCTCTCAAGGCTCTCCTGAGACTGCACTATCTGGCAGGCGTAGCTCAATTCTCTCGAGTGGCTTCAAGAAGTTGTTACAAGCGCTCTTGGGCTTCTGCTGCTTCCTTCTCGGCTTTAGCTTGTTTGGCAGCTTCAGACTTAGCATGTCCTTCTACGGATGTGGGAGCATCCTCGGTCATCACAACCTCGTTATCCTCATGTTCAGGGCTGCGGTGGCAAGTGGGGTCTATCCAACGGTAGGTGTCCGTGCCAAACTTGGCATTGATGAGCATCTGAATATGCGGAGCAAACCCACACGACCTCTTCTGGGTCTGCTGCTGTCCTCTTGATAGTCTCAACTATCGGGTCCATCACCTTAAAAGGTGTCTTCGATCTAGAATGTGCAGCATGTTGATAGAGTACCCTCTTATCATGCGGTGGTCCCCTGACTTAGGCATCAAAGTATGCCTCAGAATGGTGTTGGTTGTTGGGAGACCTGCCTGAAGATAGTAGACTGAACCAAGCTTCCATATCTCTACATCCTTCTCCTTTACTTCATTGTACATGTTCTTCATTGACTCGTGATTTTTCTTCGGAATGCCATAGACATCAATATCATCTTCCCTTGAAACTGGTGCATTCAGCAATGCTCTCCATTCTTCAAGCGTAGAATGGAATCTACGCCTTCATCATCCATACAATTCTGCCATCTGGATAGAAGTGTGCGGTGGCATAGAACGCATGATCATCTCATCGTTCCAGCGGTCAATTTCTGACCAACGAACTCTGCAATCCCACAAGCAGTGAAGCTTTCATGCACATGTGGGAAGTAGTCTCTGTGCTCTTCACTGTCGATGTATTCCCAGTCAACGTATCTGGTGTCAGCAACAATTGGCTTCTTGTCCATCAGCCTTTGTCTCATAAAAGTCTTGTTGCTCTCTTGTGTGGAATCTTGAGTCAACTGCTGTTCTTCTCCTGGTGGCATATGGATCTGCTTGCCTCCATAGCCTGAGACCTTTGTCCTTCCTTTCCTTCATATTTTCAGCTCGAGGATGAGCATCATTATGAACTGGCGGTTTCATGCGAGCTTGAGCAAAACATGAGCCTCATCATCTGATTCTGCGGTGGCACATTGTCCTTCTTCTTCTCTCAAGCGGTATGTTCCTCACAGTCTTCTTTGGCTTGGCAGCTGGTTTGGCTTGGGCTGCCTTTTTTGGAGCTGATAGCTTAGCCTTTGTGGGTGCTCCTGCCTACGATGGCATCACCCATCAACTTCTGCTTCTGAGGAGGCTGAGGTGCTTCCTCATCAGAATCATCATCATCATCATCAGCTTCTTCATGAACTTTCCTCTTCCTCTTGGAAGTCTTCTTGATTTCTTTGGAGGTTTCTTCCATGCTGAGCTTACGTACTGTGAGGATTTTGCCACTTTGCTTGTGCCTTTCTTTGATTGTTTCCCTTGATAGCTCTTGGCAACCACTTGCCTTTTTGGCTTAGAAGTTATTTCCTCATCTGCAACAAAATCTGAATCTTCCTCATCTGAATTTCTCTTCCTCCTGGCCCTGGTAGCAGCTGCAGGCAGTCCACTTGGAGTACTTCTCTCTCCATCATCTGAAAAACTGCTTGCTTCTGGACTTGTAGCTGCCTCTGGAATCTCAACGGCATCTCGGACCTGTTTCATTGTCACTTCCTTATGACATGGTGACAACCTGTGAATAGAATAGGTATAGGCAGAATAGAAGAGTTATCACAAACTGCAGAGGATTTTGCAAAAAGAATGAGTTCAAACTTTAGTTTTAGGTTTTCACAGAATACATGTCGGTCTGACCGAGTCTATCAATTCGGTGAAACCGAAATGTCTAAACAGACCACATACACCACTTTCGGTTGGACCGAAATGGGTTTCGGTCTAGCCGAGACTACTAGGGTTTCACTGAATCTTCACTTCGGTCTTACCGATTTGCACAACTTCGGTTTCACGAAAAGTGCGGTGCAATGGCGGAGGCCAAATCGGTCAGTCCGAAAATGTTGAATCGGTCACACCGAGATGTGTTCGGCGGAAACCTAACCCTAAAATTTTCACTCGAAATTTGTTCTATGACCTAAACAGCTGGATAGGAAGATCTCAATCTTGGCAAGAATCATGGCAACGCCTAACGTGCATTGAATCAGCGGTTGGAGCACGAGAGGGATGAAACTCACCCAATGTGGTGGAGCTTCACTACGGCGGCAACGGCGCGATGAGAAAGTCCGCTGACGGCGATGGAGACCAGCGGCGGCGCTGAGCGACGGCGGAGGCGATCCGGAGACCAAGGCGACGGCAGCGAAGGGTTTGAGGCTAAGCGTTTGAAGAAGTAATCAACGCGCTCGTCCTCGGTATATATACCCTTCGGCTGTCGGTGGGACCGAGTTTGAAAACTTCGGTGGGACCGAGATGGTTAGCTGCGTGCGATTACACGCCAGTCACGCCAAAATTTGAAACTTCGGTTTCACCGAGGTGAAAACCTAGATCAATCCAAGTGATTTGGTCTGTCCGATTTGAGTATATCGGTTTGACCGAAAGTACTTAGAGGGTTTTGGAAGTTAGGCTTTTGACGGATCGGTGGCTCGAGTGCTCCTCACTCGGTCTGTCCGAAAAAGTCTTGTTCAAAGTTTGTGATATAAGCATGAATAGAGTTTGAGACAAGAAAGCATAGATAGCTAGGGGAGGAACTTAGGCATTCTTGTCCATCCATTTGGTCAAAAGAAAGAAAACCAAAAGACCAAAGCAACAAATGGATGTCCTCGAATGGATAAAATCATGCATCCAACATGCTCACACAATAAGATAGCAAATGAAATATGTGTCAAACATGCACAAACAAAACACTAACAGCTAGCACACAATTTGGCGATGACTAGGTCATCTATATATGAGTATATTGACTTAGGAGTCAAATGAGAACATTTGATCATAGGTCATACTCATCGTTTAAGCACAAGTGGGGTTACCACTTTTCCATAAAGCATTGATGTGTTCACATCATTAGAAGATGCTTTAGCTCATTTCTTTAGAGCAAAGCTCCCCCTTGATGTGAGAACCCCTTTTAAAGGGTCAAACTAACCTTGGGTTGTCGTTGAAGACTTCATGTAGATGTTGAAGATGTGGATGCTCAATGTTGATGAAGATCATCAAGAGTTGGGAGCAATCCTTTGGATTCGGGCACTTTCAATACCTACATGGGTTAGTCCCACAAGGAACAAACAAGAATATCCATGGACATAGATTGAAGCACATAATAGATGATGTCCATGAAAGCAATGATTACCTTGTCCCTTGACTTACCAACATGAGGGTTTGTGACTCCATGAACTAGTGCAAGATGTGGAGGTTGATTGCACAAGTCCTTGCCAAAATGAATATGAGTGAAGTATATTGGCGGAGTCACCCTCAAGAACTCTCTAGTTCTTCTTCTTCGGGATCCACATCATCTTGATGGGAATCCTTGGGGTAGTAGTTGAGCTTGTTGAAGTAGAACTTGAAGTTGCCTTGGGAACCCACTTGACCATGGCCTTGGGTGCTTCAATGAATGCATCAATCTCCTCTTGAAGCTTGTACTTGCCTTTTAGCTTGTGGTCTTGTCGTGGAAGGTCATCTTGAGCTTGTTCCTCGTTTGAAGAAGTAGGATCATACTTCTTCTCTTGAGAGACAAACTTTGGAGTGGGATATTGACCTTCTTCCCATTCAACACCCTCGGCGTTGAACTTTCGCTCAAAACCAATTCCTTGATTCTTCGGTTTCTTCCTTGTTTGCGAACAATTTCCTCAAAGCTCTTGCTTCCGCAAGACTCTTGTAGACACCTTTCTCTATAATCCCTTTCAATAGACTATTTTCTTGCTCAAGTGAAACTTGGCTTGAAACATTGTTAGTGGAATCAAGAGAATTACTAGAAGTAACAACATTTGATTTAGCATGATTATTGTTACTACTAGATGAAGAATTTTTCTTGTGCTTGTCATGCTTAGTTTTGATAGGTGGCAAGAAATTAGACAAGAGAAGTCGTTTGGCAAGATATGAAGAACTCTTCTTTCGAAGATCGTCATTGATAGCTTTTAGAAACTCATGTTCTTGCTCTAGATTGAGCTTCTCGAAGCGTAGCTTCTCATGAGATCTTAGGAGCTCTCTATGATCTTCTTGAGTTGTTTCATGAGCTAACTTAAGAGTGTTTAGTTCTTTAGTTAGACGCTCAATCTCCTTCATAGCATTGTCATTCGACTCTTCTTGACTATAAAGACTACTAGCATGTTCATCATTACTAAGCTCACTAGATTTATCATGTAAAGCTCATCTTCACCAAGCAAGTCATCCTCATCACTATCAAAGTCAATAAACTCAGGATGTGATACCTTGGGGCCTTTTGCCATGAAGCATCTTCCAATTCCCTCATTTGGTGAATCAAATATGTCATAGGAGTTGGAGTTGGAGGACACGAGAGCAAGACCGGCAACACCTTCATCTTGACTGTATTCGGAGTTGGAGTGATAGCTTCTTTCGAGTGATTGTCGGAGTCGGAGCCGAAAACCCATTCACCAACATGAGCTTGATGTTTTCTTCTTGTGTAGCTCCTTGATGATTTGTCTTTCCTTTCCGAATCCTTGCTTCTCCGAGAGGATCTTCGTTCATAACGATCATCTCTACTCCTTCTCTCTTTTCGAGGCGACTCTTCTCTTGAGCTTCTTCTTCTTGGAGATTCTTCTCTTCTCTTGTGGAGTCGAACACTCATTTGAGTAGTGTCCGGTCTTCCACAATTGTAGCAGTTTCGATCACGACTAGAAGATCTCTTTTCATCATATGATCTAGACTTTGAGCTTCTTTCCTTGCTTCTACTCTTGTAGAATTTGTTGAAGTTCTTCACCATTAGGCTTATCTCTTCATTGGAAACTAGCTTGTCACTTGAGGATGTGGGAGCTTCAACTGTAGCTTTGTAAGCACCACTTGACTTGTTGTGAAGCTCTTCCTTATCTTTAAGTGTCATCTCATGAGCAACAATCCTTCCAATGACTTCGGTAGGCTTGAGATCTTTGTAATTTGGCATCATTTGGATCAAAGTGCACACGGTGTCATACTTTCCATCCAAAGCTCTGAGGATCTTCTTGATGATGAATCGGTCGGTCATTTCTTCGCTTCCTAAACCTGCCATCTCATTGGTGATGAGAGCAAGCCTAGAATACATTTCAGCGACCCCTTCACCTTCCTTCATCTTGAACTTGTCAAGCTGACCTTGAAGAACATCTAGCTTTGATTCCTTCACGGACTCGGTACCTTCGTGCATTTCGACCAAAGTATCCCAAATCTCTTTTGCATTCTCAAGACGGCTGATCTTGTTGAACTCCTCGGGACACAAAGCATTGAAGAGAATGTCACAAGCTTGAGCATTGTTCGTAACATCCGCAACTCATCCGCAGATAGCTTCGCGATCCGGACTTTTCCTTCCTCGAAGAACTCACCTTGCAAGCCAACACAAATAATGCCCCATGCGGCGGGGTTATGTCCAAGAATATGCATTTTCATTTTATGCTTCCAACTAGCAAAGTTTGAACCATCAAAGTAAGGACCTCTCTGAAAATTACCCTCACTAGGCGCCATACTCTCCTAGGTTGTGAAACCAAGCTTATGGAGTCAATGCAATGAAACCAATCCAATGGAGACCAAAGCTCGATACCACTTGTAGGATCGGAAGTATGTCTAGAGGGGGTGATTAGACTACTTGACAACTTAAAAATTTTGCCTTTTGATTGGAGTAGTTTCTTAGCAAGTTCACAATGATAACCAAGTCAAGTATCACCCTACACATGCAATTCTAGAGTTATGGCAGCGGAAAGTAAATTGCGTATAGTAAATGAGAGGTGGAGAAGAGCAAGCGCAATGGAGACACGGAGATTTTTTCTCGTGGTTCCGATAGGTGGTGCTATCGTCAATCCACGTTGATGGAGACTTCAACCCACGGAGGGTAACGGCTCTTGCGAGTCCACGGAGGCTCCACCCACGAAGGGTCCACGAAGAAGCAACCTTGTCTATGCCATCATGGCTTACGCCCACGGAGGATTAGCCTTACTCGGGGTAGATCTTCACGAAGTAGGCGATCTCCTTGCCCTTACAAACTCCTTGGTTCAACTCCACATCATGACGGAGGCTCCCAAGTGACACCTAACCAATCTAGGAGGCACCACCCTCCAAAAGGTAATAGATGGGGTTGGTGATGATGAACTCCTTGCTCTTGTGCTTCAAATGATAATCTCCCCAACACTCAACTCTCCTCACTGATTTGGCTGTGGTGGAGGAAGGATTGAGTGGAAAGCAACTTGGGAAGACTAGAAATCAAGTTTCATATGGTGGGAGTGGAGCAACTTGATCTCAACACAAGGGTAGGTAGTTTTCTTCTCAGAAATGTAAGGTAGGAGTGGTAGTTCTTTCTGATGGCTCTCTCCACGAATGAAGAGGAGGTGGAGGGGTATTTATAGCCTCCACACAAAATCCAACCGGGCTGTGAAAAAAGGGCCCATAACAGAAAATATATACTAGACGTTGGCCCAAAATTGGGGGGCCCTGGAAACTTGGGGCCCTGCGCACAGACCCTGGACGGCCCTGCAATCATCCTATGTTTAGCCCACTACTGGTTGGGGCCATTCATTGCTTGCTGCTTGAGTGGCAGGTTTGCCCGCATTTCTCCGTCTAAAGGAAAAAAAGAAAAGAAAATCTCATCTCTATCTTAATTTTTTTTAACTGGCTCACATTACGTGGACATTACATCCATCTAGAAAAGAGCATAGAAAAACTTTACTCGAAATAAAGTTAAAAAAAGTCTCACTACTTTCCAAAAGAAAAATCAAAAAACTTTCTTACCACAACGAACAACATGCGCCACATGCCATAGCTCTCTGACCGCCGTTGCATTATGCTTTAAATTAAGGCGCTCTCGTACATGACCGTGGGCGGCTGCAGACATGTGCTACGTCGAGCTTAGAATGGCGACTACGCTCTCGCAGCAAAGAGCTACACTTCTTTGACCACGGCCTTCATCTGGCTATACATGTGGGCAGATTGCTACATCTCCTATGCTACATGCATGTCCTGCTGCATAGCTTTTTCCTGCTCGATCACATACAGGCGTACAGTATCCGACTCGGTGAAGTACGTGTTCTATTTGATCTTCTGCAGCAAGTTCAATCCACAGATAAAGCATATAATTGTTTCCCGATGTCTCATATTACTATGTCCTCGTTCTCCCTTTCACAATTTTTTTCATCATCCCCCATCCATGTGTTATGTAGACTATGACTAACCGATTGCTACACTTAAATATCAAATGACCGACCTGACCGTGAGATCATAGTGCGTCAAATGTGCGTGGATGACTGAAGAATGGCTAGCTTGGCCTGTTCATATGAAAACTAGTGTGTGTATATGTAAGAGAATGGCTGTACTACTCCAGATAGATCAGCAACCAATTGATGGTTGGTGTACCAACCAACTGAATCATATTATTCCATGTGCATTTTTTCTTTTCTCGAATACGCATGAGTGTGTTATCATAGTAGTATTGAAGGAGAGTGGTGAAAGATACCCGTCCATGTCGGTGGGACAAGTTACATGGTAGCCCACCATCTACCGGCCACGAAAATGAAAGAAGGATTACTCGCGACTTAGCCCACCTATCTAACGCTGCAAACAACACTTTATTGTCTCCTTTGAGTAGACCTGCCTGCTGCCATGTCTTCCCTTTGGTTACAATTTTCTTGATGATAGTCATCGTCAAAGGCATTGCTCCATCAAAGACAATTGCGTTGCGATGCTTTCAAAGTTCCCGCATGATGAGGGATAGTATTTTCCTTGTTTCTTTGAGCTTCTGACCTCCACATCTCGTGGAGTCACACCATCCCATTAAGCTATCTCCTGAATTTGGTGCTTGGTTCAGACTCCCAAAACCCGTCCAAACCCTGTGCCGCACGGAGCGTGCAAATACGCAATCAATGATGAGCCGGTTGGTGGATTTGTCGGCCTGATTGTAGAATGGGCATGAGTCTTGATGGGGCAAGCCTCGCTTGGCAAGTCGGTCGCAAGTCCAACATCGGTTTCGCATGGCTAGCCAAGTGAAGAATTGGCATTGTAGGGGCACTTTGAAGTTCCAGGTGATGACCAGGGCCTTCTCTTCCTCCGAATTTTGAGGCATATGCGGAACAGATAGAATATATGCCATTACTCGCCCGCGGATCCGCGTTGCGCTGCCGCCTGGGAGCACCCGCCCACGCCGAGCCCCCGCAAGCATGGAGAGAAAGGGCCCCGCCACCGCCCACAGTCGCGCTCCGCCGTGCCACGGATCTGCGCCGCGCCGCCGCCCGGGAGTACCCGCCCGCGCCGAGCCCCCGCGAGCGTGAAGAGAAAGGGCCCAACCACCGCCAGCACCCACCGGGCTTTGCCCGGTGGCGCGGACATGCGGCAGCGAGCGGAGGGAGGGGAATGCTCGTGGCGGCTAGAGTTATCCCCTTGGTCGCTGGTAGAAGCGACACGAGAGGAGCTTCCAGGGCCGGAGCTGTAAGTGTTTAACCTGTTGTCTTATCCGCCCAATAGCGTCTAGACATGTATCTCGCGCATTGAACATGCGCGGAAACTGGGATGCACCATGGGTGACTCCCTCGGCCGGCACGCCGCTTTAATGCTGGCATCAGTAAGAGGCCGCGTCCGCTCTGAGCCGGCATGAATAAGCGGCAACCACTTCATTCAGGCACGGGAGACAGTTTTGGGTGGGTTCGGGGAGTCTGTCACGTGCGTGGAAGCGGTTCAGATGCTCGCAAAGTCCTAAGGTTTGCCTCGGTTTGTATGAAAACGGACGTCCAGACAAGTCTGCGGACAGATTTGATACTGTGCGGGATGGCAAAATGATTTCAGATAACTTGAACCCGATAGATGTTGGAGATGCCTTAGTCGGTATCAACATTACTGTGTTCTGTGCGCATCATACTGGACCAATCATATTGGTAAGCCATGCATACTGTCTTTTTCCAAACAAAACAAAACGGTAAGGTGCATACTGTGTTTCTCTTTACATCTTCAAAAAAAAAAGACACACACACATCTTGATCGGGATCGTCCGTGTTAAACTGTGATTTGGTGGAAACTGGCTCAACGCATCTGGTGCATGGCCTATCACTTTATATAAGGTACCAAGCGGTACAATACAGGTACAAATACAGTTGCCGTATAATATACAGTCTAACACCCTCCCTCAATCTTAACTGTGGCCTGAGGTGCTCAGTAAGTGAAGATTGCGTCTACAGCCTATGAACAAAGGAAGAGACAACGGTTTGGTGAAGATATCAGCAAGTTGATCCTTGGAGGAGATGAACTTGAGCTGCAGGAACTTCTGTGCAACGCGTTCTCTCACAAAATGATAATCAACTTCGATGTGTTTCGTTCGGGCATGAAATACCGGATTCGATGAGAGGTATGTAGCACCGATGTTGTCACACCAAAGAATAGGAGGCTGACTATGAGAGATCTTCAATTCTCGAAGAAGGGACTGAACCCAAATAAGCTCAGCAGTGGCATCAGCAATTGCCTTGTACTCAGCTTCAGTGCTACTACGAGAAACTGTGGCTTGCTTCCGAGCACTCCAGGCGATCAGATTAGGACCAGAGAATACTGCGTATCCCCCCGTGGATCGCCGGTCATCTGGGTTACCAGCCCAGTCCGCATCACTGAAGACCGAGAGAAGGTAGTAGAGGGCCCCGACCGGAGATGTAGTCCATAAGAGGCAGTAGAGCGAACATACCGCAGAATATGCTTGACGGCAGTCAAGTGAGGCTCTCGAGGGGCATGAAGATACTGGCAGACACAGTTAACTGCATAGGAAAGATCAGGCCGTGTGATAGTAAGGTACTGAAGAGCCCCAACAAGACTTCTGTACTAGCTAGCATCATCAGCCGAGAGGAGAGTCCCATCAGTAGCAGAGATAATCTCCGTGGAGGACATGGTATCAGACTAGGTTTCACAAAACCCTAGCCGCCGCTCCCCGTCCTTGGTTGCCGCCACCGCTCCTCTCTGTTGCCGCGCCGCCACCAAGATCGCCGCCGCCATGAACTCCTCTGCCGCCACCTCATCCTCTACCGCTGCCCTCTCTGCAACCGCGCCTGCGGCGTCGCCCTTCATCCCGCCCCAGCTTGCCGCGATCCTCGCCGCCAGCACCACTAGCCACATGGCCGCGTCAACCACCTCGCGCCCGCTGTACCTTGGCTCCTCGCAGTTTGCTCCTGGGTTTGTTGACCCTGATCGTCCTCAGCATCTCTGTCGCTTGGTGAAAGTGCTCTATGGTCTCAAACAGGCGCCTCGTGCTTGGTATGCTCGCCTGGGGTCTGCACTTCGTGCTCACGGATTTGTGCCCTCCACTGCTGATACATCACTGTTCATTATTCAGCGATCGGAAGTCACTATGTACATTCTGGTCTATGTTGATGATATCATCCTTGTCAGCTCTTCTGTTGCGGCGACTGATCGTTTGGTTCTGGCTCTCAGTTCTGAATTTGCTGTCAAGGATCTAGGCAAACTTCACTATTTTCTTGGCCTGGAAGTCACATATCCGCCTCTTGCTCTGTCTCAGTAGAAGTACTCTCAGGATCTCTTGCGGCGTGCTGGCATGTTGGAGTGCAAGGCTGCTACTACTCCCATGTCCTCCACGGAGATTATTTGTAGCCTTTGTGAAGAGCACTATACCCAAGGAAGACGCACTTTTTGGAGCGAAACTCAAGCTTGCGACTATTGTTGGGCCGAAGGTGCGGCCAACAAGCACAGCTAAAAACCTTGAGGAAAGTATAGTCAGGAAGTTCATTAAACAACAGTTCAAGTGGTGTCTTCATTTTTAATACTCGACTAAGAGTTCGATTAATCAAGAAACAATGTTAAACTGTGATTTGGTGGAAGAGAAACTCGTTGGCCGAACCGAAGCCAATACTACGTGTGTGTATGTATCACTCGACAGTCCTTGCACACAAAGTTGTGTCGGGTTACAACCAGTTTACAGGTAGGCTATTTCATTCAGAGGATGATCTCATCTCTCTGTCGTCCTGCTGATGCAGAGGAAGAAGTTGCGGCACCCCAGGTCCAGCACCTTCTCCTCGGGCTCCAGCCTCTCCAGAGCTGCATCAACAATGGAAACTTGATTGGTGGCGAGATTATTAAAAGCTTGTTATGTTATGTACCGTCGAGGGAGTACTTGGAGAGATGCAGCTCGAACCGAGCAGCCGCGTCGCCCCTGGAGGCAGGGAGCGGCGGCCTGCGCCCCTCAGCGGCGACGTAGGTGGAGCGACGCGTGATGCGGCTACGAGCGAAGGGCCACGACGGTCAATACTGTTAAACGTGTACATGTGTAATTGTAGTGTAAACCGAGTCTTCTCCTACTTTATAGGATCTCACAACGCTCGTGGCCTGCGTGCCTCTTTTTCAGGGGTCCGGCTCTCCTGCTGGGAACCCTGCACACATTATTGTGCAGCGCCAACCAACATGTGACACGTGTACTGACAGGCCCCACGTCTTAAAATCTTTTCCTTTTTCTTATCTCCTTCTCCCACGGACTCTTTGAGCAGCCATTAGTGCCTCCGTGAGCTCATAGTGTACATCGCGTGGGGCAGTGTTCATGGCCGGCAGCTTGGCGGCGCCTGCGCCCGCGCTAGTGACACATCTACCGCGTTCGCTTGTTTCGATCGCGGAGTCCTTCCCTCTGCAGATTTGCTCGAACCACCATGAGGGCGCGGGGCGCACAAGGTCGGGCTGGACATGGGCAAGTGGGTTGCAGGTCGTCTTCACCGGCGGCGCTGGTCCAGATCACTACCTGAACGTCAAGTGAATGAGCGCAACATGGCGGCCGACCGGCCGGGCTACGTCTGGCACTTCGTAATGGATGCAATAGCAGCCCGCCATGGCCACAGCGGCATGCATGGACGGTACGACCGGTCATAGCTCACATAGCTCACAGGAATTATCTCATGAAGGCACTAACGGCTTCTCAAATCGTTCGTGACCGTAAGGATGAGAAGCGATAAGAGAATTTGAGTATCCAAACTGAAAATTCTTTTTTTTTAAGATGTGGGGCCCATCAATACACGTGTCACAAATTGGTTGGCCTTGCACAATACTACGTGCAGGGTTCCCAGCAGGAGAGCCAGACCCCTTTTTCAGGAGCGCTTGTGCTCTCTCCCTACGGGGATATATTGTGTACATTGTAACTCAGCTCAGTGTGGCAATAATAATCAATCTTTCCAACTTGGTATCAGTTTCCAGGTGCATCATGGCCGAAAACTCCTCCTCCACCGCCGCCGTCACAAGCTCCGCCACCTCCCCTGGCTCTCTCTCGTCCTCCTCGACGGCCCCTGCGGTGCCCACATCCACGGCTTCCTCCCAGCCGTTCGTCTTCGACACCTCCCCCTCCCTTGTCCACAGCACCTCCCCCGGCTCGGGCACCCAATTTGCCCCCCTGTTCAACGCCGGCGTCCCCCCGCTCCTCCGGCGCCCGCCCCTCGCCTTCCCATCTTCCAGGATCACATTACCAACCACATCAAGTTCCTCCTCAACCCCGTGGATCACAACTACCACAAATGGAAGACATTCTTCCTCATGGTTCTCGTCCGATACGGCGTCTCCTACCTCATCGAACACCCACCACCACCCAACGCTTCCGCCACCTACCTCGAGCTCGATGCCCACGTCATTCTGTGGATCTACGCCACCCTCTCGGACACCATGTGTGATCACGTCGTCGGCGCCACCACCACCTTTGCTCTCTGGAACAAGATCCGCAACTACTTCATTGCCAATCACGCCGCTCGCTTCATGATCCTCAACCGCAAGTACCGCAACCTCAAGCAGGGCGACTTGTCCGTCTCCGAGTACGCGCGCCAGATGAAACTCCTCACCGATGCGCTCGCCGACATCGACCGCGCCGTCACCGAGATGGATCTCACGACCCAGTTCCTTCATGTCCTCGACAAGCGCCTCAAGACGATCCGGGTTGTCCTTGGCGATCAGGACCACCGTCCTCTCTCGGGTCGTCCTGGCAGAGGAGTCTCAGGAGCATCGCGCGGCCGAAGAGAGCGCCTCCGCGTTCACCCTAACGAACGGCGGCGCCCCGGGTGCCGGATCCAGCACGGGCGGTCGCGCCCCGAGCGATCGTGCGGATCGCCCCTCTGCCAGCACACCGGCCCCTTCCCCGCAGCCCCCTCCGCACCCTTGTCGTGGGCGTGGTGATCGTGACGGTGGTGATCGCGGTGGCCGTGGGCGCGGTCGTGGGCGCGGCGACAACAACGGACGTGGTCATGGCGCTCCTCCACTGGCGTCACCCTTCACCGGCTACTTTGCGCCCTATGGGATGGCGCTTCCCTCCCCGAGCTCGGGCTGGATCCCGCCCAATGCCGCTGGCGTGCTTGGTCTGGGTCGCATGCGCACGCCTGCCCACTCCTCCCCGCCCAGACGGCGCCCACTGCTCTGTTCTACCCGTACACTCCTTCATCGTGGGAACACGCCGCCATGCTCAACGCCGCCTACAGCAACGGTGGCTTCCAGTCCGCTCCTGCTCCCGAGTGGTACTTCGACAGTGGCGCTTCCTCTCATGTGACCGGCAATCAAGGTAACCTCAACCAGTCTAGTTATTCCTTAAAGCATGTTCCTTATAGCATACTTGTTGGCAATGGTCACCACTTACCTGTCACGGCCACTGGCTCCACTACTCTTCCACCCAACGACTTTCGCCTTCACGACGTTCTTGTTTCCGCTAATGTCGTCGTTAGCTTAATTTCTGTTTGTCGTTTTACCAAAGAGAATTCATGCTCTGTTGAATTTTACCCTTGCGGTTTTCTTGTGAAGGATCTTCGCACCCGGAGGGTTCTCATGATCTCCGTTAGCAACGGTGACCTCTATCCCTTCTACGGCAATAAGCATGCACCACCGTCGGCGTTCACCGTCTCCACGTCGGATTTGTGGCACCGGCTACTTGGGCACCCCGGAGCACACTCCCTGTCTACCCTAGCCAATGACTTTCTTAGCTCCTGTAATAAAAGTGCACACATTCCGTGTAATGCTTGCCAACTTGGACGCCAAGCGCGTCTTCCCTTTTCTTCTTCTTTTAGCCAAACATATGCACCATTTGATTTAATACATTGTGATTTGTGTACTTCACCCGTTGTAAGCTTCTCTGGATTTCAATACTATCTTGTTGTCTTAGATGATTACACGCACTATTCTTGGACGTTTCCCTTGCGTAACAAATCAGACACATCCACCACGCTCCAACGCTTTTTTACATTCATCCACACACAATACAATGTTATTATCAAGGCCATGCAATGTGAAAATGGAGGGGAGTTCATCAACTCCTCCCTTCGTTCCTTCTTCTCTGCCAACGGCATAGCTTATCGCTTTTCTTGCCCCCACACATCCCCACATAGCGGGAAAGCGGAACGTCTCATTCGCACAACAAATGACGTCGTACGCTCGCTTCTCATCCAAGCCAATCTCACCCCCCCCCGCCCCCGTTTTGGGTTGAGGCCCTACACACTGCCACATACCTCCTAAACCGTCGTCCCTCTCGTGCTATCGCCGACACTACCCCCTACTTTCTTCTCCACGGTAGTCATCCAACATATGATCATCTCCGTGTGTTCGGGTGTTTATGCTTTCCCAACACTTCCGCCACTATGGCTCACAAACTTTCCCCTCGCTCGACTCGGTGCATTTTCTTGCGCTATCCACTAGAACATAAGGGGTATCGGTGCTATGACTTATCCACACGCCGCGTCATTCTCTCCAGGCATGTAATTTTTGACGAAAATTCTTTTCCCTACACTGTGCCCACACCACCGGCTCCACCGTCCCCATCCGCACCAGATCCACTCGCCTCGACCCGATCCCCACCAGATCTCTCGGATCACCCGCCCGCACCTACCTCGTACTGGCCCCACCTCCCGCACTCACTAGCTCCTCACCAATCGCCCGCCCCGGCTCCCACATGCAGCCAATCCCCTGCCGACCCCACCACCACTCCACGCCCCGCGGAGCGCAGCCCCTCGGCCGAATCCTCCTCATCTGCCACCCCCACCTTTCCACCAACCAACCCAGCCGCATCCAGCTCGTCCTCCGCACCTGTCGGCTCTGACTCCCCCGCTGCTCCCTCGTCCGCACCTGACGCTGGCTCCACCGAATCCTCCTTGGGATCTGAGGCATGCACACCCACTCCCCATCCGCCACGTCTTCCCCGCCATGCACAGTCGGCTGAGCCTCCACGTAATTCCCACACTATGACTACCCGGGCCAAACGTGGCTATTGCATGCCCGACGCGTTTTTCTCGCTGATGCGTCTTCCACCACCCTTTCGCCTATCCCTCCCACGTATAAATCTGCCCTAAAGGACCCCAATTGGCGCCAAGCTATGCAATAAGAGTATCATGCTTTAATCAATAACTTCACTTGGTCTTTGGTGCCAAAGCCTGTAGGTGTCACCATTGTCACGGGGAAGTGCTTCGCCACAAGTTTAACACGGATGGCTCTTTGGCTCTCTACAAGGCTCGGTGGGTTGTCCGGGGATTCACTCAGCAAGAGGGCGTGGACTATGACGAGACATTTAGTCCGGTCGTCAAACCGGCCACTATCCGTGTGGTGCTCAGTCTTGCAACCTCTCACTCGTGGCCAATACATCAACTGGCTGTCAAAAATGCATTTCTCCATGGTGATCTCAAGGAGACTGTCTACTGCTCATAGTCGGCTGGTTTTGTTGATTCTTCTCACCTGGATCATGTGTGCCATCTCAACAAGTCTCTCTACGGCTTGAAACAGGCTCCTCGGACGTGGTTTCTCCGGTTCAAGTCATTCTTGTTGTCTATTGGGTTTTGTGCCTCCAAGAGTGACTCGTCCCTCTTCATCCCCCACCATGGATCCTCCATTGCATATCTTCTTGTGTATGTGGATGATATCATCCTCACTGCCAACACTGCTGCCACACTCTAATTCATCATCGCCTCTCTCAAGAAGGAATTCTCCATGACGGACCTTGGTGAGTTACATCACTTTCTGGGCATTAATGTTACTCCCACCACTTCCGGCTTGTTTCTTTGTCAACAACAGTACACACTTGAGATTCTTGATCGTGCCAACATGCTTCATTGCAAACCCGTGTCCACACCCGTCGACACCACATCTAAACTCTCCATCCATGACGGCAAACCACTTTCCAATCCCACATACTACCGTAGTTTGGCCGGCGCTCTTCAATATCTCACCCTCACTCGCCCGGATATCTCCTATGCCGTCCAACAAGTTTGCCTATTCATGCATGAGCCGCATAACACTCATATGCAGTTGGTCAAGCGCATACTACGGTATCTCCAAGGCACATCTCACTAAGACATTGAGCTCTACAAGTCGTGCTCTCATGATCTCATTGCCTACACCGATGCTGTCTGGGCCGGTTGCCCGGACACTCGCAAGTCCACTTCTGGGTTTTGTGTCTTCCTTTGCACCAACATCATTTATTGGTCCTCGAAGCGTCAAACGACTATCTCCCGATCAAGTGCCGAAGCTGAGTACCGGGGCGTCGCCAACTGTGTTGCTGAGTCCTACTGGCTACGCCAACTGTTGCATGATCTCAAGTGCCATCCCACTCGTGCCACCGTGGTTTATTGTGACAATGTCAGCGCCACCTATCTTGCCTCCAACCCAGTTCAACATCAACGGACGAAGCATATTGAGATTGATCTACATTTCGTTCGGGATCATGTGGCTCTTGGCGAGGCTCGTGTTCTACATGTTCCATCAAGTTCACAATTTGCTGACCTGTTCACCAAAGGGCTACCTTCTCAGGTGTTTCACGAGTTCCGTACCAGACTGAACGTCCTCGCCAACGGAGTTCCGGCTGAGGGGTGTGTTAGACGTGTACATGTGTAATTGTAGTGTAAACTGAGTCTTCTCCTACTTTGTAGGATCTCACAATGCTCGTGGCCTGCGTGCCTCTTTTTCAGGAGCGCTTGTGCTCTCTCCCTGCGGGGATATATTGTGTACATTGTAACTCAGTTCAGTGTGGCAATAGTAATCAATCTCTCCAACTAATACGTACGAGGCCACGAGGCAAGGGTGGAGGACGGATGACGGCATGCACGTGGTGAGGCGCTAGCTGATTACTATTAATTACTCCCTCCGTTCCTAAATAATTGTCTTTCTAGAGATTTCAACAAGTGACTACATACGGAGCAAAATGAGTGAATCTACACTCTAAAACATGTCTACATACATCCGTATGTTGTAGTCCATTTAATATGGCTAGAAAAGACAATTATTTAGGAACGGAGGGAGTACGTGCTTGGTCGTTGCTAGGGCTTGCATACGTGTGCGCGCGCGCATGTGGGCATGTTTATGGAATGCTAAACCCAAAGACCAGTTGATGCCGTGTTGTACCTCCTACACTACGATGCATCTTTATCTCTCTCACCTGCCTGAATAGCAAATTTGGTCAGCACTGAGCACCATAAGAAGCAAGCATATATGAATACATACATACTCTACGACTGATACATAAAAATTTACGGAAATATTAACGCCCACACGTGTGGGCGTTTGCACATCGCCCACATGCCTCCATCACCACTCATTTTGCCACGTATAAATAGATGACATCAGCAGAATTTTTATTGGTTTTCGGCTTAAAAATGTTGTATCTCCTAAATAAAAAAGCGAACTAAAAATCCGTTTTCACCATTAAATCCGTCTCGACGAGATCTTCAAAACTAGACCCCATGTTGATATGTTTCGACGATTTTTTTTTTTGCCAGAAGTTGCCACGATGTTTACACTGCAGTTGCCATAGGACTTAAACTAAAGTTGCCATGTGGCAATTTTAGTTTGTAGATCATGGCAATTTTAGTATTTTGATGATAGCAACTTCAGTACTTTGACCATGAAAATTATTTTTTGTATGAACCATGGCAATTTTATGTGCATGTATCATGGCAATTTTAGTTTATGGTTCATGGCAAGTCTAGTTTCTTAATTCCCCATTTTATAAATGTCAAAAATTACTTTTAAATGTAGAAGAAAATAGCTGAAACATATCATGGCAACTTCAGTGTAAACATCATGGCAATTCATATGCAATAGAGATGGCAACTTTTAATCCAATTTTTTTTTTCATCAAAACATATCAACATGGGATCTAGTTTTGAAGATCTCATCGCGAGGGATTTAATGGTGAAAAGGGATTTTCAATCGGATTTTTCGTTTAAGAGATAAAACATTTTAAAAACTGAAAATCCAAAAAGATTTCTGCATGCATGCATGCGATGACGTGATAATCTGTTTACATTAGAGATGTGTGGTGCGTCTCCCTTCCTGCCACAGGTGTGGCAGTTAGCGCGACCCAAAATTTAACACACTCTTCCCTAAATTAGTTAATTTACTCGGATCATTTGCGAAAACGCAAAACGGTGCTGAGCCCAAACACTCTGCTAGTCGATTGTTTGTCTTGGGATCGTTTACCATCGTATTCTTAAATGTATATAGTAGCATATTTCTTCCTATATCAGATCATTGTGGCCCAAGCGTGGAGGTGCAACTTTCTGGTGACGGGGTTCATAGGGGAAACCCTACTCGGCGCTTAAGGCGCCCATTACAGGCGCTAAAGAACTGTGGGTGTGCACGCTAGCGGCTCAAACCCGTGACGTCCTACTTCGACCTAGGTTGCACTAACCACCCCACCACGAATCCTCACGTGACTACTTCAATCCTTTCCTTCCTTTCTTTTTTTTCTTTTTTCTTTTTAAATTTCCCTTTTCCCCTTTTTCTTTTTCCTTTTTCCTTTTTCTTTATTCCTCTTCCTGGTTCGATGAACTGTTTGCAAATTCGTGTTTTTTTCTTGAAAATTGCTGAATTTTTTTCCAAATTCATTGAACTATTTTAAAATTTGATGAACTTTTTTAAAATTCGATGAACCTTTTTTGAAATCCAATGAACATTTTGTCAAATTCTGTGAACCTTTTAAAGTTTGTGAACTTTTTATAAATTTGATTAACTTTTTGGATCATAGATATCCGTAGTAAAAAAATCGCTTTGTGTAAAGACTAGCATATTCTACAGAAGATGTATAAATATTTTCTCATAATCACTTACATTGTTATCAGCTGTTTGATTGCCCTTGTCTTCTGAATTAACACTAGTTGTTCCTCCGGAACAAATGGCATGCCTGGATTTCTTCAAGCGCTCGTATTACTCATAAAATAAATATATCAATGGAACATCTATGTACCTATATCAACTCATCTGCATGCTCAAAAGAAAAGAAAACTCATCTGCTCGTTCCTCCTTTTCATTTCCCCACTGCTGCTGGATGCATATATCTTAGATGGCATGGATGTTAAAATTTGAAGAATAAAAAAATGATTATTCAAAAACCAACACAAAGTTAGAAAGGTTTTAAATCAACTCAATGAAATCTTACCCAGTATGCTTTTATCATGGCGGACTTGCAAATTTTAAATCCCAATAGCATGTTTCTAAACTCAGTATGTTCGGGTTGGGCTGTAGTCTAGATCCTTAAACACAAACGTGCTGCAAGAGCTTTAATTCATTGGCGATTGGTTGGAGCTACAAGAGAAATTCGTGGACTTGACTAGCGCCCTGCGGGGGCAACGATGGGGAAATCTTGGCAAGAGCCAGGAGATGGTGGCACCACGAACACTACAGGAGATCCTCGACATCAATTCAAGCGGCGTAGTAGGAGGGGATCTGGGCATGGCGAACGCCGTCGAATGATATATGTGTTCCCTGCGCAAACTTCTTTAGCGAAATATTGTACGTCAATGCGCCTGGCTGCACGCTATTCAGCGCCCCTCAGGCTATTTACTACCAAGAGCGGGGCCCTGCCGTGTGGGGGGTCCGGGGCGGCCGCCCCCCTCCCCCACCACCCCCGGCTGCTCACAGCGGGGGTAATTTAGGTAGTAACATGCATGACACATAGGCAAAAAATATGATGTGGTAAATAATTAATGAGGCAAGATGCAAATAGAGTAACATAATATGTTACGATCGTATAGCTGTTCTCAATGTAAATGAGTCTACAAAGAAACAAATGAAGCCTTCTATGTTACCATATCTATGACACTACCCACTATGAAGATAGTAATATAGACTAGTAATATATGTATGTCACTAGTTTAAGTTACTCCCCACTATGACTAGCCTCAGGGCCAGGCCTGGGCGCCTACTACCTCCTACGGCGGCCTCGCCAACGCTGACATGTGGGTAGGACCTGATCTACCGGTTGGATTTGTGTATACCCAGCAGGTCGTATCCACGCCCCCACGCTCCCCCCCTTCCACGGGCCACATCCACGATCCACGCAAACCTCCCCACCCCATCCTTCGGTTGAACACCCTGGCATCCTGCCGCAGCCCCGCACAATGCCGACAATAGCCCTCCGGCGCCGGCATCCCTCCAAGCGCCCCTGCTGACGTGATCTTCCCCCTCCCCCTCCTTCCAGCACCTCCAATTCCCTCCCTCCCATCGTCAATGTCGCGCATCCGCGATCGCCCTCTACGTCATTTGTTTTGTAACCTAATGCAACCAGCGCCTCTGTGGTCGCCCTCAGCGTCTTTCCTCACGACAGCCTAATGGAACCGGGCACGCCATCGAGACAATGTGGCTTGCCTGTAACTAGCATCCTAAACTCCTAATCTAATGATGGCTTGATCTATGCCCATGATCTATCATCTAATTCTACTTCCACTGTCCGTTTTGCAGCACGAATCACCTTGGCTGTACGTATTTCCAGTCCTAACCGCTTTGTTGTTCAAATTAATAATCTATTGACAGTTTGATGCTGCCCTTCTCTTTGATATGATTGTTCCATCGCATTAGCATACACCGTGTTTATTTCTTCAAGGTACTCCCTCCGTTCTAAATTACTTGTCGCACGTATGGATGTATCTAGATGTATTTTAGTTCTAGATACATCCATTTCAGCGACGAGTAATTTGGAACGGAGGGAGTATATGTGTGCTATATACGTATAGCCGCAGGCACCAAAACATATAGGGTATAGCAAAACTTGAGTTATTGGATGATTTGATTCAATGTCGCATCTTGCTTTGATCCTGTATGGGGAGTAGATTCGAGTGATCAACTTCTCCAGTAATCTCAAGCAACTGAGTCTGCAGGGTGTTGGTATTACAATGGTGAGCTCCTTCACTATGTTTTTTCCTTGTGACAACTAAGGATATTATGCAACCGGGATTTCTAATTCGCCAGGGTGATGTACCTCTGCCAAACTTCATCAACCCATCTTGTCAAGGAAGGTCGCTCGTTCGTCGAGGTTAAGTTCCCTAGGACATTGTGACGCATTGGCTCTTGCTCGAGGTGCTAATGATCTCCTACAAAACAGCAAGATCGCTAGGTCATCTTGCTGTGGCATTCCAATACATATTAATGAGCGAGCACGTGTGACAATGTGTTTTTGATCTGCTAGCCATGCTTTAGGGTTCTTCTCAATCAAAGAGTGTAGACCCATAACAGGTGTGGCTGCTAGATTTCCTCTCGTTCGGTCGTTCCTGGTGCATCCTATTCCCCAGTGCTTCTTCAATCGAGTCCACTGGAATTTCATTTTTTTTCATGTAGGTGGTTTATTTGTCAGGAGCTAAGACCTTATAGAGTTTGATGCTATGTGCTTGGGTGAGGATTCTTGGAGAAATATACGTACCCACACACTAAGCGGTATAGAATTCTAGCCCAAGTGAACTGTCGCGTCTTGTGTCGTGCATGATGGAATGCATCTCCTTCTTATGCCCCGACCTAGTCCTTGAGTAAATATCTAGCTCGATGACAGCAAGCAACAATTATTTCGTGTCCTACGCCAACATAGTGTCGTCATTGCTCAATGTAGTGGGGCATGTATTAGAATATGACCATACGGTGCCATTGCTCACCAGCTAGTTACTAATAAGTTGCATGCAACTATTTATCTTCGTTTTTACTTTCTGTGCGGTCGTCACTTCTTGAAACTGGAAAAAGAAACGGAAAGGTACATGTAAACCAACGCCAAATTGAGTGTTTGGTGTACTAAGCATTGCGGCATGCACGAGCTCATCTAACGTGTCATGCGTGTTCGCCAGTTCCTCATAAATATATTATACACTGCATGCAGGAAGCATTCAGCATGTTGCCTACTTGGCAAGTGAACAATTGAACATGAAATCAGGTTTTAGCAATGGAGAAACTCAAGGAACCTTGAGTGCCACTTAGATTTCATGGAATTAGAAAAATATTACAGAAATGGGAAAATATGTGTTACAAAAATATTTCTTCCATGCGGGGACGGTAGGTTTGTATCGATCTTACTTGGAATGTCCTAATTGTCCCATGCAGGGATGAGGAGGAGATGGCTGCCCGCGTGGCTCTCCACCGCTACCGGGAGGAGTGCGCTCTACTGCAATCAGACTCAATCTGACAGGGGAATCCACTATGTCCGCTCAAATGGAGCTTGGATCCGTCAGGCTGGTGGCTCTAGGTTCGTGACTGTGGCCTCGCTGGACGTGCTGACCACTGCCTAGCCGATGCGACCCATGGTTGGTGGCGGAACCCTTTAGGTGGCACCTCGTCTCCGCTGCTCCGGGCCCTTGAATGGAGGTCAACACCTCCATTGTTTATGGCAAAACTGGCCTGGAGGCATGGCATGCCTGCCGTGCAAGGCAGAGGGGACAAGACGCCGCGCCAGCGCTTGAGGCGGAGCTGACGGACTCGCTCACTGGCTTGGACAACAACAAGGAAAGTCTCCGTGCCCGCATCACCGAGAAGTGGCAAAGGTTGGAAACGCACGCCCCTTCAAGGAAGCAAAGCCCCATCGACGGTCCGCCCAGAGAGAAGGAGGAGGACGCCGACGGATTTGTTAGCTCTGGCAGTCAGCAGATTCGGCTAGATCCATTTTGCGTCTTGGACAGCTACTTCCGCAACAAAAATAACAAGGGCAACGGCAAGGTTTGCCGTGGATGAACTTCCTTCATTGTCGTTTCATGCGTAGTTTCGAAACATGTCAATGTTTGGTAGTCCACTGACATGTGTGCGTTCAACTATGTATGTAACTTAACTTTGGATGTGACTAATATGGATTTGAAGATTTTATTTGAGGGAGCTCATGATGGAGATGAACTTTTGATGTGTGCCTGGTCATTGTCCGTTGGCTCGTCCGAGCATTTCGACAGACGTACAGTGCCCCGGATTTACCACGTCCGGTTGTAGATGCTCTTAGTAGTTTCCCTGGTTTTCAAATCCGTGTACTATACTTTCTTGTATTTCTTTTTCTGATTACACCCTCAGTGACTTCAATGGCTGAACCCATCTTGTCTTGGAGCGGCTCCAAGGGATTGCTGGAAACCCATCATTGACTCGGTTGTTCAATATGATACCACGCGCCCACAGTCAGATCATGTGTGAAGCATTGTGATTTACTCTAGACCACGATGAACCACGGTGAAATGGTATATGTGATTGTATTTGTGAAACAAAATTAAACAATATTGTTGGGCGTAATAAGTCCCCTATGCATTATTTTGACATACAATATAACAATATTATACACTATACGATGAACTACAATGTACATAGTGACTTAAACACTATGAAATTTCATTATACAGCATGTAAAATTGTGCACAATTTGCATGTACCGAGCCGAATACACCATGTATCAAGTTCTATTAAGTTATGTTGTGTTTTAGAGTGCATCTGAATCTACAAAATTTTAGAATAACATAAAACTGGTTAAAGTGTCATTATTTACCAAGTTTCATATGCATCAGTTTGATCCGCATCCACACACAATGTAACATTATGATACACTATGGTATATACACTGGTGGAAAAACAGGCTTTCCGTCCAGCCCCATAAGTCATGACTGTAGGAACCGCGACCAATGGGACCTTTAGTCATGATTCGAGGTGAACCGCGACCAAAGGCCTGGGCCCAGGCTCGGTGGCCAGCTGGTGCACGTGAGGGCTTTAGTCGCGGTTGGCGGGACAACCGCGACTAAAGGTCCTCGAGCTGGCCCAAGGCCTTTAGATCATGGTTGGCCAGGCCAACCGGGATTAAAGGTTAGACCTTTAGTCCGGTTGATGCAGCCAACCGCGACTAAAGGCCCGAACCTTTAGTCGCTGTTGGTTAGACCTTTAGTCGGTTGGTCGGCCAACCGCGACTAAAGGGATTTTCAAACTCTACCCCACAGGGATCGCCTTTTCAGTTTTAGAAAAACAAAAGAAAATTATGGAAATGTCAAAAAATAAAATAAAATAAGTTTTCCATGTGATATGTGGTCTAGTTGTTGGGAAAATTAACAAATATGAATTTCGACTTTATTTGCAAAATCTCTCTGAAATTCTTAAAATTGGCATAACTTTTGCATACGAACTCGGATGAAAAAGTTTTTATATGAAAAATCATCTACTCGAAAAGTTACATCCGAATTTAATCGGGTAACCCGTTAAACATTTTAGAATCCCCAAAACCTAACAGAAAAAAAAGATACGGGCTTTTAAGTTCGAGAGGCAAAAAATTCAAAAATTTCAAATTGTGGTCAAACTGTGGTCAAACAATGGTCAAACTAATTATTCTAGAATATTAGTGTTACTAAATAATTATTTCAGTTTTCTTAAATTTTGGTCAAATCTGGTCAAACTGTGGTCAAAAATGGTCAAACTAATTATTCCGAAATATTAGTGTTACTAAATAATTATTGTTTTTAAAACAATAGTTTCAAACTCAAACAGTGAAATGTGTCACTTCATGCTCAAGCTAAATACCGAGGGTTAATAGAATTGACATCCTACTATTGTCGGAAAACAACAAGTGCAGACTTGGAAGCGAGGAGAATAGAACCGGAAGTTAAGCGTGCTCAGTGGGGAGTGGGAGGATGGGTGACCGTTCGGGAAGTTAGATGATTTGGAATTATGAGGGTGATTAGAGATTAGAGGATAAATTGAGCAGTGATGAGGGTGGTGATTAGAGATTAGAGGTTAAAATAATTCAGAAATTTGAAAATAAAAAAAATGAAAAATTCGCAAAAAAATTTGTAAAAAATTTAAACTCATGGAGGAGGCTTTAGTCCCGTTAGCCACGAGAACCGGGACTAAAGCCTTTAATCATGATTAAAGAAGAGGCCGCGACTAAAGGGGGTCTTTAGTCGCTTATCTGAGTCGCGGTTGCAAGAGCCGCGACTAAAGGCCTTTGCCAACCGCGACTAAAGGCCTTTTTTCTACCAGTGATAACGAACTACGTAACATAGTATACAGTAAATCTAATAACTAACATGCCATAAAACATTATGATACATCATGGAACATCATGTATTGCGGCGGGGGTCTCCCTCACTCCGGCGCCATGCCGGTGGTGCGGGGCCTCTCAGCGTGAGAAGGCATGGCCGATCGGGCCTTCGCGGAGCAGTGGCCGGCCCTGCCTAGGGCGGCGGCATTGGCTGCGGGCGCGGCGGCCGGCTCTCTGTCATGCGGCGTGGTGGCCGAGTATGCAACGGCGGGCCATCTGGCCTCGAATAGGCGGTGGCGTCATGGTGGGCCTGGTGGTTGCGACATGCGTGGTCTGGCCTCCGGTCAGATCTGACCTGGTCGGTGCAGCTGCGTGCTACGCGGCGGAAGAGATCGGTGGTGGCCCCGACACACAATTTAGATGGAGGTTCGTCGGGCTAGTTGCCAAGGAAGGCATTGGCATCGCTCTTCCCTGCCGTCTCCTTCTTGAAGGCATCACCATGGAGAAGCTCCAAATATCTATCCACTATATCCTTGGATGACAGTGGCGCTCTTGTGTCGTTCCCCCCTTGGGGTCGTCATTCTAAGAGGTGTGCATTGGCTCAAGGGACCAGTGGACATGTTAAGCGGTTGAGGGGTGTTTCATGTGACACATCGACGACGTGGAGTCTCGACGGCGTTGCACGACAGGGTCTCGGCGACGGATGCCTGATGCGCGTAGGAAGGGGGCATTGTCTGCCGCTGTGCTGGCGTCGACGGCAGGCCTGGCGTGGTTAATGTGTCCGTACCTGCTCTATATGGATCGGTGGAAGACGGTGGCGGCCGCTATAACGTGCGCATGCGGTGCCCACTGAGAGTGCACTGTACCGGTGTGTCCTCCAGACCCAGGATTGCAGCTTGGTTGAGGTCTTCGATTTCGGAGGTTGGTCTTTTGTTTGAGGCCTGGGCAGGCGGCCCCGACAATACGCACCCCTTCATGATGTTGATAGGAGTAGCGAGAGATGTTGCCAAGATGGTAGCTTCAGGCTTATTGATTTATTACTTTGTAAGGTGTTGGTGAATAATTAATAAAATGGCTACATGCATCGCCCTAATGCAGACGATGGGGATCATCCACCTTTTTGAAAAAAATCTTGAAACATGATGTACAAATTGATAATATAAAGTCAATTAATTGTGAGAATATGCAAGGGAGCTGGTACAAAAACCAGAGTTCAACATGTCAGACATGTGTTAGAGTTCCTCTGAAGCGAACGGTGCAAACTCATAGCAGGTATGCATGGTTTACTAGCTGCACTTAGCAACGATCCTCTCCTTCCTGGTATCTCCTATTCGTCGGTGCTTCTTCTATCAAGTACAATAGTTTTTCCTTTATTTCCTAATAGGTGGTCTATTTGTCAGGAGATGACACCTTATAGAGTTTGATTCTACATCACTATATGCTTGGGTGAGGATCGATGGAGCAATATACATACCCACACAGTATAGAATTCTAGCTCAAAGTGATCGGTAGTGTCTTGTTTCATAAAAGCCAGAATGCATCTCATTCTTATGGCCTAGACGCCTCCTAGAGTGCACGGAGCACTAAAAATTATGCTGCTTGTCCTTGGTCTCTACATCGCCGTCATTACTCAATGCAACAGGGACTACATTTAATCGGTCTGTTCAGGTGCCATTGCTCCAGGTAGTTGCATCGGCTGCCAGCTCACTAGTATACTGCAGGGAAATTCTTTTCTCTTCGTTTCTGCTTTCACTTTTGTAAACCTCTATGTCACAAGAGGGTATACCCCTATGCCAAGAGTTAGCAGTCAGCTTACCCATGTGCCCAGAGCTGTGGCGAGGCACTCATGTTCATCTATACCGTGTACTGTCGTGAAAGGTCTCCGTTAGCAGATGCACTGTTTAGATCTATGGAATGTAGTGCTCAAAAGCACTCGGCTCATAGATATGCCGTGTACCGACAGGTCGGTGCTCGGCTTAGAGAGGAGTCACATGTCTAGCTTCGCCTTCGGGTTGACCTAGCTGTGCGGGGAATGCCGAGAATGGCATTCGGCTTACAGAGGAGCCACATGACACCACTAACTCCGTCGGGCGGCCGTCACATGACATCAATTTGCCCAAAACCGTCATTTAGCTATCGGCAAAGGGTATGCCTAGTCCCCATGGAAAAACACTTGGCTTACAGCCCTTTGCCGACATGGTGTAAGCCAAACATCGGAAGCATACTATTCGCCAAGTATTTTTAGTACTCGGTGTATTATGATGTTCCTGTAGTGAACAGACACTAGTAGAAAAAGGGTCAAATCTTCAGCACATTAGTACCGGTTTGCAGATGAACCGGCACTAATGGTCACATTAGTGCCGGTTCAAATGTCTAGGCGGTCGTCGATCATTAGTACCGGTTCGTGGAGAACCTTTAGTACCGGTTCATGCCACGAACCGGTACTAATGAGGCTGTGGCAGACTTTTGTCAGGCTGGGGGCCCACCCAGCACGTTTAGTACCGGTTCGTGCCATAAACCGGTGCTAAAGTTATTTAGTTGCAGCTGTTTTTTAGTCCCACCTCGTTCGGCTAAAAAGGTTTTACCATCTTAAATATGTTACTTCTCAAACTATCACAACCACTTTGTCTTCAGTGAACTTTATGTGTAGGATCTGTGGCTGCAATAGGAGTCTTCGCCGGTTCTTAAACCGGGGTAGATTCATATTGACAATTTAGATTCTACACAAAAAGATCATTGATGATCAACGTATTTTTTATGTATATTTTTACATGTTTACATGGACGAAAACCGGTATCAAACTTTCAACTCTTTCTAACATCACGAAAACTCATCTGTTACACCGGCACTTCATTTTTTTATACTTATTACAATTCCAGACTTCTTTTTGCGTTCAGTATGAACCATTCCAAGCCATGTCATAAAATTTCAACCCTTTTTGACATCATTTGCTATTTTTCATGAATTTAAAGATTTGTATTGAGCTAAATGACCCTGAAATTGGAACGCACTACAAATGAACTCTGAAAATGTTGGACTTGGCATGGTATCATCATTTCACCCACATAGCATGTGCGAAAAAGTAGAGATAGTTACGTCAAAAACTGGATGCACCTCACGTACAAATTAGACAATCTCTTTCGAAGTATTAGGGTTTCGGACGAAAACTCATCTGTTGCACTGGCACCTCATTTTTTAAAACTTATTACAACTCCAGACTTTTTTTGCGTTCAGTATGCACCATTCAAGGCCACGTCATAAACTTTCAACCCTTTCTGACATCATTTGCTATTTTCATGCATTTAAAGGTTTGTTTTGAGCTCAATGACACTGAAATTGAAAATCACTACAAATGAACTCTGAAAAAGTTGGAACTTGGCATGGTATCATCATTTCACCCACATAGCATGTGCAAAAAAGTAGAGAGCGTTACGGCAAAAACTGGATGCACCTCGTGTACAAACTGGACAGTCTCTTTCGAAGTATCAGGGTTTCGGACGAAAAATCATCTGTTACACCGACACTTCATTTTTTTAAACTTATTACAACTCTAGACTTTTTTTGCGTTCAGTATGAACCATTCAAAGCCACATCATAAACTTTCAACCCTTTCTGACATCATTTGCATTTTTCATACATTTAAAGATTTGTTTTGAGCTAAATGACCCTGAAATTCGAAAGCACTACAAATGAACTCTGAAAAGGTTGGAACTTGGCATGATATCATCATTTCACCCACATAGCATGTGCGAAAAAGTAGAGAGGGTTACGGCAAAAACTGGATGCGCCTCGTGTACAAACTGGATAATCTCTTTCGAAATATCAGGGTTTCGGACGAGAACTCATGTGTAACACCGGCACTTCATCTTTTTAAACTTATTAACACTCCAGATTTTTTTTTGCGTTCAGTATGCACCATTTAAGGCAACGTCATAAACTTTCAACCCTTTTTGACATCATTTGCTATTTTTCATGCATTTAAAAGGTTTGTTTTGAGTTAAATGACCCAGAAATTGGAAAGCACTACAAATGAACTCTGAATAGGTTAGAACTTGGCATGGTATCATCATTACACCCACATAGCATGTGCGAGAAAGTAGAGAGAGATACGTCAAAAACTGGATGCACCTCATGTACAAACTGGATAATCTCTTTCGAAGTATCAGGGTTTCGAACGAAAACTCATCTGTTACACCGGCACTTCATTTTTTTAAACTTATTACAACTCCAGTCTTTTTTTTGCGTTCAGTATGCACCATTCAAGGCCACATCATACACTTTCAACCCTTTCTGACATCATTTGCTATTTTCATGCATTTAAATATTTGTTTTGAGCTCAATGACCCTGAAATTAAAAAGCAGTACAAATGAACTCTGAAAAGGTTGGAACTTGGCATGGTATCATCATTTCACCCACATAGCATGTGCGAAAAAGTAGAGAGGGTTACGGCAAAAACTGGATGCACCTCGTGTACAAACTAGATAATCTCTTTCGAAGTATCAGGGTTTCAGACCAAAACTCATATGTTACACAGGCACTTCAATTTTTTTAACTTATTACAACAGTAGGCTTTTTTTACGTTCAGTATGCACCATTCAAAGCCATGTCATAAAATTTCAACCCTTTTTGACATCATTTGCTATTTTTCATGAATTTGAAGATTTGTATTGAGCTAAATGACCCTGAAATTGGAAAGCACTACAAATGAACTCTGAAAAGGATTGAACTTGGCATGGGATCATCATTTCACCCACATAGCATGTGCGAAAAAGTAGAGAGGGTTACGGTAAAAACTGGATGCACCTCATGTACAAACTAGACAATCTCTTTCGAAGTATTAGGGTTTCGGACGAAAACTCATCTGTTACACCCGCACTTTATTTTTTTAAACTCATTACAACTCCAGACTTTGTTTGCATTATGTATGCACCATTCAAGGCCACGTCATTAACTTTCAACCCTTTCTGACATCATTTGCTATTTTAATGCATTTAAAGGTTTGTTTTGAGCTCAATGGCCCTGAAATTAAAAGCACTACAAATGAACTCTGAAAAAGTTGGAACTTGGCATGGTATCATCATTTCACCCACATAGTATGTCCGAAAAAGTAGAGAGGGTTCCGGCAAAAACTGGATGCACCTCGTGTACAAACTGGACAATCTCTTTCGAAGTATCAGGGTTTTGGACGAAAACTCATCTGTTACACCGGCACTTCATTTTTTAACCTTATTACAACTCCAGACATTTTTGTGCGTTCAGTATGAACCACTCGAAGCCACGTCATAAACTTTCAACCCTTTCTGACATCACTTGCTATTTTCATGCATTTAAAAGGTTTGTCTTGAGTTAAATGACCCTGAAATTGGAAAGCACTACAAATGAACTCTGAATAGGTTAGAACTTGGCATGGTATCATCATTTCACCCACATAGCATGTGCGAAAAAGTAGAGAGAGATACGTCAAAAACTGGATGCACCTCATGTACAAACTGGACAATCTCTTTCGAAGTATCAGGGTTTGGGACGAGAACTCATCTGTAACACCGGCACTTCATCTTTTTAAACTTATTAACACTCCAGACTTTTTTTGCATCCAGTATGCACAATTTTAGGCCACGTCATAAACTTACAACCCTTTCTGACATCATTTGCTATTTTCATGCATCTAAAGGTTTGTTTTGAGTTAAATGACCCTGAAATTGGAAAGCACTACAAATGAACTATGAAAAGGTTAGAACTTGGCATGGTATCATCATTTCACCCACATAGCATGTGCGAAAAAGTAGAGAGAGAGATACCTCAAAAACTGGATGCACCTCATGTACAAACTGGACAATCTATTTCGAAGTATCAGGGTTTCGGACCAAAACTCATCTGTTACACCGGCACTTCATTTTTTAAACTTATTACAACTCCAGTATTTTTTTGCGTTCAGTATGCACCATTCAAGGCCACATCATAAACTTTCAACCCTTTCTGACATCATTTGCTATTTTCATCCATTTAATTATTTGTTTTGAGCTAAATGACCCTGAAATTGGAAAGCACTCCAAATGAACTCTGAAAAGGTTTGAACTTGGCATGGTATCATCATTTTACCAACATAGCTTGTGCGAAAAAGTAGAGAGTGTTACGGAAAAAACTGGGTGCACATCGTGTACAAACTGGAAAATCTCTTTCGAAGTAAGGGTTTCGGATGAAAACTCATCTGTTACACAGGAACTTCATTTTTTTTAAACTTATTACAACATTAGGCTTTTTTGCGTTCAGTATGCACCATTCAAGCTACGTCATAAACTTTCAACCCTTTCTGACATCATTTCCTATTTTTCATGCATTTAAAGATTTGTTTTGAGCTAAATGACCCTGAAATTGAAAAGCCCTACAAATGAACTCTAAAAAGGTTTGAACTTGGCATGGTATCATCATTTCACCCACATAGCATGTGCGAAAAACTAGAGAGGGTTACGGTAAAAACTGGATGCACCTCATGTACAAACTAGACAATCTCTTTCGAAGTATCGGGGTTTCGGACCAAAACTCATCTGTTACACCGGCACATTATTTTTTTAAACTTATTAAACCTCCAGACTTTTTTGCATTCAGTATGCACCATTCAAGACCATGTCATAAACTTTCAACCCTTTCTGATATCATTTGCTATTTTCATGCATTTAAAGGTTTGTTTTGAGCTTATTGACCCTGAAATGGAAAGCACATAAATAAATAAAAGAAAATAAATAAAACAATTCAGAAATAAATAAAAGAAACTGTAAATATAACATAAAACATCTCCGAAAGAAATAAAAGAAAATAAAGAAAGCAGAAAAAAATAACATCAACAAAAACTCTTCGCGCTACCAAGTGGACCTGCCTGGCCTTGGAACTAAAAGCAGGCCCATACGGCCGAACTGGCCCATAGGGCAATGCGGCAAATTTAGGCCCGAAAGTCTGCTAAAGAGACGAGCTCGAGAGAGCTACCGTACTGGGGCTTATAAACCAGTGCGGAAGCCTCTCGGCTAGCGAGGTGGGACTACACTTGCCACACCGGACCTAAGCCTTTAGTACCAGTTCGTGGATCTATCCGGAGCTAAAGGTTTGTCTATAGTACCGGTTCTAGCCACAAACCTGTACTAAAGGTTGTCGTTTCCCGCCGTTTGGCCTAGCCAAATTTGACCTTTAGCATCGGTTTGTGTCACGAACTGGTACTAAAAGGCTCTCCTATATATATATAGCACTTACGAAATTTCAGTTACTTTTCATCCATCTGCTTCTTCTCGTCGTAAATCGCGCCAGAGCCGTCGCGCCTTCGCTTCGTCGCCGCCCTTGCCCGCCCATCCCGTCGCCGCCTTCGCCCGTCGCCGCTTCACCATGACCTGCCGTCCCGTCGTCGCCCCTTGCTGGCCCCCATCGCCTTCGCCCGTCGCCGCCCAGGCCCCTTGGCCTCGCCGTGCCGATTCGTCCCCATCGCCGCCCGTCGCCCGTCGCCGTCGCCCATCGCCCCATCGGTCGTCCCCGGCCGTCGCCGCCATAATACATCATATACCACTCTTATATATTCTTTTTTTTCTGTTTTTTATTTATATATATATTTTTAGTTTATATAAATGCATGTTAAAAATGTTAGATATTAATGTCATAGATGAATTAGATAGAAAATAATGTAGATATATTAATGTCAAATGTTAGATGAATTAGATGAATTAGCTAGATATACACATTTAGGTATATATATAAAAACTTTACTATATATGAGATTTTAGTAAGAAGCCTAGAACTAGTTTATTTTTAATAAGTGCTTAGTAGTTGAATTAATAGAGCTAGTTCAATTAATAGAACTAGCTAGTTGAATTAATAGAACTGCTAGTATATCAATTCTTTTTATTCCAAGGCGAAGATTGAACACTTAGCCAACATCCAGAAGTTATTGGCACTTTGTTGAATCGAGATAAAGAATACCACTCTTTTTATGATTTTGTCGGCTCCAACTGTTCTCAAATTGGTTTATTCAAGAATTAAAAACACCCCAATGCAATAAAATAATGGAATCCTAGAATATCGCATTTTGGGCCCTTAGGCGCTATTGTAGCTAGTATATCGCATTTTTCTTCATCTTACTATTTACCAACGCATAATAAAATCCTATTAAAAAAAATATGGGTTCGTTGACAATTTAAAACAAACCTTCCAAGTACTTCAAGAACAGAAATACTCTTTAATAGATGAAAATAAAAGGATTTCTAATTTCCATAGTAACATAATGCTGAATCCATTCCTTTTGAATTGTCACTTTGTCCATCATGATTCTTGGCAAGAGACATTGGCAATAATTCACCTTGGACAATTTATTTGTGAAAATGTATGCCTATTTAAATCGCACAAGTACTTATATCAATTAATGTTTCAACTATATATGAACATAGGAAATGGCTGATGAAGAGAATGATTTCGTTATATGCGAATACTACGAAGACAAGCGCGGCACGTGCAACAGAAATTTCCTAGTTGATGGTAGGCGCTTCAGCATCAAGCTGGATGAGACCTTTGAAGTGAATGCTGTAAGTCATAATGACAAATATTTTTTTCGTAATTAAGCATATGCTTCATTTTCTTCAACTTATAATTTTAATTTTTTACTATTCTATTATAGCGTATCCCCTGCCATGCAAGAATTTTTGTATTGGATAAGATAGGTTTCGGTACTATGAAAACTATGGAGGTAAAGAGAGTTTACTTGAAGACCTGACATGGTTATACTTTCCACGCAAAATTATACAATGCAGGCACCTACGTCTATTTTGAATGCAAAACTTGGCAAGAACTATGCAAGGCTAATGCATTTGAGCCTGATATGGTTATCATCTTTGATAGTCGTCCGGAAGATGATATTGAAAGTAATACCGATATCTGGGTAGATGTGCAGACACCTCCAGTTCTACAATTATGTGAGTGTTCCTCAACCATATTTATGTCTTTGATATTGTTTATTTGAAAAATAGTTGACAACTAATTTCTATTGACAGCTTATTTCCATTCAAGCAAACATGTCCGACACTTGGTAGATAGGACCTTACACTGTCCCGGGGCTGAACTAAACTACGAGGAGATAAGTCAATATATTTCATGGCTTGAGGATCTTGATGCGGTCAAGAGAAATTATTTTCCTAGACATGCAAATCTTAGTACACAAAACGTGCGACCAATAGTGTTCATATTGAACTACGGTCACATGTATTTAGGAAATATGGTAAGATTTTTACTATTTGTCCTTAGTGCATCTTTTGCATAAATTATTTTTTAAACTAAACTTCATTGCTAAGTATGTTACTATACGATGTTCTTCAACAGGGACTCCCGATGATAGTTGTTGCTCAGTGGATCTTGACAAACGGTCGCATGTCAATTATTATCTTACGATCAAGACATCCTACATTGCACACGAGTGCATTCAGGATTTTTAGAACTGAGGAATGCTTAATAGTGAAAGACTGGAGCAAAATTGTGAATGATCGCGCAGAAGTAGTAGGGGGCAACAATCAGAAGCGCAACCCACGATTAGAAGACAGGTTTATCTGCATGCTCCAATATGATGAATCAGGAGAGCTACACATGTTCTATGCCATTTTACCTCAGAGAGAGAGCAGCAGGAGTGATATTAGCTTGTTCCTTCTATTAGTATTTGTCGTCTCATGTCCGTGTTTCGTCCTGAACTTAATTATTAGCTATTTGATTTTGTGGTCTTAGTTATGAACGCTTATAAATAATCTCATGACCATGTTGAACTCGATTTGATTTTGTGGTCTTAGTTATGAACGCTTATAAATACACTAGTAGAAAAAGGGTCAAATGTGAAGCACATTAGTGCCGGTTTGTATTAGAGCCGGCACTAATGTATACATTAGTGCCGGTTCCAACGGCTAGCCGGGCCGCTCTCATTAGTACCGGTTCGTGGCTAACCTTTAGCACCGGTTTGTGCCACGAACCGGTACTAATGAGAGTGGTGGCAGGATGTTGTCAGTCTGGGCCCCCTCCAGCACCTTTAGTACCGGTTCGTGCCACGAACCGGTACTATAGGTCGTCCTACATAAACCCTTCGTCCACCCGAGCTCGCTCTGTTCTTCCCCTTTCCCCTCTCCTCTCTGTTCTTCCCCTCTTCCTCTCGAGCTCATCACACATTTTGCCCAAAATTTGTCAAGATTTGAAGGCCCCCATCCATTCAAATGATCACAAAGGTTAGCAACTTTGTCCTTTCATCTCTCATTGCTAGACTAGCTCTTGCAATGCTTTATATAGTTACTAATTTGTGAGTTTAGTAATTTGGGAGGAAATATATATATATGTGCTAGTATTTGATTTATATGCAATTTGAGGTCAAAATAACACTTAGTTTGCATATGTAGGTGTGGTTTACTTAGTGCCTTCTAAATCTCCGTCGTAACCACCGTCGATTGCCCGCACCGTCCCGTCACCGGCACCACCTTGTGGTGAGCCTCTTGTTCATGTAATTTTATATAAAAAATTGATGTTTGTGTGATTTGGATATATAGTTAATCATGTAATAATTATCTTACCCGTACGTTGTTTGTTATACATAGTGCCATGGTTTTGATATCCGTCCCCGTCGGCCCTCGTCCTTGTTATGATTCGGATGTGGTGTATTCTCTTTTAAAACTATTAGTTGCATTTCGTGTTTATGACAAATTATGCCCATCAAGTTGACATAGATATTTTTATCTAGGAGGTATGTGAACGGAAATTCCAACCGACCCTATTGTCGAGAGGTTAAATTTAGTTGAAAGAGAAAACGAGTACTTGAAAGAAAAATTGAAAAGAATTCAGGGGGAGAAGATGGAATTGGAGTTGCATGTTGCCGATGTCGTCGATGATCACAAGATCAAGATGGAGAAAATGCGCTTGAAGAATAGAAAGATTAGAAAATATGCCATCGATAGTGAGGCTTGGTATCATTATGCTGTTGGATCAATTGTTACCTTAGTTGCGATCTTGATCACATTTGTTGTTGCATTTAAATGCTTTAGCTAGAGAGTTATTTGTTTGTTGCATTTAAGTGTTGTATGAACTTAATGTATGAACTTGTATTAATTTGGTCTATTCGGTGTTGTGTAATGAAGATGAGCGGCAATGGATGTACGATGACCGATGCTCACCCCAGTTCGTTGAGGCGTGCATACTTTTACGCTTATGGGTGAGGCAAACAAGCGGGCGGATGGTTTTATGCCTTGTCCATGTGGTGTCTGTAAGAATGGTCACAATTACTCTACGTCAAGAACCATTCACGTCCACCTGTTTAAGTCCGGTTTCATGCCCCACTATAATGTTTGGACCAAGCACGGAGAAAGAGGGGTTATGATGGAAGACAATGAAGAAGAAGAGGACGACGACAGCTATCCTGGCCATGGGTTCCCTGAATACGATGATACAACAATGGGGGAAGAAGCTGAGCGGTAATGGGAAGAAGCTGAGCGGCAATGCGGGAAGAAGCTGAAGAAGAGGCATCGATGAGCCCATTGATGATCTAGGTCGGGCCATTGCCGATGCAAAGAGAAAGCTGCGCAAGTGATTTGGAGAAGAAGAAGTTGTAGTGCATGTTAGAGGATCACAAAAATTGTTGTACCCAATTGCGAGGTGACAAGAAAAAGCTGGGCACCACACTGGAATTGCTGCAATGGAAGGCAGAGAATGGTGTATCGACAAGGGATTTGGAAAGTTCTTTGGTAATGATAAAGGATATGCTTCAAAGGACAACGAATTGCCCGAGAGTACGTCTGAAGCAAAGAAGGCTGTCGCCCTCTAGGGTTAGAGGTGCAAAAGATACATGCATGCCCTAATGATTGCATCTGTACAGCGGTGAGTACGAGGATTTGAGCGCTTGTCCGGTATGTGGTGCATTGCGCTATAAGATCAGCCGCGATGAGCTGGTGATGTCGGCGGCGCCCAGAAGAAGATTCCTGCCAAGGTGATGTGGTATTCTCCTATAATACCACGGTTGAAACGTTGTTCCAAAACAAAGAGCATGCCAAGGCGATGAGATGGCACGAAGAAGACCGTAAGAAAGGCGGAAAGTTGAGAGTACCCCACGACGGGTCGCAGTGGAGAAAAATCGAAAGAAAGTATGGGAAGGAGTTTGCAGATGGCGCAAGGAGCGTATGGTTTGGTCTAAGCGCAGATGGCATTAATCCTTTTGGGGAGCAAAGCAGCAACCATAGCACCTGGCACTGTGACTCTATGTTTGTATAACCTTCCTCCTTGGTTGTGCATGAAGCGGAAGTTCATTATGATGCGGTGCTGATCCAAGGCCCTAAGCAACCCGGCAACGACATTGATGTGTACCTAAGGCCATTAGTTGAAGAACTCTTACAGCTGTGGAATGGAACAGGTGTGCGTCGTGGGATGAGCACATGGGGAAGAATTTGACCTCAAAGGCGTTGCTGTTCGTGACAATCAATGATTGGCCTGCTCTCGATAACCTTCGGGACAGACAAACAAGGGATACCGCGGATGCACGCACTGTTTGGATGATACCGAGCGATATATATTTGAATAGTTGTAAGAAGAATGTGTACCTGGGACATCGTCGATTTCTTCCGAGCAGGCATCCCGTAAGAAAGAAAGGCAAGCATTTCAAAGGTGAGGCGGATCACCGGACGAAGCCTCGCCATCGTACTGGTGCTGATGTACATGATATGGTCAAGGATTTGAAGGTGATATTTGGAAAGGGTCCTGGCGGGCAACCTGTTCCGAAGGAAGCGGACGGACGCGCACCCATGTGGAAGAAGAAATCTATATTTTGGGACCTGCCATATTGGAAAGACCTAGAGGTCCGCTCCGCAATCGACGTGATGCACGTCACGAAGAATCTTTGCGTGACCCTGCTTGGCTTCTTGGGCGTGTATGGGAAGACAAAAGATACACACGAGGCACGGAGGACCAGCAAGCGTATGCATGGAGAAGATGGCATACATCAGGGTCATGCAAGCTACGCTCTTACCAAAGAAGAGAAGGAAATCTTCTTTGAATGCCTTTCGATATTAAGGTACCATCCGCTTCAAATCGAATATAAAGGGAATAATAAACATGGCAGAGAAAAGTTCCGAACCTAAAGTCTCATGACTGCCACGTGATTATGGCGCAAGTGCTTCCGGTTGCATTGAGGGGCTTCTACGGAAAGCGTTCGATTAGCCATTGTGAAGCTATGTGCATTTCTCAATGCAATCTCTCGAAGGTAATCGATCCAGAAATCATACCAAGGTTACAAAATGATTTGGTGCAATGTCTTGTCGATTTTGAGTTGGTGTTCCCACCATCCTTCTTCAACATCATGACGCACGTCCTAGTTCACCCTGTGAAGAGATTAACGTTTTGGGTCCAGATTTCTACACAATATGTTCCCCTTTGAAAGGTTCATGGAGTCTTAAAGAAATATGTTCATAACCGTGCTAGGCGAAGGAAGCATCTCCAAGGGCCATCAAAATGAGGAGGTCATTGAGTTTTGTATTGACTTTATTCGACCTTAAGCCGATTGGTGTTCTGAATCGCGGCATAAGGGCGATTGGATGGAAAAGGCACGCTAGGAGGAACAAATAATATATATGGACGGACATTCTCTCTTTGAAGCACACTACAGTTCTACAGAATTCCACCTTGGTGGCTCCGTATATGGATGAACACAAGAATTTGCTACGCTCCAAACACCGGAGCGGTCGATGAGTGGATTACAAGTGAACAAACCAGGAGTTTCGCCAACTGGTTGCGAACACGTACCATGCATGCCACCTCTATTGAAGATGACCTGTACTTGCTGTCCCGTTACCATCTTGAATATAATGACTTTCAAAGTGCGAGATAAATGGTAATACATTTTACATGATTGCCCAAGATAAGAAGAGCACCAACCAAAAGCAGTGGTGTCCGCTTTGATGCAGAAACCAAGGCGGAAAGGAAACATATTATGGTTATATACAGGACATATGGGAACTTGACTATCGGCGTGGTTTAAAGGTCCCTTTGTTTGGTGCAAATGGGTCAATATGACACGAGGCAGGGTAACGGAAGACCCGCGATGCGGAATGACAACAGTGGATCTCAACAATCTTGCGTATGCGAGCGAATCATTCGTCCTAGCCAATGATGTGGCACAGGTTTTCTATGTGAAGGACATGTCTACCAAGCCAAGAAAAAGAAAAGATAAGGAAGCGAATGCATCAAGCGATGAGCCAAAGCGGCACATAGTTCTTTACGGGAAGAGAAACATCGTGGGAGTGGATGACAAGACAGACAAGTCGGAAGATTATGAAAAGTTTGATGAAATTGCTCCATTCACGGTGAATATTGACCCGAGCATCCCGTTAAATGATGAAGATTTTCCATGGTTACTGGCGCAAAGGGACACCTTGAAGAAAAAGTTTCACACCCAAAGATCTGGGATGTGATCGGCTTCTATCACTTTCTTACGTGTTTCACACCGGGAGGGAAATGTCGTAATAGTTAGGGTAGTTATGTGTTTTGGCATTTGAAAAGCAATTCAAATGAACTCGAGAAAAGGTTGAAAGTTGGCATGGTATCATAATTTCATATAAATAGCATGTGCAAGAAAGTAGAGAGGGTTACGACAAAAACTGGATGCACTTCGTGTACAAAATGGACAATCTCTTTTGAAGTATCATGGTTTCCGACGAAAACTGAACTATTACAAAGGCATTTCATTTTTTAAATAACCTAAGCATTACTAAATTGAATATAATGATAAAACACACTAATATTGAGCATAAGAAAAAAGAATCACTGGAAAAACTTTTTTCAAAGTTAAGTTATTCACAAACTAGTGATCCACACAAATTTCAAATAATTCAAAATTTAAACTATTCAAATTTGAAATCTACCGGCACTAAGAGAAAGTTTGTAATTTTTTGTACCTAAAGCAAAAATATTCACAAAGAAACTCTAAATACAACAAAAAACAACTCAAAAATAAATAAAACAAAAAATAAAGCAAAAAAAGCCTGCCTACTGGGCCAAAGCGGCCTGCATACGACCAGCGATACAACCTTTCATTGGGCGAGGATGCAGGGCCAAGGCTTGAAGAGGCCCACAAGGCGAGGAGGACAGGTAGGCCCAGTAGGCCTAAATAGGAGAGGAGCTCGAGAGAGCTACCGCACTGGGGCTTATAAACCAGTGCGGTAGCCCCTCGACTAGCGAGGTGGGACTAAACTTGTCGCACCGCACCGGCGCCAGCGCACCCCCTTTAGTACCGGGTCGTGGCACAAACCGGTACTAAAGGGGGGGCCTTTAGTACCGGTTTGTGCCACCACCGGTACTAAAGGGGTCGCTTCGCCGCTTGGCTGGCCAAAACAGACCTTTAGTACGGTTGGTGGCACCAACCGGTACTAAAATGCCTTCTATATAATGAACACTTCAAAATTTAAATCGGTTTCTCATCTCCCTCTGCTTCTTCTCCTCTGCCGCTCCGTCGCCGCCGCCCGTCGCCGCCGCTTCGTCGCCGCCCGTAAATCGCCGCCCGTCCCGTCGTCGCGCGCCCGTCCCGTCGTCGCCGCCCGTGCCGCCGCCCGACCAGTCGTCCCGTCCCGTCGTCGCCGCCCGTCGTCGCTTGCGCCGTCGCCGTCCCGTCGCCTCTCGCCTAGTCGGCCGTGTGAGGCAGCACACACACACACACATACATTGTAGAAATTGTTAAGATTTGTTAGAATTGTTAGATTTGTTAGAATAGTTAGAAATGTTAGAATTGTTAGATTTGTTAGAAATGTTTCAAATTGTAGAAATTTTTCTGTTTTTAGTTGTAGAAATATATAGTTATAAAAAGTTAGAATTGTTAGAAATTTTTCTGTTTTTAGTTATAGAAATAGTTATAAAATGTTAGTTATATATATAGAAATGTTATAATTTTTTTCTGTTTTTAGTTCTAAAATATTAGAAATGTTATAGAAATGTTAGTTATATATAGCATTGTTAGAAATGTTATAGAAATGTTAGTTATATATATAGAAATGTTAGAAATTTTAGTTATCAAAATCCAATCATTAAAAAATGTTACTTTTTGGGCATATAGCTAGTATTTGTTCTCGGCGATGCCCGCCCGCATCCTCGCCGTCGACCCGTCATGACCGCGTCCAGCTGACCCATGTCCGGGACTGGGCTCACTGGCTGGCACTGGGAGGTGCTGCTTGAGAGGCGCGCCGCTTGACGAGAACCCGGCCATGGGTCGATCGTCGACCCGATCTCGTTTGGTGGCGTTAGCGTGGGCGAGTTTGGTGCGGAGGAACCGGCCCGTCGGAGGTGGTGCGTCGCCGTGTCGGGGAGGAGGGCGAGCACGTCCATCGCTACATGGTTGCGTTAGAGGCGGCAGGTTCTCCAATACGTGGCGATATCTTTGGGGATCTCACTTCAGCTATGATCTGTGAGGTTCCTTCTCTTTGGGTGTCCTTTGCCGCGCCGGAGGAACCGCGAGTGTCCTAGATTCTTCTGTAGTATTCGATCTTTATTAGCTAATAGCCAGTGATGTACTTTTCTATATTATATATTATTCGAGGCGATGTATTGAGATTATATCTATTATTACGGAGGATGTATTGAGATTATATCTATTATTCGGGACGATGTATTGAGATTATATCTATTATTCGGACGATGTATTGAGATTATATCTATTATTTGAGATTTGAATACTAAATTGTTTTATATTTCTTTTGGATTAGTTAAACAAAAGCTATGGCGGACAATACCGACAGAGAGGAGAAGCAGACCATGTTCGATATGATACTGTGAGGGGAGATGATAATCAAAATGAAGAAGATTATGGCGGCTCGAATTTCTAAACAACACCGAGAGGGTGATATGATATTCGATCACGAGCGAAGTCATGAATGATTATAGCGATGACGAAGAACATGATCCTGAAACAACAAACACCGACGAGGTATATATATATTTATATAAGCAGGCATCTGGTGATCATCACATGTTTTAAATGACTTGAAGATATATTAACGAATCGATCTTTGTTCTTTCAGCCATCCGGATCGAGCAAATCTTCAGAAAAAATGACGAAACGAGGCCCGAACAAAAAGTTGAAGCCAGCGTAAAGTACAATATCGAGGCATGCGACCCTCTTGGCAAACCAATAGCGCCTAAGAAGATTGCGAACAAGTTAGTTAAATCGGTGCGGAGATCTTGTGAAGGACCAACTCGATCAAACTTCAAGAATGGAGGCGCCCGGCAAAGCCACGTCCAGATGTTACTTCATTGACAAGAATCAAAAGATCTGCTTTGGGATACTCTCATGGAACATTTCACCCTACCACATCATTTCACAGAAGCAGATGTGCAGAAAGTCAAAGAGGCTGCTCTTAAGATGATGGCGAATGCATTCAAGAACTACAAGAATGGTGAATGGAACAAGTATGTCAGCGGAGGAAGGAAGACTCCAGTATTCAAGGGAACACTGGATAACCAACGTGATCATTGGTCGATTTCGTGAAATTCAAGGATTCGAATTAGCTAAGGAGCGGTCGAGAATAAACAAGAAGAATGCGAAAAGAAGGATAAGTTCCATAAGCTGGGGCGGTGGCTATCGGTGGCAATGCCTAAGTGGGATAAGTCGAGAAAGAGATGGAGGATGCGGTGTCACTCCGATTACAAAGAGCTGGCCCGCCAGGTAAGGACTTAGTTCTATCGCATGGGGAGTTGGACGGGAGGCAGGAAAAGTTTCGACGAGGGCAAGTCGAAGGGAGCCGACGATGCGATACTTGTTGCAATAGAAGAGGCACGAACGGGGTGTTCCAGCCCAACAGAGAGAACGACGAGCTTACGCGTGCCACAGGAAATCCTGAACACCGGGAAGAACACGAGGCAAAGGCGCTATTCCGTGGTATGAGGGGTTTTGATTGGAACACCGACTACGAGAACCCGTGCAAGAAAGAAAATTGCGGACGAGAAGAAGAGGAAGATGGAGGAGGAGCACAGAGGCGGGACTATGAACGCCTTCAAGGCCTAGAAGCAAGTCAAGCGGAATTGGCAGTCAAATTCCAGCGGCAGCAGGAGCAGATCGACTCACTTACCCATCAAAGGGGGTCTCAACAGCTGCAGCAGCTAGCGGATGATCCAGCATTGGATAGCACCGGCCCATCCATGCCGAGAAGCAGCGTGGGTTCCGTCCCGGACGACCCAATGCTGGGTAGATACCCCGTGGATGACATCACGGAGAACACTAACTGCGAGCTACACTACAAAATGAAGAACATATCCATGAAGGTGGCGGACGGCTCTGCTTTCACAAATCCCCCCGAGGCAACCTTCCATGGCAACCCGATTACAGCGGGCTATGCTCGTGTCGTGGTTGATGATGTGCTGGACCCATATTCGGGCTACAGACTTGACATTCTTTGGAGGTGACGGCGGCGCTTTCTCGCAGAGGCCAAACATCGTATCATCCTATGGAAAAAGGATTGCATCATCTTTCCAAGGCCACCCACACGCGTCACCCGAGTCCTCGTCGAAGTCCGCCATTGAGTCAGCAGACTCCCGCTTCTCCAAGTCCGGCAACGTGTCAGGACAATCCTCCTCCTCCAAGTCCGGCAAAGTGTCAGGACAATCCTCCTCCTCCAAGTCCGCCACGGCGTCAGACGTCCACTCCTCCTCCAAGTCCGGCACAACCTCAGGCCACTCCTCCTCCTCGTCCAACTCAGTCCCGTCAGCCATCTCCGCCGCCTCGGCAATCGTAAAGACACCCGCAGCTCACAGTGCGCAGCCGTCTGGTCGAGGTAGTACAGCTGGAAATACAGTGCGGAGGCAAGCGGTATAAATATGGTCCAAGCACAAGCCTCTTCCGCAGAGGTCTTATGACAAGTCCGAGGAGGAAATCACAGCCATATCGAAGGCGAGGTGGAAGCCCATTTTGCACGAAACCGCCACCGCCGCCAAGGGAGAAAGTGCACGAGGAAGCGATTGACCACTTCATTCGTATGGCTCAACCACCAGCTTCCAAGCCTGTTGACACAGACTATAAGCGTCACATCAGGAAGTTAAATCAAGCACGTCTACAAAGGGAGGCGAGCACGTCTACATCGGGATCGAGCAAACAAGAAGCAGCTGCCAAAAAATGCGGGAAAACCATTCCCCGGCTGGGAGAACAGGCGGCGCAATCGATCCCCTCGCTTGTTGTGCCAACAACGGTGACAATCTGGCGCCCCAATATTATTGTGGGCAAGCGATTGCATGTTCGAGGTGGGAAATGTGGTAATAACGGAGGAGCATATAATGCAGGCTGAAGTTCTCAACATCACTGTTGGAAAACTCCTCGAGATCGAGCCCATGCCTTTGCTTAGAGAGGATGAAGTAAAACGGCAATATGTCCGGGGCCAACCTTTGGTCGCGCCAGACAAGGTCAAGAACCTCCCAACGAGAATATATGAATTGCATCAATGGTACATGAACATGACCAAGATTTCAGATCGAGTGTCCCTCATGGTGAATGTCAAGGAGGACCATTACTACCATGAGAAAGCTGGGTCCGTTGAGTATTTAGAACTGTTTCAGTTATACAATAAGGAAGCACTCGACAAATCTATAAATCGGTTGCTATTATGCGTAAGTGATTTCTTTCTATAATTTAAGTCTCAAGCTAGCTGTAGTGATCCTTTTGAGATCAATCATTACCTGTAATTATCCTAACTATATTCTTTTACGTGGTATTATGCAGGATGAAGATATATGAAATGAGAAAAGGTGGGCGCTATGGCATTGGGTTCATTGACCCAAACACCGTTAATGAATTCACATGGAAGATAAGTGAGCGTTATGCAAAGGAAGTAGAGGACAGCATGCTAGAGTTCTTGAAGCGCCTCAAATACAATGAAGATATACTACTTCCTTACCACTTTGGGTGAGTCACCTTGTCTTGTACTACAAATTCTCTGTTTTTGCCTACTAGCTATAGCTACATGTTTTTGCTAACATATGCCCGCTTAATTAAGACATGTAAGCGTGTGTGCATATGCAGATTTCACTGGGTCTTGTGTATCATTAAAGTTGGCCTTGAACAGTTGAAATCTTGGACTCACTAGTCTAAAAAACTGACTTTAACATCTTGTATGGGATAGTCAATAGATAATTTCAATCATTATTAACTATATATCTCGGCCTATTTAGTTCGTCATTTCATGATATGAACTATTTAATAACCCTTTATTCATTTTCTTTGTCGGTGGTAGGGCTTGGGCAAGATTCATCAGCGTCACGCCCGGTGAATGGAAACAAAAGCTTGAATGGTTTCGACCCAAGGTAAGTAATTAAGTAGTACTAGCTAGCTAGCTAGCTAGCTGCCATCTCTTTAATTATCATGCTTGATTAATTTTTATCTGATCAAATTCCATTCTCGTAAAGGCCTGAAGCGGTAGCAGGGTGCTGATCTGTGTGCATTCTGCGTTTGCGAGAATATTCGCATGATGGCGTCCGAAAGGAGCAGATCTCAAAGACAGCAATGGGTACGCTTGTCAGAACACTATTCACAATTTTTACACCATTATCGATATCTAGCTAGTCACACAACTAATACACATGCATATTGATCTCCTTCTTAACAGTTCAAAGAGGTGCGGGAGAAGCTCATAGAAGCGGAGTAGCGTAGAAGCACTTCAAGAGGAAATAGCGGGATTTTTGCTCGACGAGGTCATAAATCCGAATGGAGAATTCTATTACCCGCTACCGCCCCAATGAAAACCACTTTCAATTGTCATCGTGCTCCGAAGGCACCAATTAGACTGGCTCCGAAGGCAACATTCATATGTAGGAGAAATTGTATATATCTGTACATGTGTGTATGTGTGAATTAATTAATATGGTGGTTTAATTTGTGAGACATTGATGTGATATATATATATGCATGATTGGTTCTACTAGAAATATATATATATATATATATATATATATATATATATATATATATATATATATATATATATATATATATATATATATATGCATAACGTGTACAATGTGTAGTATCGTAAAATACCAGCAAGCGAAAAAGAATTAAAATGGAAACACAAAATTAAATGAAAAGAAATCATAAAACTAAAACCCACCAAACCTTATAGTACGGTTGGTGTTACCAACGGTACTAAAGGCCTCGAGCCGCCGGCGCTAGCTAGTGCCACGTGGTGGCTCTTTAGCACCGGTTCGTGCTGAACCGGTGCTAAAAGAAGACCTTTAGTGACCACTAATTAATGCCGGTTATGTAACCGGCACTATAGGGCCTTACGAACCGGTGCTAATGCCTGGTTCTGCACTAGTGATAAAGTGAATGTTTCTTTTTGAAGCTACTGTTCATGGTGATTAAATAATGATGATAAAAATAGTGGTAATGACTATATATATATGGGTCTATTATGATAACACCATTAAGACCTTATTCTACACCTCAAAACCTTATTCTGCTAACACCGATCAGACGCGCAGCCCCGAAGAAAAAACCCAACCCCCACCTTATCCATTCTTAAAACTAGCCCAATCCTCTCTCTCTTACCGTGCTCCCCACCTCCCGCCCCGCCTTCCACACCGCACCTTCGCCCCGCCGTCCCGCCTCCCGCCCCACGCCGCCGCCCCGCCTCCCAGCCCGTGCTTTGGCGCCACCGCCACGCCTCAGTCCAGCGCTGCCGCCCGCCTCCTACCCGTGCCTTTGCACTGCCACCCGCCTCCGTCCCGCGCCGCCGCCCGCCCGTCCGCCGCCCATCTGGCGCCCACCTCCCACCCGCGCCATCGCCCGCCTCCCTTCCTCGCCGCTGCACCTCCGCCCGCGTCGGCTACCTTCCCCGCCGCGCCACCACATCCCATCGGCCGCCCAGAATCGCTACAATGCCGGCCGCTCCGCGCCGTTGCGGATCCAACCAGGCCCGAGGGAGGAGATCAGCCGGCTCTCTTCCTCCTCTCCAGCGAGGCCTGGGCGCCCCCTCCTACGGCACGGACCAGCCACCCCGGATCCCAACCCTCGCCGCCACCACCTCCGCTCTACACCGCGGGTGGATCCGGGCCACCACTGCCGGCGTCGTGCCCCTGGGTTCACTATCGGACTCCCCTCTACCTTTCTCTGAACTGCACAGCACGGAGTGCGGGCGACTGTGGCGTGCAGTGCAGCTCGGCCCCCGCCCCGGTGTGTGGGCACCCTCACGTACAACATCGGTGGGCTGGAGGTCCGACATCTCCCTGGCCCCCTCTTCCCAGGCCAGATCCGCCCGTTCTCGAGGTGTGACTCCGACGCCGACGATCTGCATCGCCCATTCCCTGCTCACTGATTTGGTTGCCTATGGCTGTGTGTCGTGCATCGCCGTGCCCCGAATGACAAGATGTGTGTGAAGGAAATATGCCCTAGAGGCAATAATAAAGTTATTATTTATTTCCTCATATCATGATAAATGTTTATTATTCATGCTAGAATTGTATTAACCGGAAACATGATACATGTGTGAATACATAGACAAACATAGTCACTAGTATGCCTCTACTTGACTAGCTCATTAGTCAAAGATGGTTATGTTTCCTAACCATAGACATGTGTTGTCATTTGATTAATGGGATCACATCATTAGGAGAATGATGTGATTGACATGACCCATCCGTTAGCTTAGCACTTGATCGTTTAGTATTCGCTATTGCTTCCTTCATGACTTATACATGTTCACGTAACTATGAGAATTGTGTAAATCCGTTTACGGAGGAACACTTTGGGTACTACCAAGCGTCACAAGCGTAATCGGGTGATTATAAAGGAGTACTACAGGTGTCTCCAAAGGTACATGTTGAGTTAGTATAATTCGAGATTAGGTTTTGTCACTCCGATTGTCGGAGAGGTATCTCTGGGCCCTCTCGGTAATGCTCATCACATAAGCCTTGCAAGCATATAACTAATGAGTTAGTTATGAGATGAAGTATTACAGAACGAGTAAAGAGACTTGTCGGTAACAATATTGAACTAGGTATTGGATACCGACGATCAAATCTCGGACAAGTAACATACCGATGACAAAGGGAACAACGTATGCTGTTATGCGGTTTGACCGATAAAGATCTTCGCAGAATATGTATGAACAAATATGGGCATCCAGGTCCCGCTATTGGTTATTGACCAGAGACATGTCTCGGTCATGTCTCCATCGTTCTCGAACCGTAGGGTCCGCACGCTTAAGGTTTCGATGACAGTTATATTATGAGTTTATGTATTTTGATGTACCGAAGTTTGTTCGGAGTCCCGGGTGATCACGGACATGACGAGGAGTCTCGAAATGGTCGAGACATAAAGATTGATATATTGGACGGATATATTTGGACACGGAAAGGTTCGGAAGAGTTTGGAGCTCCGGAGGTTACGGAACCCCGGGAGGTATATGGGCCTTATTGGGCCCATGTAGGAGGAAGGAGAAGGATCAAGGGAGGGGGCGCGCCTCCCAAGCCCAATCCGATTGGGGAGGGGCGGCCCCCTTTCCTTTCTCCTTCCCCTCTTCCTTTCCTACTACTAGTACTACTTCCTAATACTAGTACTCCTTCCTTCCCCTCCAAATAAGATAAGGAAGAGAGGAAACCTACTTGGAGTAGGTTTCCCTCCTATGGCGCCCCCTTGGGCCGCCACCTCCTCCCTCCCTCCTTTATATACGGGGTAGGGGCACCCTAGAGCACACAAGTTGATCATTGATCGTTCCTTAGCCGTGTGCGGTGCCCCCCTCCACGATATTACACCTCGGTCATATTGTAGCAGTGCTTAGGCGAAGCGCTGCGACAGGAGAACATCAAGATAGTCACCACGCCGTCGTGCTGACGGAACTCCCCCTCAGAGCCTCTACTGGATTGGAGATCAAGGGTGCGTCATCGAGCTGTACGTGTGTCAAGAACTCGGAGGTGCCGGAGTAATGGTGCTTGGATCGGTCGGACTGGGAGGGCGTCGACTACTTCCTCTCGCTGCGTCAGCGCTTCGCTTCGGTCTCACGAGTGCGTAGACAACACTCTCCCCTCGTTGCTATGTCATCACCATGATCTTGCGTGTGTGTAGGAAATTTTTTGAAATTACTACGTTCCCCAACAGTGGCATCCGAGCCTAGGTTTTTTGTGGTTTGATGTTATATGCACGAGTAGAACACAAGTGAGTTGTGGACGATATAAGTCATACTGCCTACCAGCATGTCATACTTTGGTTCAGCGGTATTGTTGGATGAAGCGGCCCAGACCGACATTACGCGTACGCTTACGCGAGACTGGTTTTACCGCCGTTCTTTGCACACAGGTGACTAGCGGGTGTCAGTTTCTCCAACTTTAGTTGAACCGAGTGTGGCTATGCCCGGTCCTTGTGAAGGTTAAAACGGAGTCTATTTGACAAACTATCGTTGTGGTTTTGATGCGTAGGTGAGATTGGTTCTTGCTTAAGCCCGTAGCAGCCACGTAAAATTTGCAACAACAAAGTAGAGGACGTCTAACTTATTTTTGCAGGGCATGTAGTGATGTGATATGGTCAAGACGTGATGCTATATTTTATTGTATGAGATGATCATGTTTTGTAACCGAAGTTATCGGCAACTGGCAGGAGCCATATGGTTGTCGCTTTATTGTATGAAATGCAACGCATACTGTAATTGCTTTACTTTATCACTAAGCGGTAGCGATAGTCGTAGAAGCAATAGATGGCGTAACGACAACGATGCTACGATGGAGATCAAGGTGTCGCGCCGGTGACGATGGCGATCATGACGGTGCTTCGAAGATGGAGCTCACAAGCACAAGATGATGATGGCCATATCATATCACTTATATTGATTGCATGTGATGTTTATCCTTTATGCATCTTATCTTGCTTTGATTGACGGTAGCATTTTAAGATGATCTCTCACTAATTATCAAGAAGTGTTCTCCCTTAGTATGCACCGTTGCGAAAGTTCTTCGTGCTGAGACACCACGTGATGATCGGGTGTGATAGGCTCTACGTTCAAATACAACGGGTGCAAAACAGTTGCACACGCGGAATACTCAGGTTATACTTGACGAGCCTAGCATATACAGATATGGCCTCGGAACACGAGACTGAAAGGTCGAGCGTGAATCATATAGTAGATATGATCAACATAGAGATGTTCACCATTGAAACTACTCCATCTCACGTGATGATCGGACATGGTTTAGTTGATTTGGATCACGTAATCACTTAGATGACTAGAGAGATGTCTGTCTAAGTGGGAGTTCTTTAGTAATATGATTAATTGAACTTAAATTTATCATGAACTTAGTACCTGATAGTATTTTGCTTGTCTATGTTTGTTTGTAGATAGATGGCTCGTGCTGTTGTTCCGTTGAATTTTAATGCGTTCCTTGAGAAAGCAAAGTTGAAAGATGATGGTAGCAATTACGGATCTGGGTCCGTAACTCGAGGATTATCCTCATTGCTGCACTGAGAAGAGTTACGTCTGGAAGCACCGCTGGGTGCGAGCCTCTTGCTGATGCAACCGAGCGGCGTTAAGAACGTCTGGCGAGCAAAGCTGATGACTACTCTATAGTTCGGTGTCCATGCTTTACGGCTTAGAACGGGTCTTCAATGACGTTTTGAGCGTCATGGAGCATATGAGATGTTCAGGAGTTGAAGTTAATATTTCAAGCAAATGCCGGATTGAGAGATATGAAGTCTCCAATAAGTTCTACAGCTGCAAGATGGAGGAGAATAGTTTTGTCGGTGAGCATATACTCAAAATGTGCGGGTATAATAATCACTTGATTCAAGCGGGAGTTAATCTTCCGGATGATAGCGTCATTGATGAATTCTCCAATCACGCCACCAAGCTACAAGAGCTTTGTGATGAACTATAATATGCAAGGGATGAGCAAGACTATTCCGAGCTCTTCGCGATGCTTTGAAAGCATGGAGGTAGAAATCAAAAAGGAGCATCAAGTGTTGATGGTCAACAAGACCACTGGTTTCAAGAAAAGGGCAAAGGGAAGAAGAAGGAACTTCAAAAGAACAGCAAACAAGTTGCTGCTCAAGAGAAGAAACCCAAGTCGGACCTAAGCTCTGGCCGAGTGCTTCTCTTGCAAGCGATTTGGACACTAGAAGCGGAACTGCCCCAAGTATTTGGCGGATAAGAAGGATGGCAAAGTGAACAAAGGTATATGTGATATACATGTTATTGATGTGTACCTTACTAATGCTCGCAGTAGCACTGGTATTTGATCTTGGTTACATTGCTAACATTTGCAACTCGAAACAGGGACTATGGATTAAGCGAAGATTAGCTAAGGACGAGGTGACGATGCGCGTGGGAAATGGTTCCAAAGTCAATGTGATCGCGGTCGGCACGCAACCTCTACATCTACCATCGGGATTAGTTTTAGACCTGAATAATTGTTATTTGGTGCCTGCGTTGAGCATGAACATTATATCTGGATCTTGTTTGATGCGAGACGGTTCTTCATTTAAATCAGAGAATAATGGTTGTTCTATTTATATGAGTAATATCTTTTATGGTCATGCACCCTTGAAGAGTGGTCTATTTTATTGAATCTCGATAGTAGTGATACACATATTCATAATGTTGAAGCCAAAAGATGCAGAGTTGATAATGATAGTGCAACATATTTGTGGCACTTGCCGTTTAGGTCATATCGATGTAAACGCATGAAGAAACTCCATCTTGATGGACTTCGGAATCACTTGATTATGAATCACTTGGTACTTGCGAACCGTGCCTTATGGGCAAGATGACCAAAACACCGTTCTCCGGATCTATGGAGAGAGCAACAGATTTGTTGGAAATCATACATCTGAGATGTATGTGGCCCGATGAATGTTGAGGCTCGTGGCGGATATCGTTATTTTCTCACCTTCACAGATGATTTGAGCAGATATGGGTATATCTACTTGATGAAGCACAAGTCTGAAACATTTGAAAAGTTCAAGGAATTTCAGAGTGAAGTATAAAATCATCGTAACAAGAAAATAAAGTTTCTACGATCTGATCGTGGAGGAGAATATTTTTGTTACGAGTTTGGTTTACATTTGAAACAATGTGGAATAGTTTAGCAACTCCATACCGGAACACCACAGCGAAATGGTGTGTCCGAACGTCGTGTCGTACTTTACTTGATATGGTGCGATCTATGATGTCTCTTACCGATTTACCGCTATCGTTTTGGGGTTATGCTTTAGAGACGGCCACATTCACGTTAAATAGGGCACCATCAAAATCCGTTGAGACGACGCCTTATGAACTGTGGTTTGGCAAGAAACCAAAGTTGTCGTTTCTCAAAGTTTGGGGTTGCGATGCTTATGTGAAGAAACTTCAACCAGATAAGCTCGAACCCAAATCGGAGAAATGTGTCTTCATAGGATACCCAAAGGAGACTATTGGGTACACCTTCTATCACAGATCTGAGGGCAAGATTTTCGTTGCTAAAGTCGGATCCTTTCTAGAGAAGGAGTTTCTCTCGAAAGAAGTGAGTGGGAGGAAAGTAGAACTTGATGAGATAACTGTATCTACTCCCTTATTGGAAAGTAGTTCATCACAAGAACCGGTTCTGTGACGACTACACCAATTAGTGAGGAAGCTAATGATATTGATCATGAAACTTGAGATCAAGTTTCTCTTGAACCTCGTGAGGTCTACGAGTAAGATCTGCACGAGTGGTGCGGAAATCCTATTCGGAAGTCATGTTACTTGACCATGATGAACCTACGAACTATGAGGAAGCGATGATGAGCCCAGATTCCATAAAATGGCTAGAGGCCATGAAATCTGAGATAGGATCCATGTATGAAAACAAAGTATGGACTTTGGTTGACTTGCCCGATGATCGGCAAGCCATTGAGAATAAATGGATCTTTAAGAAGAAGACTGACGCTGATGGTAATGTTACTGTCTACAAAGGTCGACTTGTTGCAAAAGGTTTTCGACAAGTTCAAGGGGTTGACTACGATGAGATTTTCTCACCCGTAGCGATGCTTAAGTCTGTCCGAATCATGTTGGCTATTGCTGCATTTCATGATTATGAAATTTGGCAAATGGATGTCAAGACTGCATTCTTGAATGGATTTCTAGAAGAAGAGTTGTATATGATGCAGCTGAAGGTTTTGTTGATCCAAAAGGTCTTGACAAAGTGTGCAAGCTCCAGCGTTCCATTTATGGACTGGTGCAAGCATCTCGGAGTTGGAATAAGCGCTTTGACGGTGTGATCAAAGCATATGGTTTTATCTGAGACTTTTGGAGAAGCCTGTATTTACAAGAAAGTGAGTGGGAGCTCTGTAGCATTTCTAGTTTTATATGTTGATGACATATTATTAATTGGAAATGATATAGAATTTCTGGATAGCATAAAGGGATACTTGAATAAAAGTTTTTCAATGAAAGACCTCGGTGAAGCTGCTTACATATTGGGCATCAAGATCTATAGAGATAGATCAAGGCGCTTAATAGGACTTTCACAAAGCACATACCTTGACAAAATTTTGAAAAAGTTCAAAATGGATCAGGCAAAGAAAGGATTCTTGCCTGTGCTACAAGGTGTGAAGTTGAGTCAAACTCAATGCCCGACCACAGCAGAAGATAGAGAGAAAATGAAAGATGTTCCCCATGCTTCAGCCATAGGCTCTACCATGTATGCAATGTTGTGTACAAGACCTGACGTATGCTTAGCAATAAGCTTGGCAGGTAGGTACCAAAGTAATCCAGAGTGGTTCCTTTGGACAGCGGTCAAGAACATCCTAAAATACGAAAAGGACTAAGGATATGTTTTCGTATATGGAGGTGACAAAGAGCTAGTCGTAAATGGTTACGTCGATGCAAGCTTTGACACGATCCGGACGATTCTAAATCGCAGACCGGATCGTGTTTATATTAAGCGGTGGAGCTGTAAGTTGGTGCAGTTCAAAACAAAGCGTCGTGGCGGGATCTACATGTGAAGCGGAGTACATAGCTGCTTACAAGCGGCGAATGAAGGAGTCTGGATGAAGGAGTTCATTTCGATCTAGGTGTCATACCTAGTGCATCGGGACCAATGAAGATCTTCGTGACAATCTTGGTGCAATTGCCTTGGCAAAGTAATTCAGATTTCACAAGAGGACCAAGCACATCAAGAGACGCTTCAATTCCATAAGGGACCAAGTCCAAGTGGGAGACATAGAGATTTGCAAGATACATACGGATCTGAATGTTGCAGACCCGTTGACTAAGCCTCTCTCACGAGCAAAACATCATCAGCACCAAGACTCCATGGGTGTTAGAATCATTACTGTGTAATCTAGATTATTGACTCTAGTGCAAGTGGGAGACTGAAGGAAATATGCCCTAGAGGCAATAATAAAGTTATTATTTATTTCCTCATATCATGATAAATGTTTATTATTCATGCTAGAATTGTATTAATCGGAAACATGATACATGTGTGAATACATAGACAAACATATAGTCACTAGTATGCCTCTACTTGACTAGCTCATTAGTCAAAGATGGTTATGTTTCCTAACCATAGACATGTGTTGTCATTTGATTAATGGGATCACATCATTAGGAGAATGATGTGATTGACATGACCCATCCGTTAGCTTAGCACTTGATCGTTTAGTATTCTCGCTATTGCTTCCTTCATGACTTATACATGTTCTGTAACTATGAGAATTGTGTAACTCCGTTTACGGAGGAACACTTTGGTACTACCAAGCGTCACAGCGTAAGCTGGGTGATTATAAAGGAGTACTACAGGTGTCTCCAAAGGTACATGTTGAGTTAGTATAATTCGAGATTAGGTTTTGTCACTCCGATTGTCGGAGAGGTATCTCTGGGCCCTCTCGGTAATGCTCATCACATAAGCCTTGCAAGCATATAACTAATGAGTTAGTTATGAGATGAAGTATTACAGAACAAGTAAAGAGACTTGTCGGTAACGAGATTGAACTAGGTATTGGATACCGACGATCAAATCTCGGACAAGTAACATACCGATGACAAAGTGAACAACGTATGCTGTTACGCGGTTTGACCGATAAAGATCTTCGCAGAATATGTAGGAACAAATATGGGCATCCAGGTCCCGCTATTGGTTATTGACCAGAGACATGTCTCGGTCATGTCTACATCGTTCTCGAACCGTAGGGTCCGCACGCAAGGTTTCGATGGCGGTTATATTATGAGTTTATGTATTTTGATGTACGAAGTTTGTTGAGTCCGGATGTGATCACGGACATGACGAGGAGTCTCGAAATGGTCGAGACATAAAGATTGATATATTGGACGGATATATTTGGACACGGAAAGGTTCGGAAGAGTTTGGAGCTCGGGAGGTTACGGAACCCCGGGAGGTATATGGGCCTTATTGGGCCCATGTAGGAGGAAGGAGAAGGAGCAAGGGAGGGCGCCCCAAGCCCAATCCGATTGGGGAGGGGGCGGCCCCCCCTTTCTCCTTCCCCTCTTCCTTTCCTACTACTAGTACTACTTCCTAATACTAGTACTCCTTCCTTCCCCCTCCAAATAAGATAAGGAAAAGAGAGGGAAACCTCCCTATGGCGCGGCCCCCCTTGGGCCGGCCACCTCCTCCCTCCCTCCTTTTTATACGGGGGTAGGGGGCACCCTAGAGCACACAAGTTGATCATTGATCGTTCCTTAGCCGTGTGCGGTGCCCCCCACCACGATATTACACCTCGGTCATATTGTAGCAGTGCTTAGGCGAAGCCTGCGGCAGAGAACATCAAGATAGTCACCGCCGTCATCTTGTGGAACTCCCCTCGAGCCTCTCTGGATTGGAGATCAGGGTGCGTCATCGAGCTGTCACGTGTGTCAAGAACTCGGAGGTGCGAATGCGGTGCTTGGATCGGTCGGACCGGGAGGACGTCGACTACTTCCTCTATGCTGCGTCAGCGCTTCCGCTTCGGTCTACGAGGGTACGTATTCAACACTCTCCCCTCGTTGCTATGTCATCACCATGATCTTGCGTGTGCGTAGGAATTTTTTTGAAATTACTACGTTCCACAATAGTGTGGCAGCTACGAGCGTCCAGTACAGCCAGCGTCGGTGTGCAGTGCGGCCAACCACAACATGCAGTTGGGCATACGACGGCGTGCAGTTCGGTGACCCTCCCACGCGCCACAACAACCTCGAGTAGCAGCGCGGCTGGGAGTGGGCTGCGGTAACCATGAGTAGCTACATCTCTTCTTGGACAAACTTCTTCAAAAAGGTTGCCGTTCTCATTCCTTTTATTTGCAGTTGCTTGCAGTTTGGCGCACATGGACGAGCAGCTAGCTTATTTGTGTTCTCGGGCAATCTACGTCTCAGTGCAGTTAAGTTTCAGGTTGGCAGCCCCAATTCGTTTTGCCAGGCCATTTACAGTTCCTCGGCGGGCAGACTTGTAATGCGTGTGTGCCATGTAGTAACCCCACGAGGGTTATATTGTAATTTTTTGTCAGAGTTTGTTTCTGCAAAATTGCGGTGATCATCTGCAGATGAGTTCATCTAGGAGCAGTCATATGAACTCCCGTAGAGGTTCATCTAGGAGATGTACTTATTATAGTTTGTTTGAAATTATGAGGGACAAAAAAAGAATTAACTTGTTGCAAACCTTATGCTCACTGAGAAAACCACACGTCCACTGTGTATAAACACATGATGGACACATGAAGCGCTTAAAATGTATGCAATTAGAAAGTTTGTGTTTTTGAGAGGTTCACTTTTTCAATACCCAGGCGCCATGCAGTCCATATTCACATTTTATTACAAAAAATAAAAAAATGCAGTTCATTCGGTTTGTCTCACAGCCCAGATTGACGTCAATCGAAGCTCACAAAAAAATGTGTTAGAGAACTCCAAAAAATAAGTTCACTTAGGTGCGCTAAAAAAACTTCACTTCATCAAGGCAACTCATTTAGTTTAAAGTATATTTTTAGAACATGATATAGAAAACATGATGTGGTTCACTAAAGACTCGGTCCTGCTGTTCTGATGCGTTTATCTGAAATGTTTCCTGATGCATTTATCAAATAGTTTGGAAATGAGAGAAAACTCTTTTGTTCTTCACTTGGTAAATGAGAGGAAAAAACATCTCAAAGAATTTCACTTCTTTTTTGATGTAGTTCACTTGCTCAGTCGTTGTTTCACTTATGTAGTGTTACTCTCAAAAATTTGAAGTACAGATAATTGTTACAGAAATGACAAACCAAACTATGCTGTTCATTTCTCGACTGTGTTGTGGTTCACTTACACCTGGTGTGAAGTGCTGACCACTTCCTCACCTGAGAAAATTTACGCCTGACACAAGAAATCATGAAGTTCACCTGACTGCTTGATGCAGTGCGGTTTTTAGTTTGAAGCTGTGCGTTCTTCTGTCCGATGCAGTACAGACGACGATTTTGGTCTCGCAAAAAACAGAGTATTCGTTTTTCGGTAAAATCAAAAATGCTTTTAAACCGTAAGGAATCAGAGAGAGTGTTCTACATGAAAAAGTTGCGCCTCATCGATATCTTTCCAACGTCATATAATTTGAATCATTTCGACCAGCGGTTTGTCAAAATTTTGCGAAAAACAGCCGCTGCCTCTCGTCGTCAGCCGCACGATTTTTAAAATTAACTAAAAACTATGAGGAATCTCAAAACCATTTCAACACATGAAAGTTGCGCCTCGTCCGTAGCATTCCAATGGCGTATCATATGCCTCGGTTGAACAAACGGTTCATAAACTGAAGCGAAAACAATACTGAAAATTTGAATTTTTTTGAAAAACAGAGTTCCGCGATTTAGTAAATTTGAAACGAATTAGAGAAAATAGTAGATACGAAAAATATGCGCCTCGACGATATCTTTCCAACGGTTATCATTTGCTTCGTTCCGACAAGCGGTTTAGAAGAAATCATGAAAAACGCTCGCTGCTACTCGTCATGGGCCGCACCATTTTCAAAACTGCTCTTAAACCGTGTGGAATCTCGAAAAGTGTTGAACATATCAAAGTTGCGCCTAATCCATAGCTTTCCAACTGTATATTACACGCCTCATTCCGATAAACAGTTAAAAAATTAGGGCGAAAACAGTACCAAAAAAACAATGCGTGCATTTTTTCCGACGAGAAGTTCACTCGTGTGAATACTGCAACACACTAGGTTCAAAGAATGACGTGCATCTACGTTGAGCATGCAGTGCGGAAGTGTTATCAGAATAGTTATTCTCCTAATATTAGCAGAATAGACCGAATATGACAATTTTTTCCTACAAACAGGTGTAGTTACTCCCATTTTTGTTTAATACGTTTTATGTAGTATCTATCATATTGCAGTATATCTACGTGTAGTATGTAGTATATATAAACATGTTTTGATAGTATATATACTACTTTTTAGGTAGTATGTATTATATTTTGAGCATACTCTTTTTTACGTACAAATATGTACGTATTTCACAAATATGATAAAAACATAAGCTCACATGCAACTTTTGCAAATAACTCGCTTTGGAATATCTTTGATATAGTATATGAACATACTAAAATGATAAATTAGTATATATACTACCACAGGGTAGTATATAAGAAATGGATGTAACTACACCCGGTAGTAGGATGCATCTTTCCTATATATATATATATATATATATATATATATATATATATATATATATATATATATATATATATATATATATATATATATAGAGAGAGTAAAATTCACGTAGAAATAGTAAGAGAACTAAATTGATTACCATCAACATGCAACTATGCTCCGTCTCGTCAGGTACTCCCTCCACTTGCCAGTAAAGTTAGTTGTAAAAATAGTAATGAGATTAAACTGGTTACCATCAGCAGGCACATGTGCGCCGCCTCGCATATGTCTCTACTAGTAAAATTCGTGCTAAGCATAGTGACAACATTAAAATGGTTACCGGATGCATGCACAAGGCCACCTCTCCACAAACGTGTGTCTAATTCATCTAGTAAAATTCTTAAGTACTACCTCCGTCCTGGTTTATAGGTCCCTTTTATAGTTTGTGTCAAATTTTGACTAAAGATTTAACTAACAAAATGTTAATGCATGTTAAGAAAAATTATTTCATTGGATTCGTATCTGAACATAGTTTTCAAAAATATAATGTTTGGTGACATGTGTGAACATTTTGTTAGTTTAATCTATGGTAATTAAACCGGAGTGAACAAACATTGAAAACAGATGAAATATTAGTGAATTGTGGATTCAAACAATAACCAAAACATGCAAAAGGGAATGCATGAAAAATAATGAAAATATGTAAAATTGCGATGACATGGAAATGATATCGTATAGAAAATATGTGAAAAGAACACTTTTAAAGCCAAGCCCAACCATGAAAGATAATTTAACAAAATGATATGTAGCTTACTTGAAAACTCTAAAAATAGAAATGAAACCTGAATGGAATAGTATTGAAATCCAGAATTAAAAATAGTGAAAAAAGTAATGAAAAAAATAATTTAACATGTAAAAATAAGACGAAATACACATGTAATAATTCTAAGTAAGTTCCGATATGGTTTGATAATTTGAAAAAAATAAATGTGTTTAAAATTTATTTTGTTTTGAATATTTACATATTGTGAATACTTATATCCAAATGGTTTGTCAATCGGATATTTGGTTAAAAAGATATAACTGGTACAAACTATATAATCAAACTCAAAAGCGTTGGTCGGTCGGATGTAACTCTGTTGTTGGATGGTTGAAATGATGTCATACAAACATTGACTACAAACATACCCACTAGAAATAGCATTGTTACTAAATTGCATACATGCAGTTTAAGAATCAAGTTTACATGACTATATTATTAAAGGGAAAAGTTTCCCACCAGTAGGAAATTATATTTCTCGACTTAGTTTCTGCCCCCATAAATATGTATGCTTTGTGTTTTTTTTTCTCTATTGAATTGAAAAAATTGTGGGATTATTTGACCAGGGCTGTATCTGTTGTAACACTTCTATTTTTCTTGATTACTATTCATAATCTAAAGGTTGCAACTTAATTAAACATCTTTAACATGCTCCTTCTGTTCCCTACCGATCTTTAACATGCTCCTTCTGTTCTCATCTCGTCTCGACTGTGCCACTGGATAATTTGCCTTTCTGGTCTCTAAACTCTAACATATTTGATAGCTACAGAAAAGTGTAGGTCACCTATCAGAGCTTGATACTACCCGGTTGAAGACTGAGCATCAATATATATGCACGCAACTGAGCAATTAATTAACAATGGATATGCATGGCTGAATATTGTTGAGCCCATGTGACCAACGAGCAAGTACATTGCATACTGAAGCCATAACTTGGAAAAGAATGAGATGAACATAATTGGCAGTGTTGTACTGTTGGATCGTGTTATTAAGCCCACTTGCGACTCGACGCCCTGCCGCCACCCAGGCCTTACTCCTCCATGTCGGAGTCCACGACTAGTCCATCTTCAGTGGGCGTGAGATCGATGATGGACGTGGACGGGCTAGCCTCGTCGTTATACCGACGTCAACGAAGCGTGATTGGCAGCGGGAACACCACGGAGCTGCTATTCTCATTTGCGATCGTTGGTGTGCCAGGGCCACTGCCTCATCTGACTGTGTCCCGACCGCATTGCAGGCGGCGCAATCGAGCGCGGCCTCATACAACGCCCACGGCTTTCTCATTCGCGAGCTCATCGTAGATTGGCCCTTCGTCAGCCGGTGCTTCTTGAGGAGGGAGAGGTTATCCTGCTGCTTAAACCCGGGTAAACGTCGGGCCGGGCCGGGTTTCGGGCCGGGCCGGGTTTCGGGCCGGGCTTGTAAAAGCCCGACCTTCATTTCTCAAGCCCGAGCCCGGCCTGAAGCCCGAAATACTCCCTGTTTTCAAGCCCGAGCCCGGCCCGAAATCAAGCCCGAAGCCCGAAAGCCCGGCCCGAACGCTGTTTTTTAGTGTACGCATGTGCAAGCCCGGCCCGAAGCCCGAAAACCCGGCCCGAAATACGGAAAAAATGAAGCCCGAGCCCGGCCCGAACTATCTTTCGGGCTGCAAAACAAGGCCCGAGCCCGGCCCGAACGTCAAGCCCGACCCGGCCCGGCCAGGGTTTTTCGGGCCGGGTCGTCGGGCCGGGCTGCCCATGCCCGGGTTTACTGCTGCTCCTCCTACTCCTGCCGGAACGCCGACACTGGCTGTGGCGCCTGCTACTCCTCCGCCATGGTGGTGTTGAGGTTCACCTGCGCCTACTCCATGGTCAAGCCGACATGGAACGATGCATGCAGTGGCACCGACTCGTCGTCTGAGGCCATCTCCATCGTCAAATCATCATCAGGGACCTCTGAGTAGTTGGCGGCAAGCCTTCCTCTGTCTGCCTCACACGACGTCCCTGCCAAGTGGCCACAAGGGTGGCTAGCTCATGCTTCTGCTCTGTTGAGAGACTCTGACAACACGTTAAAGCTCACCGTCATGGCAGAGGTGGTGCACAGAAGAGGATGTGAAGCGGGACGTGGTGTGGTGTGGTTTGTGCTGCGCATTGCCTCGTTTAAATAGCGGATGCCGGCCAGGAGAAGTGCGGGGTGTGTCGATATAGATGCCGAAGTTGGATTCTCGTCCAACATGCCTGTTAAATGTCGGCAGACGGACGAATGGGCAGCCCCTTTGATGAACGAACGGGCAACCTGTTTGAATGCAATCGATATTCGTCTCGTACCATCTAGCCATGTCACTCGAGTATTGAACAGACGCGGACAACAGAATGCAGCACGGGCGACTCGCTCGGCCGTTGCGTTGCTTTAATGAGCAACAACCGCTTCGCCCAAGCGCGGGAGACAGCTTTGGATGGGTCCGGGCTGTCCATCGCGTGCGTGGCAGCGGTCTGAAAGTTCGCATAGGCCTAGGGTTTGCCTGCAGGTTGTATGAAAACACACGTTACGCCAGATCCACGGACCGATTTGGTACTGCACTAGCTGGCGAAATGATTTCGGACAGCTTGGACCAGATGTTCGAGATGCCCTTAGTCGGTATCAACATTAGTGTGTTCTATGTGCATCTATGTTACTCCCTTCGACCATATTATTTGTGTTAGATTTGTCATAAAATGATAAGGTGCATACTGTGTTTCTCTTTACATCTCTCGCGTCGAAAAAAAGACACACACACATCTCGACCGGGATCGTCCATACGCGGGACGCACAGGTGTATATATATCAGTCAACACTCCTTGCACACAACGTTGCGTCGGGTTCCAACCAGTTTACAGGTAGGCTATTTCATTCAGACATCAAGGCATTGTCACTGATTGTTAAATATATTGTGCATGTATATTGTGTCGTAGGCCCATCTTCTAGTTTTCCTGTATAGTTGAGGTTGTGACCCCAACTTAGATGTCATAATATATACGTGCACAGTGCACCTATCAATGAAATTGTGTTGCACGGCCTAAACCTTGGCATCCACATGGTATCTATCGCAGGTCAACCCTAGCCCTACCCTAGCAGCCGCCGCGGCGCCCATCCTTGCGCCGCCGCCGCCGCCGCTAACCCCACCCGCCGCCGCCACTAACATGAATACTAGTATGTGTGTGTGTGTGTGTCTATATATTAGAGAATGGTTGTACCACTCTAGATAGATCAAGTATCGAAGTGATGGTTGGGTACCAGCCATTTGAATCATATTATTCCATCTGATGTACTTTAAACACACATTTTTTGCGTAAAAGATTTTACTAGTGGGCACTTTCAAGATGCTCCAACATACCTACCTGTTTATATGTAAGATATGTACTGAATTTGCATATTAGGTTGTTGACACTTGTTTGTCCAACTGGATATACAACTACTCACTGGTGGAAAAAAGGCCTTTGGTCGCGGTTCGCAACTGCCATTAGTCGCGGCTGCGCAACCGCGACCAAATAAGCGCGACTAAAGCCCCCCACCTTTAGTCGCGGCTGCTTAAGAACCGCGACTAACGGCCCGTCACGTGGGCGCCCAGTGACCGTCGGGCGGAGGACCTTTAGTCGCGGTTCTTCGCCAACCGCGACTAAAGGCCGCCGCAGGTTTAGGGTTTTAGCCCCCTAAACCTGTTTTCTGTTTAATTTGTATTGTTTTATTTCTTTTGTGCTTTATTTTAATTTTGAAGGAGTTTCATATATTCTACGGTACTACATACATGCATATGAATGTACAATTTCAAATAAATTTGAAATTAGAACCAAAAAGAATTCAAGAGGAATATACAATATATATTCAATATCATCGGATGACCATATACAATTTTGAACAAGTTTCCATACATGATTTAATCCATATAAAGTTCTCGTCCTCGTAATAGTGTTCTCCTTTAGGATGGAGGACTTCCTGCTGAACCATCCAGCTAGTTCCTCTTGAAGTGGTCGGAAGCGAGCTTCGGACTAAGCATCCACGGAGGTTATTCCTCTGAGCATTGGTATCACTCGGAACCCGCTCAGAGGTGTATCTCGGATCATCTCCTGAACATAGTATCCACATAGATTGGTCTCCGGTGGCTGAATATCCCCAGCATTCTTAGGCTTTAACCTTTTGAATTCTAGCTCTTTTTGAATTCACCGACCTTTGTATCTCTGAACCGTCTCCAAACCCTACGAGGCAAAGAAAATTAAATGAACAAGAGAGTTATTAGTTACTTGATATTAGGAAATGAGCGAAATAGGCCGATCGATATAGGCGCAAATGAATGAAAATAATTACTTCTGCAGCATTCTTCTCATGTCGCCCCAAAGCTTTGGATCCATATTGAGAGAGTCGTGGGCGAGACATTACGAGGTGTTAACTTTAATTACTAGCAGAATCCCGGTGGAACTGCGGACACGATACATGCACAAGATCGTCATGCATAACTCATCGATTAGCCGCCACATACCATGCATGGAGTAAACAAAAGAGAATGTGCTCAAGACAGAAACACTCACCCAAAATGGTAAGGAAATAGAATATCACTTTTGAGTTCCTGCTTTGTAAGAAACTGCCACAGGTCTGCCTCCACGTCGGCGGGGTGACGCTTCAACACATGTCCATTAACGATGTGTGGGTCAATGAACCCAACATCATGGATGTTCCTTACTCTGCATTCCTTAATCTTCATTCTGCATGTATAATAGCGGACACAACAATATAGTTAGGACATATATATAGTGCAGGCAATATGAGCGAGATGGGGTAGAAATTAATAAATCACTTACGAGCGTAGCAAGCGATGATAGATTTGTCGAGCTCGCAGATTGAAAAGCTGGAACAATTCACTCGGTGCAATTTGTACATAGTAATGTTTGAAGTGATGCTCATGTCTAACTTCCGCATAAATATATTCTTTGGCGTTTTTATTTTTATGTAACCCTTGTACCAATTCAGCAGACCTTTCATTTGGTCGGGTAGATCCTTTTCTCGCAGAGCTCGACGAGAGGCCCATTCTTGACATATGTAATTACTACCTCCTTCTTTGGCGCCTCATCAAGGCCTAATAGTTCACGAAGAGTAATACCTAAGTTGGCCGCTTGTTCTCGCTTTTCGTTCTGATCAATCCCTGTGTTGCCGCAGCTTGTATGATCTCGGGGCATCCGGACGAAGGCTTCCACTATAAGCGGGGCAATCGATTGTTTACTTTGTTCCCCGAGCTGGGCAACTTGTTTCCCGCTTTTTTTACTTTCGGCCTTCTCCCGCTCTTTGTTCTCCTTGAACATGAGTGCCTGCCTGCGAAGTTCACGTGCATAGTCGTTAGGCGATTCTTGCGGCTTGGGACGGTGTGCTCAAAATGACTTAGCCCACTTCTTTTGCTCATCGAAAATCTGGCTTGGGCTCGGGCTCTCTTTTCTTCTTGCAGTCCGCCTTCCATTTCTCCAAATCAGCGATCGCGGCGCGTCGACTTCCTCGGCACTCGTTCCCAAGGCCTTGTGGGGAGAGGCTTGATGATGGCTCGGTACCTTTGTGGTCTTAGGTACATAAGGGTCCGGGTTAATAATCCAGGACTATACCTTCTTTGCCGTAGGTGGATTGGGAGGCGGCGTCTGATCACCCGCCGGACGAGGACTGGGGGGCGGCGGATGATCACCCGCCGGACGTTGTGGACTGGGGGGCGGCGTCGGCTGATGTGACGGAGGTGTAGGTGAACCGCCACCACCACCACCACCACCACCACCGCCACCGCCACCACCACCACCGTAGGGGGGTGGACTTGTTGTCCTTGGCGCCTCGCCTGGAAACTTGATAAACTTCTTTTGCCATAGAATGTAATGGCGCTTGACATCTCCAAGTCTTTTCTCCCCTTCAGGTGTAGCAATGTCAATCTCCAGGTCCTCAAACCCTTGGACTATGTCCTCCACCGTGACACGAGCATAGCCATCTTGAATGGGGTTGTTGTGGTGGAGTGCTCCAGGTAAACATGGTAAAGCACTGCCGATGGCTACCTTCATGGACATGTTCCCGATAGGATAATACAGATGACATTCTTTCATCTCCTTTATATCGTCCACGGGGTAGCGAGGAGGCTCCGGTGCAGTAATTTCGACCACCAGAGGCTCCGGTGCAGTAATTTCGATCACCAGAGGCTCCGGTGCAGTAATTTCGATCGTCGGTGCATCTGCACCAGCCGGTGGGGCCTCCGTGGAAGCCACGCTGCTTCTCCGCTGCTGGCTTCCGAGATCCGCTGGATGATCTTCATGCTGCACCCGAGCTGCATCTCTTTCGGCTACTAGTACACTCATGGTTTTCTTCATCACATCCATTTCCGATGCCAACCGCGCCACAACATCTGCTTCCCGATCCATCTTTCTCTTACGGCTTCTGTAACCGTACGGGTCATCGTTCTGGGGGAACCCTATTTTCCACGGAATGTGCCCCATGCCTCGTACACGTCCTCCGTGTTCAGGATTCCCGAGGGCTTTTGTCAGAGCGTCGTTCTCTCTGTTGAACTTGATCTTCCCCTGTTGAGCATCCTTCATTGCGTCAATAAGGGCTTGGGTGGGTTTAATTAATTTGCCCCGGTAAACACACTCCCCTGTCTCCGGGTTCAGCGTTCCCCCATGCCCGTACCACCAGCTTTTGGCCCTTGGGTCCCATCCCTCCGTACCTGGACGGATTCCTCGCGCCTCAGCTCGTTCTCCATCTTCTCCAACCTAGGCACCCAAATGCGATACCCTCCTGGCCCCATAACATGATTGTACTCCTTCTTAGCCGCATTTTCCTTATTTTTTCAATATTTGAATGAACTGCTCCGATTTCTTTTGCTTCACAAATTCTGGCCAATCATGTTTCAGTTTCTCATATTGTCCTTTGAAATCCGGAGTCTTGTTACGCTTGACAAAGTCACGGGCTAGATTTTGCTTGAATTTCCGGAATCGTCGGCCATCTTATGAAGAAGCGAACTGTTTGACTAGCCTCCTCCTCTCCTTGTTTTCCTCAATCTTGTTACCCTCCTCATCGAATTTGTTGTATTCGGAGGTAGAGCGAAATGTTCCATAAGCTTCTTGAAGCAATCTTTTTGTTCTCTTATCGACAAAAGTGAAACCATCAATTCGTGCCTTCTTTGGCTCATTCCACTCTGGGCGGTGATCGAGGCGTTGTCTCTAACAATGGCTCCGCATTGGTGACAAACTTGGTGGCGTTCTTGCGGGGCTCCAGCTGCCTGCCGGTTACCTTGTCGACAACCTCGATGGTGCATGTTTCTCCTTGTTTCATCGTCTTGGTTGCGCCACGCTTTGACGACGTACTCGATTGTTTGACGATCCGGCGAGGGCTAAAATAAGAAAGAGAGTCGCGCGTTAGTACACACATATTTATTCAAATCAGTTAGTTTGTATCACGGAGGCTCAATGTATATATATACCTCGGCTCGGAGGTGGTTGCTACTTCCATTTGAAGATAAATCGTTTATCGGCGTTTGTTAACATCATCTTCTTGTGGCGCCTTCATCTTCACCGTCAAGGTTCAGATAAGAAGAGATATCATCTTCTTCTTCTCCGGTCGGCACATATAGAATATCGCCGTTTATGATGCCGAACATATGTGCTTCACCGTCCGGATCATAGTTGTCCATAATCGGGTCAGCTCTATCGTCCGCCATTATGTCGATCCTGAAAACATGTAGTAAAACAAATTAATTAAGTGAAGAAGGCGGTGGCGGTGGCGGTGGCGAAAGGCGGTGGCAAAAGGAGGCGAGGAAGGGGTGGGAGAGGGTGTCGCGGTAGAGGCGCGAGGCAGGCGGCAGACGCACGGCGTCACGGAGAGGGAGGCGAGGACAACACACATGTATAACCCTCGCCGCCCCTCTCGATCCCAAAAAAAAAACACATGAGTTTTACTTTTTTGTTGTTAATTATCAAGTTTTATATCGTTTTTTGGTTAATTATCAAATTTTACGGTTTTTTGTTAATTATCAAGTTTTAAGTTATTTACCGTTTTGTTAAACTAATTAACTAGTTAAAATTAAAAGAACAAAAAAAAAAAAAAAGAAAATATTCGGTGGCCTTTTTCTTCCTTTTTTTGTTTTTCATCTGTTTTTCTTTTGTTTTCTTCTTCCTTCTTTCTTCTTCTTCCTTTTCCTTTTCTTTCTTCTTCTTCTTCCTTTTCTTCTTCTTTCTTCTTCTTCTCCGGTCTGTGAGGACGGCAGGCAGGGCGGGCGGGCAGGCGGGCGGCAGGCGGTGGGCAAGGCGCAGGCACAGGGCGGCGGGCAAGGGCAGCACAGGCGGAGGCGGCGCTCTTTCGGGACGGGCGGCGGCAGGCAGGCGTCGCGGGCGGGCAGGGCTTGGCGTCGGCGTCAGCGTCGATCGGCGTCAGGCGGTGCTTGGCGTCGAGAGAGAGGAGAATGGGAAGTGGCAAAACTGCTAAGTGCAGATGTTATAGACGCACCTTTAGTCGCGGTTGGGGAGGCGGACGCGACTAAAGGTACCCTTTAATCATGATCCGCCTCCCCAACCGGGACTAAAGGGTTTTTTGCCGCTTCGTTCCAGCAGAAAGACCCTTTAGTCGCGGTTGGGGACAACAACCGCGACTAAAGGGTACCTGCTAATCATGTCCGCCTCCCCAACCGGGACTAAAGTGCATCTTTGGGCTGGGCGTGCGGTGGGATGTTTAGTCCCACCTCGCTAGCCGAGAGGCTTCGACAGTGGTTTATAAGCGCGGCTGCGCTCACCACTTCGAGCTCCTCTCAAATGCAGGCTTACGGGCCTATTCTGTTACTATGAGCCAGTGGGCCTATTGGGCCTTCTGCGGGCCTGAATCCTGGCCCATTAATGGGTTTCTAGTCGTATTCAGGCCGTGGTGGCCCAGTAGGTGGCATATTTTTTATTTTTTGCCTGTTTTTTGTTTTCATTTTTGCTTTATTTATTTTGTTTTGTTTCTACTTACAACAAAAAACTTATTTATTTTATTTTATTTTGTTTCTAATTACTTATTTATTTTACTTTATGATAATTATTTTTGCTATTAAAGTTTCTAATTACTTATTTATTTATGTTATTAAAATCTTAAAAATACAATTATATATCAAAAAAATCAGAAAATAAAACTAATTCATTTTAAATTCTTGTTTTTCTTCTGTTTTTTTCTTCCTTTCTTCTTCTTTTTTTCTTCTATTTGTTTCTTCCTTTTTCTTGTTTTTCTTCTTTTTTTCTTCCTTTCTTCCTTTTTCCTTTTTCTTCTGTTTTTCTTACATTTGTTTTTTTCTTATGTTTTTCTTCTGTTTGTTTTTTTCTTCTGTTTTTCCTTTTTTCTTCTGTTTGTTTTTTCTTCTGTTTTTCCTTTTTCTTCTGTTTTTTACTTACTGTGTTTTTCCTTTTCCTTCTTTCTTCTTCTTCCTTTTTCCTTTTAAAATCAGAAAAATAAAACTAATTCATTTTAAAATCTTAAAAATACAATTATATATCAAAAAATCAGAAAAATAAAACTAATCCTTGAAGGTTTGACAAAGGTTTGATACATCATTCAGTTCATCGACCAAATACAAAGTTTGGTACAATAAATTATTACACATCAATTCTTCCCTTGTGTCCTCGCTTGCTTACGATTGTCCGTATCCATGGAGCATCCTCATCATTTAACTTAATGCTTGGGTCGGTGTTCACTTTGAAGGCGGAATTTCAGCAAACATATTATAATCTTCGACATGTCTGTCTTGTCCTCCACTCCCACGATGTTTCTTTTCCTGAAAGAACAATGTGGCGCTTTGAATCATCGCATGATGTCTTGATCGTTTCCTTATCTTTCCGTTTCCTCGGTTTGCTACTCATGTCCTTCACATAGAAAACCTGAGCGACATCTTTCGCTAGGGCGAATGGTTCGTCAAGGTAACCAAGATTGTTGAAATCCACCATTGTCATTCCGTATTGCTGGTCCACCTTTACCCCACCTCCTGTTAGCTTGAACCATTTGCACCGGAACAAAGGGACCTTAAAGGAGGGTCCATAGTCAAGTTCCCATATCTCCTCTATGTAACCATAATATGTGACCCTTTGCCCATTATCGGTTGCTGCATCAAAGCGGACACCACTGTTTTGGTTGGTGCTCTTTTTATCTTGGGCGATCGTGTAAAATGTATTCCCATTTATCTCGTACCCTTGGAAAGTCGTTATAGTCGAAGATGGTGTCTTGGCCAACATGTACAGCTGATCTACAACATCATTGTCATTCATTAAATGTTTTCTCAACCAACTGCCGAAAGTCTCCATGTGGGCCTTCCTAATCCGGATTCAGGCTTCCCGGGTTGTCGAGCGTAAAATATTCTTGTGTTTCTCAAAGCACGGAGCCACCAAGCTGGAATTGGTCGAAGAGTGTGGTGTGCTTGATCGGAGAATGGCCGTCCATACATATCGTTGATTTCCTTCCGATCGTGCCTTTTCCACTTAGTCTCCCCTCGTGCGCGATCGAGGAAGACCAATCGGCTTAAGGTCGGGAACAAAGTCAACACAAAACTCAATTACCTCCTCATTTCCATAGCCCTTGGCGATGCTTCCTTCTGGCCTAGCACGGTTACGAACATATTTCTTTAATACTCCCATGAACCTCTCGGGGGAACATATTGTGTAGAAATACAGGACCGAGAACGAAAATCTCTTTGACTAGGTGAACCAGGAGGTGCGTCATAATATTGAAGAAGGATGGCGGGAACACCAACTCGAAACTGACAAGACATTGGATCACATCGTTCTGTAACCGTGGTAGAACTTCTGGATTGATTACCTTCTGAGAGATTGCATTGAGGAATGCACATAGCTTCACAATGGCTACTCGAACATTTTCGGCAGGAGCCCCTCAAAGCAATCGGAAGCAATTGCGTCATAATCACGTGGCGATCGTGAGACTTCAGGTTTTGGAACTTTTCTCCGCCATGTTTATTATTCCCTTTATATTGGGCGAGAATCCAGACGGGACCTTCATCTGCTCGGGCATTCAAAAAGATGACCTTCTCTTCTTTGGTCGGGCGTAGTTGGCACGACCTTGAAACCATTCGGATGCGGTCATCGAGGTCTTTCAAGCGTTTCTGGTCTGCCGTGCTTCCTTTGTATCATTTGTCTTCCCATACACGCCCAAGAAGCTTAGGAGGTTCACGCAAATATTCTTCGTAACGTGCATCACATCGATTGCAGAGCGGACATCTAGGACTTTCAATATTCTAGCTCCCGAATATAGATTTCTTCTTCCACATGGCTGCGTGCCCGTCGGCTCCCTTTGGAACCGATTGTCCGCGGGACCCTTTCCAAAGATGACTTTCAAATCCTTGACCATATCAAATACCTCAGCACCGGTCGTTCCGCGAGCTTCGCCGGTGATCTGCCTTGCCGTTGTAATGCTTGCCTTTCTTTCTTCTTGGATGAATTTTGGAAGAAATCGGCGATGCCCAAGGTACACGTTCTTCTTACAATTTGGCAAATGTACACTTTCGGTCTCATGTAAGCGGTGCGTGCATGCATTGTATCCCTTATTTGATAGTCCGAAAGGTTACTAAGAGCAGGCCAATCGTTGATGGTTACGAAAAAGCTTCGTGAGGTCAAATTCCTCTTGTTTGTGCTCATCCCACACGGACACCACCCACAGCTGTAAAAGTTCATCAACTAATGGCCTTAGGTACACATCGATGTCGTTGCGGGTTGCCGGACCTTGGATGAGCACGGCATCATAATGAACTTCCGCTTCATGCACAACCAAGGAGGAAGGTTGTAGATGCATAGAGTCACGGGCAGTGCTATGGCTGGAGCTCGCTCGCCAAAAGGATTCATGCCATCCGTGCTTAGAGCAAATCTTATGTTCCTTGCGTCATTTGCAAAATCTTTGAACCATCTGTCGATCTTTCTCCATTGCGTTCCATCTGCGGTGTGTCTCAACTCCCGTCCGACTTACGGTCCTCTTTGTGCCATCGCAACAACTTGGCATGCTCTTTGTTCTGAGCAGACGTTTCAACCGTGGTATTATAGGAGCATACCACATCACCTTGGCGGAACCCTCTTCACAGGTTTCGGCCCTCAACATCGTCACCGTGGTCATCGCCTCGATCTTATAACGCAATGCGGTGCATACCGGGCATTCATTCAAATTCTCGTATTCACGCGGTAGAGGATGCGATCGTTGATGCATGCATGTATCTTGTAACCTCTAAACCTAGAGGGCGACAACCTTCTTTGCTTCGTGCGTCTTGGCGGGCAACTCGTTATCCTTTGGAAACATATTCTTCAACATTTTCAGCAAGTTTTCAAATGCCGAGTCAGCTACACCTGCCTCGCCTTCCATTTCAGCAAATCCGATTGTGCAGCCCAGCTTTTTGAGACCATCATCGCATCCGGGTACAGCGCCTTTTCGTGATCCTCTAACATGCGATCCAAATTCTCCCTCTCCTTTTCAGGTTCGCGGCGTCTCCGTGCATCGGCAATGGTCCGACCAAGATATTCAGCGGGATCATCACGTGCCTCTTCTTCACCTTCCCTTCACCTTCAGCATCCTCCATGAAAGTATCACGAAATGAGCAAGATAGCTTTCATCGATGAAATCATCCCTTCTTCATCTTCTTCCATTATAACCCCTCTTTCTCCATGCTTGGTCCAACAATTATAGCTTGGCATGAAACCCTTCAAGCAGATGCATGTGAACAACTCTTGAGGAAGAGTAACCCTTCTCATTCTTACAGATAACACATGGACAGATAACAAAACCCCCGCTTGTTCGCATTAGCCACTACGAGGAAATCTTTCAAACCCGTAGTGAACTCGCGGAGAGTCGGTTACCGTACATCCATTGCCGATTCATCTGCATTATTATAATATAAAATATATAATTAACCATCATGCATTTGTTAAACTAACTAGCTACAAACAATATAAATTAAACAATGAACTACACACATGCATATTGACACATCAAAGGTTCATCAAGTTGCTAACCGCGATCGAAGAGTGTGGCTCCAACACTTCATGTCATGTTTGTTTCATGCTCTTGGGGCATTTCATCAAACACCTTATGTGCATAAGAGGAACCAAAAGCAAACCTACACCCACTTGTGAAGAGAATGGCTCCAAATGGCTAAGTGTTGGCTGCTGGATGGGTATATATAGGGAGGGCTTTAGTTGCGGTTGGCACGGCAAACCGTGACTAAAAGTGCCGAAGGCCTTTAGTCGCGGTTGTCTGGCCAACCGCGACTAAAGCCCCTCACGCACCAGCTGGCCACCGAGCGCCAGGCCCAGCCTTTGGTCGCGGTTCACCTCGAACCGCGACTAAAGGTCCCATTAATCGCGGTTCCTACAGCCGCGACTTATGGGGCTGGACGGAAGCCTGTTTTTCCACCAGTGACTCTAACTTGGAGGCAATTCACTACACCAACATAACGGAAGCATTATGAACTACGTATTTTAACAAGAGGAAACCACTTTAGCAGTGTACATTGATAATTTCTTAACCTAATTAATTTTTTCCGGAGCAGCAGATGGCATCGATGCAGCCCTGGGAGCCTAGTTCATCTTTCCATTCCATTATTGTAGGCTTTCAATTAATAAGTGAACATGTGTGGCAACTGCCAACATGTTACCAGTATTTCGACATGCACTAGAGATACAGCTGGAAATGGAGTGCATACTCACAACACTTGTTGTTATTTAAACTTAGCAACAGTCCTGTTGTTCCTGGTGTCTCCTATTCCTCAATGTTTCTCCCATCAAGGCCACTAGCTTTTCTTTATTCCTCAAAAGTGACCTATTTTAAGGTGCACACAAGGGTGTCACCTTGTAGACTTTGATGCTACGGTGTGCTTGGGTAAGTATTGAGGGAGCAGTATACATACCCACACATAGAACATTGTATAGGATCATAGCCCAAGTGACCAGTTGTGTCTTGTGTTCTACATGCTGGAATGCTTCTCCTTCTTTAACCAAACGTGTCCTAGAATCTGTACCTACAATTATGTGGCATGTCCTAGATATATTAGGGCTACTCACTGTAGTGGGGGCCTGTGTCACATTTGATCGTCGAGTGTCATTCCTCACGAGCTATCTACTGACTAAGTATCAATAGTACATTGTAGGGCACTATTTTTTTCCCCTTTGTTACTACTTTATGGTGGGCATCACTTTTTGAAGGTACAGCTGATCTCTAGAAAAGTAAATGAAAGGATCATGTAGGCTGAAATGGAATGTCACTTGTACTGAACATCACAACATGAACGTGTTCATCAAATGTACGTGCGTTGTGGGCATAAAGACAATCTCCAGTTCCTCGTGATCATATATACTCCTACTTGACAAAGGCATGTGCGATGCACACAGATAGTTTCCAAGTTGGCGAATGAACAATTGAACAACCATTTCTTTTTCAATGGAAGAGACACAAGTGACCTTGGGTGCCTCTTTGAGTCCCTGGATCGAGAAAAATGAATCAGAAAGAGGAAAAACAGGGATGATTACAAAAATATGTACTCTTCAACAACACGAGCCAGATGATGATGGTAGTTTGGTACCAAATATTACTAAAAAATACCGGGCTACTAAATCATTCTACAAAGACATGCCGCAGGCTCGCTCCTCCGTTACATTCACCAATAGCCATTGGAGGCATGATTGCGGGTAGGGAACGGCGGCATGTGCCCCTCAGTGTCATAGGCTGCGAAAGTGGCGCACATGAGGTCTGCCATGGTGCCATCGGCGCCCAGTAGCATGGTCACCAGTTACAGGTTCCGCTCTACCGTCACATTTGCGTCAGCCACGGCGCCATCCTCTCCAACAACTACGCCACTTGGTGGCCAGCAATGCCGCTAGCGTGGTCGGCGCGAGCGCAGAGCTCCTTGTGGCCAGGTTGGAGAGAGAGAAATATAGTTCGATGGACGGAGCTTACTCTAGTTACCGGGCGATGATGTTAGAGGTGGAAACCTGGCCCGCTAACCAGCAACCATGAATCCACTGGCTTCCAGTTGTAGTCAACGAAGAAAACCAACGGCACTTGCTCCTGAACAAGCTCGGGTGCTCTGTGCCGACAGTAGAGCGTCCGCCGTCTCAAACGACCGAGCCTGAGTACACAAGTACACCATACAGAAGCCACCGTCACACCATTTTCACTGAATCAAACTAGCACTTAGATCCATCACCCATAATAAAGCCGAATGCATGGCGCATCGGGGCACCTGCCACATCAATGAGATGTGGTGCTCTGTTTTAAGGTGCATGTGCATTGTTGAAGATGGTTGGAGGGATTTATGAAGGCCCAGAAAATTAAGGAGATTGGTTGGCTTTGATTTAGTATTGCATTTGATTGATTTTAAGAGAAGAGTTCGCATAACGACTCTGAACTAACTAGCCAGTGCAAAATCAAACCCTTGACTTCAACACAGGTCATCCCACACCCTAAACTAAGGGGGTGTTTGGTTCAGAAGTCCTAGGACTTTTTCTAGTCCCAGGGACTAATCAAAAAAGACTCTCCAGTAGAGTCTTTTTCTAGTCCCTGTAGAAAAAGTCCCTTCCGTTTGGTTCCTAGGGACTTTTTAGAGACTTTTTCTAGTCTCTGGGACTAAAAAGTCCCTGACCCAAACACCCCCTAAGCATACGGTACAAGAATCAACCCTCCTCTCGATTTTGACTTATTGAGGTGTTTTTTACCAAGTTGGCTGCTGACTGCGCATCACCACGTCATGGTTTGATACATTCCTTATATGTGGGCCCGCCTAGGAAAATACAAAAATGAAAAAAAAATCCCTGCTCCTCCCTGCATTGCGTGCTGTGTACTGCTCCCTTTCCTCCTTGTCACACTCCCTTGCTGGAATCCACGCACCTCCTTGCTGGCGCCGGCGGCTGGGATCCATGGCCACTCACCTCCTGTGTGCCAGGGAGGCCGAGGACGGCCAGGAGCGCCACGACGATCGGCAGGAGCGGTGAATCCATAGACTATGACAGCAGGTCTCTGTCGGAGGGGAGGAGATGCGGTTCTCCTGCTCCAGGGAGTAGTATATATGGCAACGACCCCCTCGTGTGGCTGCTGCCCAGCTCACCAATGGCTGCGCGCCATAGTCCTCATAGTCCACATTCCCGCCAGCTACGCTCTGTTATTGCCATGGCCCAAGTCCACACCAGGTGCGCGCCATCGCTCCCGTGATCTATCCCTTCCGGCGGCTGCGGAGGCGCTCAGAGGAAACGGGGAACGGGCGTCAAACTCCCCTTCGTCCTAAGTCCTTCCTTATCTACTGTCTTTGTGTGTGTGTGAGTGCTCCCATGTGTGCTTGTGCTGGCTTCGTGTGCGTGCGTGCTACCGTGTGTTCTCTTGCTGGGTTTGTGTCGTGTGTTTTGTACTGTTGTTCGATGCATGCTAATAGGCATGTATCAAGATGGCAACCGGGACGAAACCCACCGGGTTTTGCTTGCCCAAACCCATCCCTGCGAGAAAATCGCAAACCCATCCTATCCCCGTCAACGTGCGCGGGCTTAAAAAATTTGCCCGTCCCCTAAACCCGCCGGGTTTTCAAAACCCACGGGGAACCCGTCCCCACGAGCATTCAATGAAAACAACAACATTTGAAAGAAAAGTAGGAGAATATTACAACAGCAGGGACGGCTGGGGGACCTTGGTTTAGGTTTAGGTGTTGTGTTGTGCGGGAGAGTGAGGCCTGAAGAGCGTGTGACACTGCAGCGACCGAGCGATGGGTTGGTTTGTACTCCAGGGCCTCGACGCTATGGGGCTCGGCTGCTCGGGCACTGTTGCTTCGGGCCACTTGAGTCCAGATGGATCGGTGCATGCTAAATAACGTATTTTGATGGGTTTTGTCGGGTTTCGGGTTCGGGTAGTACTCAAACTGGTTTAAACCCGCGAAACATGCCGGGTTTTATAACGTACCCACGAGCAGCCCCGCGGGGATAGAAAGTCGCCCATCCCGTCCCCTAATAGGGTAAAAACCTGTGGTGACGCGGGTTTCGGGGCCACATTGCCATCTTTAGGCATGTATGCATTCGCATGCGGGCAGGCGAACTTGACAACCTCGATAATTCATCAATCCTGCTTCAACACAGGCAGCACAAAATTGAACCAAATTCAGTAGAAATTTTAGTGCATCAAAAATTTCTATATTGACCGGTGAAAAGGACACAACCAGTTAGCTTCTTTTCTCCCAAAATTCTTGTCTTAGATCTAACGTGGGACGGAGGTAATATCCTTCAGCAAAGATTCATCTGCTGGCTCGCTTGGAGTGAATCTTGGGCGAGCTTGTGAACCATGACAGCCATGTAGTACTTGCCCTGGTGCTAGGCGAGTGCAAGCTCCACTTTGCTGGGCTGCCTTGTACCGCACGCCACCAGCAAAGACTCCCCCGCTGATGCCATCCATGTCGAGCAAGCCCGAACCTAAGATGTACTCCCTCCGTTCCATAATATAAGAACGTTTTTGACACTACACTAGTTCAAAAACGTTCTTATATTATGGAACGAAGGGAATAGCTACTTGGACCAAACAGCATCCCATTCCTAAAGTGAACAACATAATCATAAATTCATAATGGCAGGTCAGTAAGAAGAGTAGAGAAGTAATGTTCAAAAAGAAAATGAGAGTACAAAATCTAGTCGTGCTAGGCAACCAGCATGTTCTACTACAAGCGTAATGCTCTCACGCATGCCTTATAACAGGAACATCTGAACTTTCACAAATGAAATTTGTAACACAAGGATAAATCAATATATCAAAAAGATAGGTTCAACGCAGCGAGGGAGGAGGCGGGCGAGGTCAATGATTTGGATAACTGAGAGGAGCGTGCAGTCGCAGGGCTGGAGGGTCGTGACGCCTTGCAAGCAATTCCCGCCGGAGGATATGGAAATTGGTGCCTCCGCGGATCTCCCTGGCGACCACACGGACAAATATGACCACATGAATGCCGACATGTAGTGCCGCCGTTCATCACCAACGGCGGGGGACGAATTAAGGAGCTGCCTGGACGGTGGCGGCGACGGTAGGTTGCTGTCTGGGGGATGGTCTTGGGCTTGAGAACAAGAGACATAGAGAGAGGGGCTTTGTTTTTTAGTTCAGCTTAGTTGGCACTACTAGCTGACCTGGCACTGCCTAGTCAGCAGTCAAACGGTCATAATCACTTGACCGAGTCAAAACTGAGCGGAGAGTTGATTCTTGAACCGGAAGGTTAGTTCGGGGTGTAGCATGACCAGCTTTGAAGCTGAGGGTCGGATTTTAGCCCGAATCATTAGTTCAGGCGTATAATGTGTGCTTTCAATATATTTGTTGGACTAGCACCATTTTAACGGAGTTGCTCATGGTGTTACTTATTTCCGCACATATTAAACGTCATTAGAAAATTGCCAAAACAAATGTCAGAAAGAGTTTTAGAACAAGAGAAGAGTCACAGAACCCGAAGGAAGGCCCTGGAGGCTCACCAGGGGCCATGCAATCTTGGATCACATGTTGGCCATAGAGCACGTGGCGAGAGAACGTGTAGGCCATAAGGATCGATGTGAGTCTACAGAAGACCCATTCGTTCTCATTTGGTTGGAAAGGAAGCAAACCCATGGCATCATTGAGACAGACTCCAGCCACCCCATTTCTTTTTCTCCTCTACATGATCAATCTTCCCTATTCGGCCAGAATGCCATGCCGCTGGCCCTGAGATACCCTGCAATTAATCCTAAAATAAGTTAAATGAATGCTCTTTTTCCGAATGCAAGGGCATCCCCCAATTTCCACTCAAAGAGACCAACTTTGTACAAATGACTGCTCCTTTAGATACAAAACATGCTTTTCATGTCAGTTTTAGAAAACATTCAGTGCCAATTGAAATCACCGAAATTCAGTGAATTCCAGTGATTTCAGTTTGCATTTCAGCCAAACGGCTGAAATATTCACTTGAATTCAATTTAACATTTGGAAAACATTAAGAATATTTGAATTCCCAGGTACTACTGAAATTACTGAAATATTTCGGCGAAACATAAATATTTCAGTGGCTGCTAAAATTAATGAAATTCAGTAAATTTCATTGAAATCTCGGTGAAAGTGAAAACCATGGATACAACACAAAAATACAATGCATTGTTGCATCTAAACATTTACCATGTCATAGAAGACTGCAATAAGAGACATAACATATTGGGACTGATCTTAGGTTAGCGATCTCATTGGCATATCTGGTCAGCGAAATCCCTAGGTGGCTATTTGGTTGAGGAGTAGAACTCGACGTACCTGTCCTATATTGGGTCTTTTTTGAGGTACTAATGGTCTCTTGGGTAACACCAGGACACCTAGTTCAGCTTGTCATTACATTCCAGTAGGATTTCAGTTAATAACTGAACATGTGTGGTGACACGGTACTGGTTTGACAGACATGCACTATACTAGCATCAGAAGAACAAGCACAAACTCAAATCACGTGTGGCCGTTAGCTACAATTAGCAAATGTCCTCTCGTTCCTGCTGCCTCCTATCCCTAAATGCTTCTTCTATCAAGGCCACTAGTTTTTCGATATTCTTCAGAGGTGCCCTATTTGTAAAGAGCAGAAAAGGGTGCCACCTTTTAGAGTTATGCTACTACGTGCTTGGGAGAGGATCCATGGAGTAGTATATATACCCACATATACAACACACGAGCAGTTTTAGCATGCTCCCTCTTACCCCCTCTTTTCACGTGAGAGGTATGAGTATACAGTAGATCTGAGCCGTTGATCACATTAATTAGTGGTCAGATTTACTCCTACCTTCTTACCTCATATGTAAAAAGAGGGGGTAGGAGGGAGCATACTAAAATTTTCCACAACACAATATAGTATTCTAGCCCAAGTAATCGGTAGTGTCTTGAGTCATACATGCTGGAATGCATCTTCTTATGGAACGAGACTACTCCTAGAGTTGGTACCTACAATTATGTCGTGTGTCCTAGGACTAAATGGTGCCACAATTAATCATTAACGACACCAACAATACTCACTGCAGCAGTGCCCATGTCACATTGGCCTCGCCAGGTGCCATTGAGCACTAGCTATCTACTGGCTAACTGGAATTTTGTAGGACAATATTTTCTCCTTGGTTCTAGTTGATGTGCAGCCGTCACTTTTGAAATTACAATTGATCTCTATAGGAAGAAAAGGAAAGGGTCATATGAACCAACGCTGAATGGAGTGTCACATGTAATAAACAACGCAACGTGCGCCAGGGCCCAAGGGATTAGATAGAATTATCCCTGTAACCTGATCCTCCTCTTTTGAGGCTGAGCAACCTCCTCTCCTATGCTCATTGGTAACCCCGAAGGCGCCCTACTTGTTGTGCACGTCTTTGGGGTAACCGCAAAACCTTGTACTCTCTCTCCTATCTATCAATGGAATGATACGCCTCCGCGTGTATTCGTAATTTTTTTTGACAAATAAAGCAAGTCATGCAGCCCACAAATATTAATCTTTGTATTATTTGTCAATATCACTCACCCAATTTGTGTTGATTAGGTTACAAGTGAGGATCACCCATATCTTGCACCCTAGTACTCGCTATTTTTTATTTTTTCGACAAGCAGTTTCTTAGTAGCAGCGATTGGTTGGACAAGCTGACTAGCGACTTGATACCTGCTTATAAATAGAGGATTTATATCTTTTGGAGCAAAGAACCGGAGAAATCCTTACCCATATCCATGGTTTGATGAAGATTCATGCTACACAAATTTTACCATTCTACTGCTAGATAACAACGAATGATATGTAAAAGAGCTTCCATAAAAAAGCACACATAATTAATCCGATATAAATGTTCTAGCAACCACATGCTTGGCTCAAAAATTTATACACCACTGACCATACATCGATTGTGTTCTTTGCACGATGAATCAACTGGATTAGCACCTACCTTTTGTCCTACATCAACTCTTAGAAACTATCTCTCCGTTTTGAACTAATCAATTGGATTAGCACCTACCTTAGTGTGTTCGTTCACTCATTTCAGTTTGTATATAGTCCATATTGAAATATCCAAAACATGTTATAATTAGGACTAGAGGTAGTAGAATGTAACAAAAAAAAAGATAGACCAGCTTGAGAATAGGAGACATCAGGAAAGGAAGACTTCAGACGAAGGAAACCCTCTGTAAACGCTTTGTAACACACAATATGTGCCTTTCGTGCCACTCAATTTTCTAATGGAGGGGGCTAGCAATCCATCTTCTGAGATCTAGAACGTCATAAGATCTTTGAAATAGACGAGGTTTAATATTTTTAGATAATGAATCTAACAACTAAGAACACACAATCTCCATTTGTTTCATCTATTTGAAATTTTCTTCTAGAGTTTAACCGCACAAAATTCACCTTGTTGTTGTACTTTGTGCGATATCGACTGCCTAGTCAACGTAGTTGCAATCACCCAGCGATAGATCGAGTTAGAGATGTGCTGGACACTAATTTCCCCGCTCCTATCTCCTCTAAGCATAACTCACTAGTTTTAATTAGTGCCCGGTTAACTAGCACATGCTCCCTAAAATGAGTTACTTAACTAGGAATCAACACATTTTATGTGTGCAAACTGAATGAACTATTTCCATCTATAGTAATTAAGCTGGATAAATTTAATCAGAAACTGGCTAATTGATTGGAACATGTAACAAATGATCAGTTCAAAACATTCATGTCATGCATCTTGCAGTGGTAGTCTTGGACGGCTCAAGCTAAACACGTCATTGGTTGATATAAATTACTTGTGTGCTATGGTCTTCACATCTACTGGTAATTATAAATTCGGTGCAGCAAAGAAGGACGGAAAAAAGGACCGCAAAGTGCAACATTTGTACATCTCACCCCACCAACCTTCAACCCTCTATACAGACAATGATGTGGGTCTAAAAGGTTCTCATCTTCACACAAATATATATCAGCAAACATGCTGCAAACGAAAATCCAAAAACCACATATTTAGTGGCCTATCTAGAGGAAATTACAAACAACAGAAATATGAAGAGTTTCAAGGAATAGAAGGCACCAGGAAAGGGGCAAATTTTTCTCAAGGCCTGATCAACATAAATTCTTATGGAGTTGAACCTGTGCACTCAAGAATACAAGTCATAGAATAGCAATATGTCGATCAACCCAAGAAAGGCGGGCTAGTGCTCCATTGACTCATTGCTTTTCCTAGCCATGTAAGGCTAAAATAAAATAAATGATATAAGAAACATAATCAGCGAAACATCAAAGTCTAGATGTAGCACCCCTTGTGTGATTATATGAATATCTTCATGTTAAAATTTTCATAAGATACTGGCAGTATCCCACCTATACGTTGTTATAACTGGTACAATATGTTTAACCACTAGTAGAAAAGGGGGCAATGGTCCAGGCCGGTCCAGCCCATTAGTCCCGGTTCAATCCAGAACCGGGACCAATGGGGGCATTGGACCCGATCGTGAGCCCCGGGGGGCGGACGGGCCACGTGGGCCATTGGACCCGGTTCGTCTGGACCTTTTGGTCCCAGTTGCTGGGACGAACCGGGACCAATGGGCCTCGCTCTGGCCCACCACCATTGGTCGGTTGGTGGCACGAACGGGACCAAAGGCAACCTTTAGTCCCGGTTCATGCGACCAACCGGGACCAATGGTGGTGCCTATATATACCCCCTCGCGCAAGAGCAGAGCACACTGCGCTGTTTTTTCTGGCCGAGGGGAGAGGGCTTGGTGGTGCTCTAGCTCACCTCCTATGCACACAAGGTGTTCGATGGAATGCCCGAGCCACACTACTTAAGGTTTCTCCTCTCCAAGCTCGACCGCCAAGCTCCATTTTCCTCAATATTTGTCTAGGTTTAGCGGTCCGTCACGCCCCGTCCCCGTCTTCACCGTTGTCGATCACCCGCGCCGATCTCATCGCCGGCACCACCGTGGTGAGCCTCTTGTTCTTATCTTCTTTCTAAAAGGAAAAATATTCTTACTTGTATGTTTAGATAGATACTTGTATTATTTTCTTACTTTTATTATTGCATCTTATATAGTGCGATGGTTTTGGTATCCGCCCCCGTCGGCCCTCGTTCTGTCTATGATTCGGATGTGGTATATATTATCTTTTCATAACTATTGGTTCATTTATTGTTTATGACAATTATGCCGACCAGTGTGACATAGATTTTATTTATCTAGGAGGTTGTTGAACCGGAAATTCCAACCGACCCTATTGTCGAGAGGTTAAATTTAGTTGAAGAAGAAAACAATTTCTTGAAGGAAAAAATTAGAAAAATTGAGGAGGAGAAGATGATATTGGAGTTGCATGTTGCGGATTTCGTCGATGATCACAAGATCAAGATGGATGCAATGCGCTTGAAGATTAGAAAGATTAGAAAATATGCCATTCATACCGAGGCTTGGTATCATTATGCTGTTGGATCAGTTGTTACATTGGCTGCGATTATGATCGCATTTGTTTTCGCATTGAAATGTTTTACATAGTTTCAGTGTATGGTTTAATTAATTTAGATGCTCTGCAGAGCTTTATGTTGTTAGATGAGAACTATGTATGTACTTTGGTTTTAATGTGATGACGAACTTCTATTAATTTGGTCACTTCATTATATAATGCACGCAGATGAACCGGCAATCGATGTACGGTTCAAGACACACCTCCGAGTACATTAAGGGCGTGCATGATTTTCTCGAAGTGGCTGAGGCAAACAAGCAGAATGGTTTTATGTGTTGTCCATGCCCTATATGTGGGAATACGAAGTCTTACACTGATCGGAAAATCCTCCACACCCACCTGCTTTACAAGGGTTTCATGCCACACTATAATGTTTGGGCGAGGCACGGAGAAATAGGGGTTATGATGGAAGACGGTGAAGAAGAAGTGTACGATGACAACTATGTGCCCCCTGAATACGGTGATGCTCCTGAAGATCGAGAGGAACCAGACGATGTGCACGATGATGCTGTAATGGGCGAAGCTGCTGAAGATCAAGAGGAACCAGACGATGTGCCCGATGATGATGATCTCCGCCGGGTCATTGTCGATGCAAGGACGCAATGCGAAAGTCAAAAGGAGAAGCTGAAGTTCAATCGCATGCTAGAGGACCACAAAAAAGGGTTGTACCCCAATTGCGAAGATGGCAACACAAAGCTCGGTACCGTACTAGAATTGCTGCAGTGGAAGGCAGAGAATGTTGTGCCTGACAAAGGATTTGAGAAGCTACTGAAAATATTGAAGAAGAAGCTTCCAAAGGATAACGAATTGTCCGACAGTACATACGCAGCAAAGAAGGTCGCATGCCCTCTAGGATTGGAGGTGCAGAAGATACATGCATGCCCTAATGACTGCATCCTCTACCGCGGTGTGTACAAGGATCTGAACGCATGCCCGGTATGCGGTGCATTATGGTATAAGATCAGACGAGATGACCCTGGTGATGTTGACGACGAGCCCCCCAGGAAGAGGGTTCTTGCGAAGGTGATGTGGTATGCTTCTATAATAGCACGGTTGAAACGTCTGTTCAGAAACAGAGAGCATGACAAGTTGATGCAATGGCACAGTGAGGACCGTAAGAAAGACGGGAAGTTGAGAGCACCCGCTGACGGGTCGTAGTGGAGAAAAATCGAGAGAAAGTACTGGGATGAGTTTGCAAGTGAGCCAAGGGCGTATGGTTTGGTTTAAGCGCGGATGGCATTAATCCTTTCGGGAGCAGAGCAGCAATCACAGCACTGGCCCGTGACTCTATGTATGTATAACCTTCCTCCTTGGATGTGCATGAAGCGGAAGTTCATTATGATGCCAGTTCTCATCCAAGGCCCTAAGCAACCCGGCAATGATTGATGTGTACCTGAGGACATTAGTTGAAGAACTTTTACAGCTGTGGAATGGAAACGGTGTACGTACGTGGGATGAGCACAAACAGGAGGAATTTAACCTAAAGGCGTTGCTGTTAGTGACCATCAATGGTTGGCCCGCTCTCAGTAACCTTTTAGGACAGACAAACAAGGGATACCACGCATGCACGCACTGTTTACTTGACACCGATAGTATATACCGGCAAGCTGCGGGAAGAATGTGTACACAGGCCATAAATCGATTTCTTCCGACCAACCATCAATGTCGAAAGAAAGGCAAGCATGTCAAAAGCAGGCAGATCACGGAAGAAGCCGCCATGCGCATCGGTGATCACTTACTTGCTATGGTCAATGATTTACATAATCTTTGGAAAGGGTCGGCGGACTAGCTGTTCCGAGTATTGTTGGGGACACGCATCCATGTGGAAGAAGAAATCTATATTTTGGACCTACCCTACTGGAAAGACCTAGAGGTCCACTCTTCAATCGACGTGATGCACGTGACGAAGAACCTTTGTGTGAACCTGCTAGGCTTCTTGGGCGTGTATGGAAGACAAAAGATACAGCTGAGGCAAGGGAGGACCTGCAACGTTTGCACGAAAAAGACGACATGCCTCCAAAGCAGTATGAAGGTCCTGCCAGCTATGCTCTTACCAAAGAAGAGAAGGAAATCTTCTTTGAATGCCTGCTTAGTATGAAGGTTCCGGTGGCTTCTCGTCGAATATAAAAGGAATAATAAATATGGCGGAGAAAAAGTTTGAACCTAAAGTCTCATGACGCCACGTGATTATGACGCAGCTGCTTCGGTTGCATTGAGGGGCTTCTACCGGAAACGTCCGATTAGCCATTGTGAAGCTATGTGCATTCCTCAATGCAATCTCTCAGAAGGTGATCGATCCAGCAATCATACCAAGGCTAAGGAGTGATGTGGTGCAATGTCTTGTCAGTTTCGAGCTGGTGTTCCCACCATCCTTCTTCAATATCATGACGCACGTCCTAGTTCATCTAGTTGACGAGATTGTCATTTTGGGCCCCGTATTTCTACACAATATGTACCCATTTGAGAGGTTCATGGGAGTCCTAAAGAAATATGTCCGTAACCGCGCTAGGCCAGAAGGAAGCATCTCCATGGGCCATCAAACAGAGGATGTCATCGGGTTTTGTGTTGACTTAATTCCTGGCCTTAACAAGATAGGTCTCCCTAAATCGCGGTATGAGGTGAGACTGACTGGAAAAGGCACGCTTGGAAGGGACTCAATAATATGCAGGGACGGATATTCTTGGTCTCAAGCACACTACAGTTCTCTGAACTCTACCTTGGTGACCCGTATGTCGATGAACACAAGAACGATCTGCGCTCCAAACACCCGGAGTAGTGCGACGACTGGATTACATGTGAACACATCAGGACTTTCAGCAGTTGGTTGGAAGCACGTATCAGAGGTGACAACACTGTTTGTAATGAGTTGTACTTGTTATCCAGGGGTCCATCTTCGACTATTACGATTTGGAAAGGATACGAGATAAATGGGAATACATTTTACACGATTAACCAAGATCAAAAGAGCACCAACCAAAACAGCGGTGTCCGCTTTGATGCAACAACCGAGAGAGGAAAGGACACATATTATGGTTACATAGTGGACATATGGGAACTTGACTATGGACATGATTTTAAGGTCCCTTTGTTTAAGTGCAAATGGGCCAATCTGTCAGGAGGCGGGGTACAGGTAGACCCACAGTACGGAATGACAACAGTGGATCTGAAAAATCTTGGGTACACTGACGAACCGTTCGTCCTAGCCAATGATGTGGCACAGGTTATCTATGTGAAGGACATGTCTACCAGACTAAGAAAGAGAAAAGATAAGGAAGCGAATACATCATACGATGAGCCAAAGCGCCACATAGTTCTTTCAGGAAAAAGGGACATCGTGGGAGTGGAGGACAAAGATGACATGTCTCGAAGATTATGAAAAGTTTCATGAAATTCCTCCTTTAAAGTCAAGGCTGACCCCACATCCCGATAAGCGATGAAGATTATCCATGGTTACGGCGCAATAAGCAAATGACACAAGCGAAGAAAAAGTGAAGACTTTCTCCTGCAACTATTATGATGATACCATGCCAACTTTATAATCAGCGAGTATGATACCATTGTCCGTTTTGTACATGCACATGCTATGTGTGGGTCAATTTATGATACCATGCCAACTTTCAACTTTTGCAGAGTTCATTTGAAATGATTTAATGTCTTATGGTTCGGCCCTCGTAATAATTAAAAATAGCAACAATAAGTATTTTGTTGTAAGTAGAAACAAAATGAAATAAATAAAGCAAGAAAAAAACAAAAAAAACAAAAAAAGTGTTTTCAAATTTGAAAAGTAATGGCACTAACAGAAAGTTTATAATTTTCCTAAAACTAAAAGCAAAAAGAAATAAAAAATAAAGCAAAAAAACAAAAGAAAATAAATAATGCAGAAAACAAAACAAAAAAACAACAATAAGTATTTTGTTGTAAGTAGAAACAAAATAAAATAAATAAAGCAAGAAAGAAAACAAAAAAAAAGTGTTTTCAAATTTGAAAAGTAATGGCACTAACAGAAAGTTCATAATTTTCCTAAAACTAAAAGCAAAAAGAATTAAAAAATAAAGCAAAAAACAAAAGAAAATAAATAATGCAGAAAACAAAACAAAAAACTGGAAAAAAATAAAAATAGCAACAATAAGTAAAGAAAACAAAAAAACAAAAAATATGCCCCCTACATGGCCCCCACGGCCTGAATACGACTTGAATCCCTACTTTGGGCCAGGATTCAGGCCCGCAATAGGCCCAGAAGGCCCATCAGGCAAAGCAGTAGCAAGTAGGCCCATAAGCCTGCAGTGGAGAGGAGCTCGAGAAGGGTGCGATAGTGGGGCTTATAAACCACTGCGCGCCCCTCTCAACTAGCGAGGTCGGACTAAACTTTGGCCCCGATGCGGGCAGCACAGGGGTCTTTGGTCCCGGTTGGTGGCACCAACCAGGACTAAAGGGGGGGCATTGGTACCGGTTCGTCGCACCAACCGGGACCAATGCACCCCCTTTAGTCCCGGTTGGAGCCACCAACTGGGACCAAAGGCCGCAGCTTCCCGCCCTTATGGCTGCCGAAAAGAGGCCTTTGCTCCGGGTTGGTGGCACGAACCGAGACTAAAGGGGGCATTAGTCTCGGTTGGAGCCACCAACCGGGACTAAAGGTTGTGCTATATAAGCAGCACTTAGCAGTTTCCGGCCAAATCGCCCACTTCTCCCCCGACGCCCCTGCTCCTCCTCGTCGTCGTCGCCGCCCGACGCCCCTGCTCCACCTTGCCGTCGCCACCGCCACCGACGCTGTCAGTTGCTCTTCGCCTTGCGTCGCCGCCGCCTGTGAGCATAGCCTGCTCCCACGCCCTCCGTCCCCCCGCCGCCATGCTGCGGGCGGCAAGACCGCCCTGTCCCCCATCTGCAGCACCACGCCGCCCTGCCTCCTGTGGCCTGCCCCCCCCCCCTGCTTGTGCCCTTGTGCCACACGCCCGCCCATCCTGCATTTTCCTCCATAGCATTTTTTTGCATTTTTTGTGTATATGTGTTTGTATGTGTATATATGTGTACATGTTCATAGTTTTTTTTCATAAATGTATTTTTTTGTTCATTGCATTTTTTTCATTTGTATAATGTATATATGTATGTGGTAGCTCTATATATATATGATGAATGGATGTGGCTATATATGTATGTATGAATATAATGTACATAGCATTTTTTTGTTTATATATGCTTTTTCATATATGTATTAATTTTATATTTAGGTTGTTAGTAGATATCGATTTTAGGTTAGTGCATTTTAGGTTAGTGTAGAGGAGAAAGTAAAATAAGGAAAAGGAAGAAAAGAGGAAGAAGGAAGAAGGAAGAAGAAGAAGAAAAAGAATGAGAGAAAAAAGGAAAATAAGAAGAGGAATAAAGGAGAAAGAGAGGAGAGGAAGAAGAGGAGAAATAGATAAGAAGAGGAAAAAAGAAGAAAAAGAAGAGGAGAAGAAGAAAAGAATAGAGGAGAAGAAGAAAAAGAGAAGAAAAAAATTCTATTTTTTCTTCTTCTCCTCTATTCCTTTCTTCTTCTTCTTCTTCTTCCTTCTTCCTTCTTCCTCTTTTCTTCCTTTTTCTTAATTATTTTCCTTTCTCGAGGGAGAAGAAGAAAAAGAAGAGGAGAAAAAGAAAGAAAGGAATAGAGGAGAAAGAAGAAACTTCAACACGAGGGGGTGGTACCGACACCCCCTCCCCGATAACATTATTTTCCCATGTATATGTATGTCGCGTGGTTGTCGATATAACCCCCTCTAGATAACTTATACAACTGCAGCACCCCCCTCGGCCCTCTTGCTCGACCAAAACTCTCGAAGACACCCAAACCCTAGAGAGAAAACAATGTTGGTCTCCTACCCCCTTCCGCCGTGCCCCTACCCGACAAATTAACTCTCTCGAGGCCACCCAAATTCATCAAGTTAAAAGAGCGTTGTCGTCGAGGCCACCCCAAACCCTTGAAGCGTTGTGTCGAGGCGACCCCAAACCCTAGAGAAGTAGCGTCGAGGCCACTAACATGATTGCTTATTGTGATTAGCTAGCTAGTTCTACGTTTGCCACTAATATATATATATATATATATCCATATGTACCATGTTTGAATAATAATTGACATGTTGTAAATATTTGCAGAAACTATGGAGCACTCCCGAGACGAAGAAACGGAAGCGATGTTGGGGGAAATAATCGCACAAGGAAGTGATGAAGTTGCGTCATTTCTCAACGAGACCGATGGTCGGGAAGGACTGGATGAAGAAGAGGGCTATGTTCATGATGGCTTCGACCCATTAATGCCGGTACAAGAAGAGGACTATGTTCATGATGGCTCCGGTGACACAATGGAGGTACAAGAAGGAGACCGTGCTGACTGCTCCGGTCACCGAACCGAGTCCGTCCAGGTATATATATATATATTAGTTAAGCCCGTGCTGACTAGTTAATTGATGCATCCATTATTTTGGTATATGTACACATATTAATTACTGTCGTCTTTCTTCCTTATAATTTCTAGCCATCCGGATCGAGCACAACTTCGGTAAGGAGACGAGGCCCGAAGAAAAAGTTGAGCTCAGATGAAAAGTTTGAGATCACAGAATTTGCGCCCGACGGTGCACCGATTGAACCCATCCGGACAAGGAAGGCATTTTCTGCTCAGTGCGGGGTTCTTGTTAGGGACAAGATCCCGATCAGCATCCAGCAATGGTATAAGCCTGCTAAGGATGAAGACCCTGAGGTGTCTTATGTCAATGATATGCAGAAAGAAGATATTTGGACTGAGCTGAAGGCAAATTTCACCCTACCGCCAGAGGAGGATCCGGAGAAGCCAGTTAAAGAGCAATTAATCAAGTCTTGTGCTCTTAAGAAGATGGCAAGCCTAATGAGGAGGTGGAGGAAAGAGCTGAACCAGTTTGTCGAGAGAAAAAAAGACACCAGAATTCATCGGCAAATATGAGAAGATCAAAGATCACTGGCCCGCATTTGTGGCCCACAAGACATCGGAAAAGAGTAAGAAGATGTCAGCGACAAACAAGCAAAATGCTGCGAAGAAGAAGCTTCACCTCGCGACGGGTCGGTGGCTTCCTCAAAGCCCGCCTAAGTGGTCCAAGGCTGAGCATGATCTGCTTGAAAAAGGGATCGAACCAGAGACAATGCGCTGGCCAGACCGTTGCCGAACTTGGTTCTTCGGGGCTGGCGGAACCTTGGACCCTGTAACAGGGAAGTGTCAGTGGACGGACGAGCAACTGCAAACACCAATCAAGAACCTTCGACACTATATCGATGCAGCACAGCGAGGGACGGTCCTTCCAAACAGGGAGAAGGACGAGCTCACAATGGCCCTTGGGAATCTTGAGCACCCTGGACGGACACGAGGCACGCCAGGCTCCATTCCGTGGAAGGTTGGTTTTCCAGACGCAGGGTGTTACAAAACCCACGAGAGGAGGAAGAAACTGGAGCAGGACCAAATGCAGGCGCTGCACGAAAGGATAATGGGGCTAGAGGAACGAGAAGAGGTACGAGAAGCAGCAGATCGCAACAAACGACCTGCCGAAGCTTCCCTCGAAGCTACCCCGCCATCTCAGCGGAGAAGCAGCGTGGCTTCCACTGAGCTGCTTCAGCCGGAGCATGTCTTGACGGCTCCTGCCGCTATCCCGTGGATGGTATCACGGAGTCTCAAAATTGCCACATTATGGCGCGATGGATGAATTTGAAGGTCAAGGCGGCTGTTGGCCAAGTTTATCCTAGTGGACCCGGCACAACTTATCACTGCCAGCCGATTCCAGAAGGATTTGCTAAGGTGATGATGGATGAAATAACAGAGGGATTTGAGGACCTCGTGCTTGAGCACCCTACCGGTGAAGGGGAGACTAGGCTGGGTTCTGCTCTGAAGACTCCATGCCTATGGCGAAAGGAGCTCATCAACCTTCTGAACTGGACGCCTCCGCCTCCTCCTCCTCCTCCGGCGAGTCAGGGCACTCCGCCTCCTCCACCGCCTCCTCCTCCGGCGAGGATGATCAGGGCATGCGTGGCAGCACTCCGCCTCCTCCACCGCCTCCACCTCCGGCGAGTGACGATCAGGGCACGCGTGGCGGCACTCCGCCTCCTTCTCCGGCGCGTGGCGGCACTCCGCCTCCTCCTTCTCCGCCTCGCCAGCAAGGGCGGAAGTGACCCGCCGCCGCCCCGGCTGCTCTGGCGCGTCGTAGTCCTTCTCCTCCGCCTCGTAAGCAAGCACGAAAGAAGACAGGCGCCGCAGCCGCTCCGTCTGCTCTGGCGTCTAGCAACACAAGAAGAGGAGAGAGGCAATACAAATACGGTCCACCTCTAAAGCCTCTAGAGAAGTTACCGTACGAGAGGACCAAGGAGGAAAACAATACAATCATGTAGGCCCACGTGAAGGAGTTCTTTGAAGGGTGAAAGCAAAGAGACATCCACCTCCGGAGGAGAAGGTAGATCCGGTGAAAGCGAAGCGCACTCTTGATGCCCTGAGGAAACCACCAAAGTCTCCGCCGAGAACCAACTATGAGCGCATTACTGAACAGACATATCTCCAAGCCAAGCGGTCGGGAATTACTGTCAGTGATAAAAGGTCAAAAGAACGAGCAAAGGGGAAAAAATTGCCCAGCTCGGCGAACAAGCAAAGCAATCGTGCCCCCCGCTCAATGTGTCTAATCCTCCGGGGACGGTGGCCGATTATGGCAATCTTGAAGATTACCTGCCTGACGATGCACTTCCTAATTTCATGGAGGTGGACGAATTCAGATATCTAGATACGGAAGCCTCTCGTCAAAGATGAAAAATCTCTGACAACAATGATGCGAAGATTCCATAGTTGGTACATGAAAACCTGCAGAGAGTCTGAGGGGACGAACAGTTTGTATCTGAACATTAAAGAGGAGCACAACCTCGTTTCAAATGATCTGTTGTGTGTTCCATTTGAGGAGTTCTTCGAGTTTTTCAATCAAAAGGCCCTCGATAAATTAATGGTCTTTTGCTACTGCCTGTAAGTACTATTTCTGTCATTAAGTCTCTATATATAACTCGGCTCTTTCATTGCATGTATTTATAATTAATTATTCTCAATATATTATGCAGATTGAAGATCGTCGAGTGCAAAAAACAAGAAATTTATGATATTGGGTTCATTAACACAAATATCATAGATGTATTTCTGGTTGAAAAGAACGTCGAAGAGGCCGAGGACAACTTGCTACAATTGTTGATCAAAAATCAAAACAAAGATACCATACCCTTTCCTTACAACGGCCCGTGAGTTATTCTTGTCGTTGTGCATATTCGGCTTCCCTTATTACTCGGCGAGGTTATAGTAATGTAATTGATGAGTTATGCATGCGTGCGCAGGTACCACTATATTCTTCTGGAGATTAAGCTTGAGCGTGGACTAGTAACCATCTTAGACTCGAGACGGAAAGATCCCAGCACCTATGCGGACATGACTGAAATGCTCAGCAAGTAAGTACAATCGATCATTATCGCACCATATAGGCAACTTTTTGTTCATTTCCTGATATCTCAAGTAATAATAATTATTTTCTTTGTCTTGCAGGGTTTGAAAACAGTTCACCTTACAAGCTCCGGGACTGCCGAAGGAGCTGTGATATATATACCCGAAAGTAAGTACTATTGGCTAGCTAGTTGCGCGCATCTCCCGTTGATTCTATAGCTATACTTTCATCAATGCCATTTATAATGCTTGATTATCTGTTTGATTGACCTCTATTTCTCGTAAAGTGCTTGTGGCAGGAGGAAGGGAATGATTTCTGTGGATACTAGAGGCCGTGCCAGGTACTTTGCCGGCAGGAATTGTAAGCAGAATCATTCATCGTTTGCATGCTGAGTGTTGTTTTGGTGGCTCTTGGCTTCGATCTATGCCGAGCATTCTGCGGTTGCCGAACCTTTTCTACCACGCTGTCGCCTTACACTGCGTTAAGCCGAGTACCCAATATATTACACATGGCTTATGCATAAAGATTAGGTAATTCATGTTTTTCCTGTAGTGTGGGTAGTAGGCTAGTGGCTAGGTCGCAGTGGCGCAACCTTGCGGACCACGTCGGGCGGGAGCGAACTTCCATGAGGCTCCACCTTCGTTGGATCTCATCTTTTATCTTTCAAAAGAAAAGTCATAGCTTGGAAAATAACGAGATGAACATTTCTAGACTGATTACCACAGATGTATTGTACCCTGTTGGATTGCGTTATTAGTCAGTTTCAACATCAACGTGTTGTGTATGCCACTCTCTTTGCATTTCTTATTTAAGAATTTACCACTTTGGCAACATCTCTCGTGTTGCGCTGCAACTGGGAACTGTACATATCGTGATCGAGCTCGTACATACGCCGAAGCGTTCTTTGGCTGAACTGTCGTAATACTATGTACGTACTGATCGAACAAGGATCCAACGTCAGTTTTACTGTACACATGTGCCATATATGCGTCGGACTCGGATTCCCACCACTTTACGGGCAGTCTATTTCCTTCAGATATCAAGGCATTGCACTGATGAGGCAAGAAGCATGGGGTGATCTGATCTCCGCATCGTCCATGTGGCGCAGAGGTAGAAGTTGCGGCACTTGAGGTGCTCCACCTTCGCCTCGGGGTCTAGAGCTGCAACAGTGGAAGCTTGTTTAGTTCCGCTGGGGAGATGAAATGGAGACGTACGCACGGTGTGTGGCCTGGATGGTACTTACCGTCGAGGTCGTACTTGGGAACATGCAGGTCAAACCGTGAAATTCCGGCCCAACAACAAAACAGGTCGGTCCCATTTTGGAACTATGCATTTGTATCTTTTGTGTCGGCCATGTGTGAAAGTATAATGTGTTGAAATTGTTGGTGCTGCCCTAAACTAGCTCTCTCTCAGCTGGACGAAGGTAAAAGAAGGAGAAGACAACACTGGTTTCCGGCGAGGAACGCCCCGGCGCTCACAACGCCATCTTTTTCTTTATAGCTGGACTAACCACCACGGGCTAAACACAACGCATTGTCCTCTTGTAGCTAGCCACAGCGTAGCACCCACGGACTCTCCCTAGCGATCCGGTCACCTGGCACACTGCGCGCATGTACAAGTTCATGCCCTGGCGATCCGGACTTCATGGCCAGGTCACCACCACAAGATCGCTAGTGCCCGCTGCAACAGCCCACCATCGCCATACGACCGTCAGCCCGGCTACGCCCCGGCTCGACTTGGACTCCATCTAAGCTAGACCTAGACACAAACGCACACACGCACTCCTACAGACTCGGCACGGCCACCAACCAGCGCCCAGCTCCACCAGCACGCACACGCACGCCACACACATACACACATACGTATACTTTGACACGGCTTCTGCTGCGTCCCGCACGTCCCGCGCGCACCCGACGCGCCCGACGAGGCCGACCACACCACACGCCGTGGCCTATTCCAACAGAAATTTGCATATACATGGTATACATGTCTATGTGTGTTCATAAAAAAATATCAAAAAAATTCGCATTGTGTAAATTTGGATTTTGTAAACGTCCACCGTGGTGGTCATCCACCATTTGCATTTTTGGCAAGAAATAGTCTGTTTTCTGACTGAGTGTTGTTTGTACTGACACTGACAACCTCCACAAATAGGCTTTGTGTGCGAGTTGGGTAGTCATAGTGAGCAAATTCGGTATGGCACAATGAATAGGTCGGATAGGTGGATGGGGTGAAGATGGACGTGTGAATCATACGAGGCCACGGGGCAGGTGATGATGGCATGCACGACGCCGTCGATGGAGTTCATCAGGGGGAGCCGCTAGCTGGCTGAGTATGCCATGTTTGGTCGTTGCTACATGCTACGATATGTGCTTTGCTACATCTACGTAAATAGGCCACGTAAAGCTATGTGAGGGCTTACTTGGCACCATTTGATTGAATGAAAAAACAGCCTGGGCCCCACCCCCTGAAAATCAAGGGGGGGGGGGTAGATTTTTAAGTTCACGTAAGCTTAAGTAGGTCTTTACGTAGATGTAGGATTATTGGTGCTGGATGCCCGGGGCAATGAATATTCACGTCTTCCCGGAGACTTGAACTGAATCCACCATGTAAACGGCGCATGCAAATTTCTGTGACGAATTAACATTCGTCGATGTCTTGACAAATATAACAAATCAATCCTGCATAATGTGTTCAAAAACAGTGTTTTGAAGCATTGGTATTTTTTTTCAAGACCTCCAAGAATGTAATCTCATCACAAAAATTTGCATTCAGAAGATAAGTCAACAATGTTTGTTTCCCAAGAAAATCAGAAGTTTTGAAATCATTTTACTTTTTTTGTTACTGTTCCCGTGGCTGTATGTGAGCTCGTGTGCAGAAACTCCATGTCCATATGCATTGATTCTTGTCCGAGAAACATTACTATTTTAAAAGATGCTAAAGTACCAGACATGGAGTATTTGAACCCGAGCTCTATGGTCTCACATGAACAGTAAAATCAAAAAAAATAGTGCAAAAATTCAAAAAAAATCTGAATTTTTTTGTGATAAGCATTGATAAATTCTCTAACTGCCAGTAAAATTTCAGGTTGAAATGACATTCGTGGTGGCCCAACTGAATGTTTCTTCGGGGAGAGACTCAAGCTGTAGGGGATTGTTGGGTAGAATCCTTGGCATTGGCCTACCCCTGAGGGGTCCTGCAGTCACCTAGCAATATAATCATGTATATATAGCCTGCCACAATGTTTAGATAGCTGTGCGTGTGAAGAAACAAGGACCAGGTTGAAATGCAAGTGTAATCCCAAAATCAGTTAAATGAATGCTCCTTTTTACGGGTTTCCCGCTGATTTGCATTTAAATAAAGCAAGTTTGTACAATTAAATGTTTCTTTAGATACAACACTAACATATCTACCATGTCATAGAAGACCACACTAAGAGACATCACATTGGGAATGTTCTTAGGTTAATGAGCTCATCGCCATATATATCTTGACAAGGAAATCCCAAGGTGACTGGAGGTTGAGATGAAACAATGTACTCAGCGCTTCTCCTGGGCTGTTTCTTGTCTGAGGTGCTTATGATCTCTTGGGAAACACCAGGACCTCTAGTTCATCTTGACATTGCATTCTAAAGTTGCTTCTTATAATGGAGTGCAGACTCAAAGCAGGTATGGTTGTTATCTAAACTTAGCAATAGTCGTCTTGTTCCTGGTGTCCCCTATTCCTCGATGTTTCTTGTTATCAAGGAGAACAACTTTTCTTCGTTTCTCAATGGTGACCTATTTGTAAGTAGCAGAGAAGGGTGTCATCTTTTAGACTTTGATGATACTATGTGTTCGGGTGAGAGTCGATGGAGCAGTATACATAACAACACACACATCATGGTATAGGATTATCCCCCAAGTGATCGGTAGCATCTCGTGTCCTACATGCTGGCATTTCACCTACTTATGGAACGGAACTAGTCCTAGAATTCGTACCTACAATTATTCAATATATGTCCTAGGTATAGACTCGGTACTCACTGCAGTGGGGGCGCATGTTAAATTGGGCTCGTCAAGTGCCATTGCTCACCAGCTGTGGGCAGACTCACTATCACTAGTACGTTGTACGTGACACTATTATTTTTTTCCCTTTTATTTGATGGACCCATTGTTCTACTTTCTATGCGGGCATACCTTTTCCAATGTACAATTGATCTACAGAAGAAGAAAAGGAAAGGATCATGTAGGCCGAAATGGACTGTCACGTCTACTAAACATCGCAACATGAGTGAGTTCATCAAATGTGCCCACGCTGTAGGCATAAAAATATCTTCAATTACTCAGGATCATACGTATTTTACAAAAGGCATGTGGGTTGCACTTAGATAGTGCCTTGTTGGCAAATGAAAAATGGAACACGCATTATTTTTGAATGGAAAAGACTCAACTCAAGTGACCTTGGGTGCCTCTTTGAGTCCATAGATTCAGAAAAATGATATAGAAAGTAGGAAAAAGCGAGATTACAAAAATATGTACTCTCAATGACACAAGCCAGCGCTGGATGGGGCTAACGGAAGCTGCGTGTCGCCAGCGCAGTCAAGGCGGCCCCAGGCATGGTACCGGTGCTGTCCTCCTCATCTATCGGCTTAGCCTTGATACTGGGTGAGAGCATCTCCACCCGTTCGCCCCCCCAGCGCATAGCCCGGCATTCTTTCGGGCGTTGATCTGACGATTTTTAGGCCCTGTGGGCGATCAAGACCCCCAGCCACGCCCCCAGGTGCCGCCCCCAGGGTGCAACATATTCAAACTTGGTCTGTTCCCGCTCTAAAGAAACGCAATAATCGGGCGATCGGCGCAACAGTTCGGCGATCATTACCGTGCCACAGTTCGGCGATCAAATGAAAGTTCGGCGCATAAAAAGAAAGGACACGCGAGGAATGCATCAAACGGCGGGGTGGGCCTCCGGAGTTTGAGGGGTCGGCGTCGGCGTGCGCGGGCTGGGCGGCGTCGGCGCGGCTTCTGGGCTGGCCGGTGCGGCTTCTGTGCTGCTGGGCGTCGCGGAGGCATCATCACTCGGGCTTGGCTGCGTCGTCAGCGTCGGCATGGTAGTTGGCGTCGGTGTCGCCGGTGTCTGGTTCAGGATGAGGCCGCGCTCCACCAGGTACCACGCCTTGAGCTTCTCGTCGCCGCTCTGGAGCATGTCCGTGCCGCCCATCAAGAAAGCCAAGTCGGTGTTCCTCTTCTTCCCGGCGACGTTGGTCCGGAGCAAGCCGAGTTTGACGACGCTGTTCGTCATCAACGCCGACCACCGTGCCTCAGTTTCTCTTCTCGCAGGGCGGCCCGGGTCTTGGCGTGGGCGAGGCAATGCTCGATGGACTCTGGCACACGTGCGGCAGCCAACTCGGCGTGTTTCGCCTTCTTGGCCCCTTTGTTGCCATCCGGGCGCCCGTCGGCCGCGCCTCGGGTGGCCCCTTTGTTGCCATCCGGGCGCCCGTCGGCCGCGCCTCGGGTCGGCGCGTCCGGCTTGTACAACTCCTTGGCCTTGGCGAGGGTGCGCCGGACATCTACCCACTTATCGCACTTGTCGATCTGCTTGAAGACGTGGAGGTACTTGAAATCTTGGTCGCTGTTGTCATCGCGGAACATGGCGAACATGCGCAGCAGCTGCGCCGAGGAACGAACATCAGTCGGCGGGCGCACACATGGGTGCGCACACGGCGAAAAGAAATAGGGAGAGGCCGGCGTGTTGTACCTGATCCTCGATGCTGGCGCCGCTCTCCGGGCGAGCCGCGATCTCCTCGACGATCCCATGCCATCTGTTGCACACCGTTTGGATGAGCCCCCAATGGTTCCCCATCGCCTTCGACCCACGCTACATTTAGACGCCTTTGAAGTAGGGGTCGACGCGCTTGCGCTTGTCGAACTCGGCCTTGATGCGGTCTCAATACGTGTCGATGTTCTGGTTCGTGTCTATGATCGGGTCGAGGTAGACCACTTTCCACGCTTCGATGAGGCACTCGTCCTCCTTGGACGCCCACTTGATATGCAGCTCGCCAGTCCTGGCCGCTCGTTTCTTCTCCTTCTTGCCTTTCCTCGTCGGAGCAGGCGCCGGCTCCTCCTCCTCCTCCTCCTCCTCCTCTTCCTCTCCTCCTCCTCCGGCACTTCCTCGCCGTAGTCGAGCTCGCCGTCCATTTCGCCGAGATCAATTGGGTCGTCTTGGGCAGTGAACCCGGGGGAGGCGGCGGCGGCGGCCAAGCCGGCTGCGATGATGTCTTCCATGTCGGCCTCCATCGCGTCGGCGTCGCCGAGATGGGACGTCGAGGCTTGTAAGAAGAGCAGCGTGCCGCGGCGGAGAGGTGGCATCGGGGAGGCTACGTAGTCCGACGGCGAGTACGTGTATGGAGGGTACTGCACACCGGCGAAGGCGGGCGAGGGCATGCGCTGGACCGGACGACCATGGGGGAAGGTGACGTTGGGGTTGAACCCGCCGTGTACGTCGCCATCGGCATAGCCCGGCGACAACGTGTAGCCCCAGGGTTGTGGCGACGACGAGAAGCCGGCCGGAGATCTGACGCTTTGCTGGCTCCAGGTCGCGTGCGGTCCGTGGCCGCAGGGTGGATTCATCATCCCCGCGCGAACCGCCTCGGTTTGTTCGGCCAAGCGCTCCGCCTGCTCCACCGCTGCCGCAGCCGCGAGCGCCGCCCTCTCCCGGGCCTTCTTGTTCCTGTTGCGCCTATCGGCGGTGACGGCCTCCTGGCGCTGCACTTCCACCTTCCAGTCGGCGCTGCAGTTCCGCTTTCCAATCGGCGTTGCTCATGCCCGAGGGCTTGGACGACGGCGCCCTCTGCTTCCTCTTCTTCGGCTGGGCGGCGCTGGTGGCTGTGGTATCCATCGCGGCGCAGGAGAACACGTACTTCTTCGGCGGCATGGCACCGGCTTGGAAGGGAGGAGAAGGAGATTGGCGTGAGGAATGGAGAATGAGAGAGAAGCCGAGGGGGGAAGCAGGAGGAATCAGTGGGAAAAGGGCCTCCTCTCGCTGACAGAGCGGCCCCACGTCCCTTTTCGCTTCTGACGGCGCCCCCAAGCGACACGCGGACGCTTGGGTTCGGCTTGGGGTCGCCGTCTGTGAATTTGGCCCAAACCGGTGCTAAATGAGATCCTGTGGGCGCGACTGGGCCGATTTTCTGTCGCCGGCGCTAAAATATCGCCTTGGGGGATCGGGCGCGGCTGGAGATGCTTTGAGGCGGTGCTGAACTCACAGGCTGGATGGTGTTGTGTGGGATGTCCGTGTGTGGACCGGTCGCTTCACACCGGTCGTTGATCAGATCCGACGGATTTTTCCTCGGGGACCGGTTGCGTCGGCCTCTCTACTAGGAAGCGGACCGCGGTAGCATGTTGGTCTTCTGCAGTGGCGTACCCAAGGGTGTGCCAGGCGTGCCATGGCACACCTATATTTTTGGCTAACATTTTTTCACCATATAAAAATTATCTTATGTTTAAGGCCCATGCAAGCTCATTGAAATAGACTTCAGTCTTTTTAAAAATGTGCACACCCTTCATTTTATTTTTAGGTCTGCCACTGGTCTTCTGTGTGAACGGTGCCGGTGGCTGGTCAGTGGTGCTATGGTCCGTGGCTCGGTGGTGGTGATCCAGTTATGGTCGCCCGGGTTAGGGTGACTATAGACTATGTTCCACAAAATCCATGTTCATCAAAGATCTTCAAGAATGTCCATCTTCCTAGATCTGGTACGTATACAGCTTGTTACCTATACGTACCATCGAGGGCGTACATGGAGAGGGCATGGGCGGCACACGCCAGTTCGGTCACCGTGGCGTCGGCGCCCAGCACTACATGCACCGGCCACAGGCTCCGCTCCACCGTCACGTTCACCAGCAGCCGCGACAGCCGCGGCGACGGCCTCTCCGACAGTGCCGCCACCGGGTGGCCCAGCAGCGCCTCCACCGCGGCTGGCATGTGCACGGAGCTCCTCATGGCCGGGCCGGCTGGGACGGAGAGAGAAATCAATCAAGATTGATCGACGGTGCGTACGTACTCGTGGTTTCTAAGGGCGCGAGAGAGTGGACCCGTTGTCTGCCTGACTGTTGTTTGCACTGACACTGAGTCACTGACAACTTATATATATAGGAGTATGTATGTACGTATAAGTTTTATGTACGTGGCTACGTGGCTACGTGGTGGTAGTGATAGTGAGCAAATTCGATGTGGTATTGGTCGCGGTCGCATGGTAGAGAAGACGACGACTGAATCGGTGCTGGGCCATGATAGGTGGAGGGAGCGAAGAGGCACGTACGAACGATACGAGGCCACGGGGCTGGGGATGACGGCATGCACGACGGCGTCGATGGAGTTCAACTAGGGAAGGCGCTAGCTGACTCTGGCTATGCGGTGATCGGTCGTTGTAACGTGCTACGATCGGGGGTACGTGCTGGATGGCCAGGGGCACGGCGACCGCGGCGACGAATGTACGTCCACGTCTTCCCCAAGACTCGAACAGAATTCATTATGGAGATGAATCTTGTCACTGGACACCCAGATGCCGGAGCATGTCGTGATCCCTAAAGCAGTTGAATCCCGCACGAGGGCACATTAAATTTTAAGTTTTAACTTTTGAGACGTGCGATTTTGCATCTCAAACTTACAGTATTATCGGCCACTCGTTTCAAGTTTCAGAGTTGAAACTTTAAATGATTTTTCTGGGTTGCAGGTACTAAAATTGTGATTTTGTCGGTCGCTCGTACCAAGTTTTAAAAATTAAAACTTAACATCATTTTTATAAGCTCATCAAAACGTATTCAAATTGGATCCTATTTGAAAGCCCTCATCACGAAAAACAAAAGTATGAAAACAAAATTTAATTTTGATTTTTAATTCAAAAGACATGCAATGTTGAAAATCGGGAGCCAAAAGGAAAAACACGCTTCAGGGGCTTGGTGCCTCCGCACCTGTGTGTCACAAATCCTCTCCCGAGCTTGTCCCGGACTTCAATTAAACTCCCAGTTGTTGGTGCGTTCTGTTTTTCTCTTTCTTTTGGTGTGTTCTTTCCTTTCATTTTTTGTTGTTTTCATTGAAAATTTTGTGAGGAAGGCAGATGATGGGTTTTAAAATAACTTTGCGATCGGTTTCATTTGAACGCTCGAACTTTCTTCATGCATGTCCAACTTTCATAAGTTAGATTGAAGCACACAAATTGGCGCATTTACCACAAAACATAATGGCTACCTTTGACAAACTTGAAGTCAATGGGGCAATTTTGCTGGAGTTGGTGCTTTGAAAGTGGGGAATAAAAAACCAAAGATATGAAGGGTCCATGGTTGGGCCCCCAAGACAAAGCACACGAATTGACATGAACGCATACAATGGACAAAGCGAAACCCTCCCCATGCAGCAAAACCGGGAGCTCCTATACAGCGCTGCAGGCGCCCGTTAACGATCCGGCACCTGCAGCGCTGCTAGCATGGGCCGGCCCACTAGCGTGCTGCCCTAATTTTATTTTAGTTTATTTTGCGAAAATAAAAATATGAAATGAAGAAAGGTTTACAGATTTCAAGAAAAAAAAGTTCATCCATTTGAAAAAATATGTTCATATCTTTAAAAAGGTTCACAAATTTTGAAAAAGTTCATCAATTTGAAAAAAAGTTCATTCAAGTTGAAAAAAGTTCATCCGAATTCATAAAACTTCAATAAATTAGGAAAAAAATTCATAGAAATTGAAAAAAATTCATGTATTTTTAGAAAAAGTTCATGGAACTGAAAAAAAAGTTCGTAACTAAAAAAAGTTCATCCATTTTCGAGACAAAATGTTCATTCAATCTAGAAAAAGTTTATCAATATTCAAAAAAGTTCATCAATCTAAAAAAGTTCGTCAAACCGGCGCCTAGATTGGCTGGCCCATTTACATACGCCACAGGCGCCAGTTAACAAAATGCACGTTAACTGGCCCCTGCGGCGCCAAATAGGAAATGCCAGCAAAACCTAGAGATCCCTAGGAAAATTAAAATGTGGCAGTTTTTATGTCGGGCCGGCGGTTATTTTGCCGGATGGCCCGGTTTGCGGAATCTGCTAGGGATGCCTGACTCCTGATGTCTCCTAATTCCTATTCCCTGCAACTTATCTATTGCATCCACTTTCCGCCTATCTCATCTAGATTTTTACTCTAATGCTGGCCATTCCCAACAATGATCTCTAGCACGAGCGATCTAGATCTGGGACAAATATATCAGGGGCCAAGGGAGCTCATGGTGAAAAAATAAGCCTCCTTGCGGCTTGATATGTTAGCAGCCATACAGAGAAATAGCCATCTCTTTCCTGGGGTCTCATATTCCCAGACTGTATTTGGAGTTCATAGTGTTTATTTTCTTCCTCTGCCATATATCCCCTAAGCTAGCTTCTATGCATGCTTTTCTTTGCATGCGATCTACTACTCTTTTTTATGGCGGCAAAAGGAGCTTGCGCCAACTGGTAGCTTGTGGAGCTTGCCTCTTCTTCAGTGGAGATTGAGCAACATATATATGTGCTAGAAATTATTTGTATGTTCTAAGATGGTTGAGTATGTACTATTTTACATCGATTTTATGATGATAAGTAGTACGTTTATTGTGAGTGATCCTTTACGTGTTATGAATTACATTCATCGGTTTGGATTGATTGGGGGAAAATCATGCATGCATTTTGACAGAGAATTATTCTATCTCTTACAAATAAAATAGCGGAACCTTTTAGAGATTGGTACTTGCACTCGTAACTAACCCACATTTTTTCAAAATGTACTAGGACAATCATGTGTAATTTGCCAAGAGCCAACCTGGTCCGGTGGTTCCGATGTTCAAAACATATGCAATTGCCACAAATGTGGTGGTTTTTTATAATATTGCAGACGATTAATGAATAAAATGATCATAAATGAAGCATTTTCTTAACTACATAACGGACTGTTGTTTGGAAAAACCCACGGTGCGGCATACTAGGCCAAATCATGTCTATGGAGACCCCACACATCTAAGGAAAAACAACACGTGTGAACACAAGTGTCTAGTATTACACTGAGAATTGCCTTTCAATAGAAAGAATGTATTAGTGGTGGATGTTCTATCGAGTGTTCCCCGGAATATTGCCTTTCGACATATTGCCTTTCAACAGAAAACATGTATTACATGTGGATGTTCTATCTAGTGTTCCATGTAATATTGCCTTTTGACAGTCGACTTGTCTCCAGTTGGTGCATCATCTAACGGCAGTCAACCTCACACGGAATCCAAATGTTGGACTAAACTAATCTTGTATCACAGTGACGATCGACTTGTTAGCCATGAAAGCTAAATTTTGTGTACCAGTGTGTTATCATCGATAAAAGACAAGCCAACTAACCTATAGATGATTGATGTGCAATCTGAACCCGAATTCAGTGAACTAAGTATTTCCACGTACGAATAACGTATCTGGATCTTACCCTAACGACACACATCTAAGTGTTAAACATATTGCACCAGTTATAACAGTGTATGGGTGGGATACTGCCAGTATCTTATGGAAATTTGAACATGAAATTTTAACATTCATATAATCACACAAGGGGCGCTACATCTAGACTTGTATTCTTCAGTACACTAGCCCATCTTTCTTGGGCTGATAGATATTTTGTTATTCTATGGCTTGTATTCTTCAGTACACATGTTCAACTACATAAGATTTGATGTTGATCAGGCTAGGAGAAAATTATGCCTCTTTGCTGGTGCCTTCTATTCCTTGAAGCTCTTCATATTTTATTGTTTGTAATTGCCTCTAGGTAAGCCACTAAATATGTGTTTTTTGGATTTTCTTTTGCAGCATGTTTGTTGATAACCCACAAGTACAGGGGATCGCAATAGTTTTCAAGGATAGAGTATTCAACCAAAATTTATTGATTCGACATAAGGGGAGCCCAAGAACATTTGCAAGTATTAGCAGTTGAGTTGGCAATTCAACCACACCTAGAGATTAAATATCTACAGCAAGGGGATCAGTAGCATAGTAATATGATAGTTTGATAGTGATAGCCCTAGTAGTAGCAGCAATAGTAACAGTAACAGTGATTTTGTAGCAGTTGTAACAGTAGCAACAAAAGTAAGGCGGAGTATCAGGTGAAAATGGCTTTTCAGTGAACATCTGAAAATTTCTATCCAATACTGTTGGATGGATGGCGGACGTCCTGGATTAAAAGTGGGATTACTAAGCATCCCACTTAAACGCTAATTAGCACATAACCCCCTCGCTCTATTCATCATCAGGGGAAAAAGGGTTTGACCTTCCTGGATCAGATCGTCTTCTCATTGTCTTGACCGCCGCCGCGATGTGCCTTCCACGGGCGCATAGAACCTGCCCTCAGCTATCCGCGATTGGCCCTCCGGCGGCGCAGCGCTCTCCCCGCATGGCCTTGGCTCAGGCTCTTTCACCACGACCGCAGCTCCCCCTACCACTACACGACGTTTTTTTTGCGGGAATCCAACAAACGTTACTGTTTTGAAAGATACTAGAGTACCCACCGTTTGATCGGCACTTGATTGCGCAAGTCTTTTCGTGTCATCCGATTACTTTATTGTTGTATAATTTTGGCTATCGGCGTTCGGTCGACCACTAATTTGTTTGACACACTTAGAAAAGGTTCACAAGTGAATAGCATGTTCGGCTGGCATGGCTCCACAAGACAAGATGGTTTTGCTTCGTTTTTATGTGTGTGCGAAAACCATGTGTGGACGACCCAAGTAGTAAAACCTGAAAGTAAACGAAGAGTGGATTCTTGAGTGGATGGTGGAGGGTGGGACCCTTCCAGAGGTGTTCGTTGCCCTCTTCTAGAGCTATGTAACCATCACCTCGAGCCGTGAAGCAGTGGTAGCTGGTGGGTTTGCAATGTTCATCCAGATGGGCGTATTGATGCTGGCCAAACCAAGTGTTCTTTAGAGAGAGACTGAGGCCATCAGGAATTGTTGGGTCCAATCCTTGGCATGGGCCTACCCCTAAGCGATCCCGCCGACACCTAGCGATCCAATCATGTGTATTGTTTTTCATATGTGACTCAATATAGCATTACACAAAGTTTAGATGGTTGTTTGTGTGAAGAAACACGAACCTGGTTGAAATGCAAGTGTAGTATCAAAATCAGTTAAATGAATTCTCCTTTTTTATGCAAGGGTTTCCAACTGATTTTTGTTTAAAGAAATAAAGTTTGTACTATTAAATGTTCCTTTAGATACAACATTAATATATAATGCATCATTGTATCTAAATATCTACCGTGTCATAGGAGACCACACTAAGAGACATCACACTGAGAGTGGTCCTAAGGTAATGATCTCTGCGCTTGTCCTGGATTGTCTCTTGTTCGAGGTGATAATGATCTCCTGGGAAACATTAGGACCACTAGTTCATCTTGGCATTGCATTCCAATAGGCTTTCAATTAATAAGTGGACATGGGGCGCCACATGTTACCAGTATGGTACATATCCACTAAAGTTGGAGGTAAAATGGAGTGCAGACTCAGAGCACGTATGGTTGTTATCTGAACTTAGCAACAATCCTCTTCTTCCTGGTGTCTACTATTCCTCAATGTTTCTTTTATCAACGTCAATAGCCTTTCTTTATTTCTCAATGGTGACCTATTTGCAAGTAGCAGAGAAGGGTGTCACCTTGTAGACTTTGATGCTACTGTGTGCTTGGATGAGGATCGATGGAGTGGTATGCATAACAACACACACAACATAGTATAGGGTAATCCCAAGTTGCTCAGTAGCGTCTCGTGTCATACAAGCAGGAATGATTCACCTTCTTATGGAATGAAGCTAGTCCTATAATCCGTGCCTACAATTATGTGGTGTGTCCTAGGTATAGACAGACTACCCACTGCAATGGGGGCCCATGTCACATTGGGCTCGTCAAGAGTCATTGATCACCAGCTATCTGTCGACTCACTATCACTAGTACTAAATTATAGTACATAGGAGACTATTAATTATTTTCCCTGTGTTTCTACTTTCGTGAGGGTATCACTTTTTAAATGAACAATTGATCTCTAGAAGAAGAAAAGGGAAGGATCATCTAGGGCGAAATTGAGTGTCACGTGTACTAAACATGGCAACATGAGTGAGTTCCTCAAATGTGCCCGTCCTGCAGGCATAAAGAAAGTTTCCAGTTCCTCAGGATCATACGTAGTTCCCAAAAGACATGCGGGATGCACTCAGGTAGTTGCCTGATTGAGCCAGGATTCGAGTATAGGGGGGGCCGAGTACGTATATTGATCTAAGCTCGTTGTTAATTACTCGTCGCTCCTACTAAGACTGTCGATCGTTTGGGGGGGGGGGCAGGCCCCTGCTCGTCCCCCCGGCTCTGCCCCTGCCTACTAAATCATTCTACAAAGACATATGTCGCAGGCTCGCTCCGCTGTCACATTCACCAGAAATTGTTGGCGGCATGAGCGGCTTTAGCGGAGCGCCGGCCTTTGCCCCTCGGTGGCGTAGGCTGCGAAAGTGGCACACGCGAGGTCTGCCACGGTGCCGTCGGCACCCAGTAGCACAGGCACCGGCTACAGGTTTCTCTCTACCGTCACGTTTACGTCTGGAGCGGCGCCGGCCTCTCCAACAATGACGCCACCAAGTGGGCCAGCAACGCCTCTAGCGTGGCCTGTGCGAGCGCAGACTCCTCACGCGAGAGAAATAAAGATCAATCGATGGAGCTTACTCTAGTTACCGCGCGATGATGTTAGAGGTGGAAACCTGACATCCCAACCATCAACCATGAATCCACCGGCTTCTAGTTGGTTTCTAGTAGTCATCGACGAAGAAAACCATCGGCACCAGCTCCAAAAAAACCTCGTGTGCTTCGCGCCGATGCTAGAGCGTCCACCGTCTCAAACGGTCAAGCTTTAGGACCCAAGTCCACTATTGGGATGCCGTCGCCACACCATCCTCACTGAAATGGATCTAGCACCTAGATCCATCACCCATAAAAATGTCAAACCCACGGCGCAGCGAGTCACCTGCCACATCAATGAGATGTGGTGCTCCGTTTCAGGGTACACACGCATTGTTAAAGATGCTTGTAGGGATTACTAATGGCCAAAACAATTAAGGAGATATCTTGGTTTTGACTTAATTTTTCATTTCATTAATTTTAGAGAAAAGTACACATTACGACTCTGAATTAACTTGTCAGTTTAAAATCCACCCCTCGACTTCAAAACAGGTCATCCCACGCTGCAAACTAAGCATATGGTCCAAGAATCAACCCTCCTACTGATTTTGACTTACTAGCAAAACGGCCCGTGTGTTGCAACGGAGAAAAAACTATATCATAATCTTCAATGAACATGACCATATTTTACTGCATCACCGAGATACACTATCACACTTATTTTGATGAAATCATGAACATTTTTTTAAACTCTTGAACATGTCTGAAATCATGTACATATTTAAATTCGTGAATAATTTTATATATTTTCGAAAAAAATTAAAAAACATGAAATAAATAAATTCATAAACATTTTATACTATCTGCAAACAACTTTTACATTTTGAACATTTTTTAAAATATTTTTCTTGAATAGGTGAACATTTTATGAATCAACAAACTATTTTGTAAGCCATGATTATCTGTTTGATTGACCTCTATTTCTCGTAAAGTGCTTGTGGCAGGAGGAAGGGAATGATTTGTGGATACTACGTAGCGAGTTCATCCACAACGCGATTTTGAAAAACAAGCGGGCTACTAGAAGACAATATGAAGTGCATAAGCAATAATATTCACAATTTCATTTTATTACACCATCATTTCTGTTAAGTTTCATTCATATATATGTATTAATTAACCCCTTCTTGAAATTAGACGTGGCAGATGCGGATGAACTCCTAGAACCAGATCGCATGAAAGCAATTCAAGAGGAATTGGCGGATTCTTTCTTGAACACGCCATCAAGAAACCGGAGAATACCATGTGGAAGTTGATTTCAAATGCTAGGGTTTGTAATTAAGAGATCTTATACATATTGTACATGTATGTAGCCAGTAAAACTTGTTGTTCGACCAATCTCTGAGAAGGAGAGGTCGATCGATCACTTGTCTCTATGATATGATTTAACCATAATGAATGGTTCTCTCAATCACTTATGTATATATACTACGTAACGTCGATCAAGCACGACATAAGAGAGGACACTTCTCTCTATTAATTAGCTAGCTAACACAATATACTTAAACACCTAAATTAACCCCCAAAACCCCCAACCCCCTCCTTTCCAAAAAAAAACAAAACCCCAGCCACGGAATGCGACGCTGATAATGCTTTTTGGTCCCAGCCGATAACCAACCGACCAGAGGCCCCTCGACCGCTCGGCGACAGGGCCACGTGATATATTGATTGGTCCCGGTTCGTGTTTGAACCGACTAATGGGTGGAGTATTAGGATCTAACGACAGTTCCGTTCATGAACCGACAAGGCCCTTACGGACTGGGTCTAATGGGTGATTTTCTACTAGTGAGGCCACGTGCCAGGTACTTTGCCGGCAGGAATTGTAAGCAGAATCATTCATTGTTTGCAGTGATGCTGAGTGTTGTTTTGGTGGCTCTTGGCTTCGATCTATGCCGAGCATTCTGCGGTTGCCGAACCTTTTCTACCACGCTGTCGCCTTACACTGCGGTAAGCCGAGTACCCAATATATTACACATGGCTTATGCAGAAAGATTAGGTAATTCATGTTTTTCCTGTAGTGTGGGTAGTAGGCTAGTGGCTAGGTCGCAGTGGCGCACCTTGCGGACCACGCTCGGCGGGAGCGAACTTCCATGAGGCTCCACCTTCGTTGGATCTCATTTTATCTTTCAAAAGAAAAGTCATAGCTTGGAAAATAACGAGATGAACATTTCTAGACTGATTACCACAGATGTATTGTACCCTGTTGGATTGCGTTATTAGTCAGTTTCAACATCAACGTGTTGTGTATGCCACTCTCTTTGCATTTCTTATTTAAAAATTTACCACTTTGGCAACATCTCTCGTGTTGAGCTGCAACTGGGAACTGTACATATCGTGATCGACATCGAGCTCGTACATACGCCGAAGCTTTTGGCTGAACTGTCGTAATACTATGTACGTACTTCCCTATTGCACTAAAGTTGCCTCTATCGCACCCAAAGTTGCCTCGATAAAAAGTTTGGGGTGCCATAGAGTTAGGATACTTGCTAGTTGTGGTAGACAACTTAGAGATGAAGCTAATCAATTTGGTAGTTGCAATAACCAATTTAGAAGGATTTTTCGTTGATAGCCAATCATACTAGTAAAAAAAGAAGTTTCTTTCTTATAGCACTGTAGTTGCCTCAATACAACCCAAAGTTGCCCACGAAAAAGTTTGTCAAAATGTACCAATATGGAATCTATTTTGAAGTACTCGTCGTGAGAAACCCAATGGTGAAAACGGATCTGAATTCCGATGCACGAATACAAAATTATACCTTTTGAATTTTTTTGAAACCCAAATAAATGCACGCGGGACAAGATCGTAAGTGATTTCCTGAGTAGCGTGAATACGTCAAGTGTTTTCTTTTGGGATGTCAGTTGGTTTTGGAATCACGTGGACGTAAAGACGTGGTGTAAGAAACTGATTTGCTTTTTTTGGAAAGTGACAGCCCGCCTTCCTTATGGGGAGAGCGCTTGATCTCGCGAGTGGACGTTCGGGCGCCAGGTAGCCACGTCCTTAATTCATTTGACACGTTCGGAGAAGGTTCACAAGTGAAAGGCAAGTGGGGATGGTTAAGCATGGGTCCTTGAAATGAGATGATCTTGCTTCGGTTTTAATGTGAGAAAATGTTATGCGAACGACCCAAGCAGTAAAGTATAGCTACTAATCCCTTCCTGCCCTTGAGCCCCACGTGCCACCACCTTCTTTTCACTTCTCTCCTTCCCCTTCTCTTCTCGATCTCCATCGCCTGGTCACCACCGCCTTTTGTCCCACCTCACTTCGTTCTCCATGGTCGATCTCTTCCCAGCACCCCAACGGCGTGACCTCCCAGCGGTACTAGCTTATGTTTCAGTCTTTGGATGAAGATCCAATGGACAGAAAAAGAAATGACCGAAACCAGAAAAAAAAAAGTCGGGCACCTGACGCATAGGTGCTCTTTTTTTTTCTAATCTTTTTCGCAGCATCATTGGTGTTGCGCTGGCATTGCAATTGCATACATTCATACAGCGACATGTACATATCTCGAGCTCGTAGGACTATCCGACAAGTACGTATATGTATCATCCCTTGGCCGAACTTTACCTAACTCTACGTGCTGATCATATATGCGTCAAGTTCTGACTTCTGAGTGATTCCGACCATTTTTACTGTTTTACAGCACTGCTTTCACTCTTTCACACATCAAGACATGGCAGTGCTGAGTGAAGAAGCAGATGACGATCTGATCTCTGCGCCCCCCTGTTGGAGCAGAGGAAGAAGTTGCGAGAGCCCAGGTCCAGCACGCACAGTATCTCATAGTCAGCGATCGATGCAGCTCCAAGTTGGACTCGAGAACCAACCAATCGAACAAGGAATACATTACTGACGGCTTGTTGCGTATACGTACCATCAAGGGCGTACTTGGAGAGGTGCAGCTCGAACCGGGCGGCCGCGTCGGTGGCGCCATCATCGGCGGGGAGCGGCGGCCTGCGCCCCTCGGCGGCACAGGCGTCGACGGTGGCACGCGCCAGGTCGGCCACCGTAGCGTCGGCGCCCAGCAGCACATGCACCGGCAACAGGCTCCGCTCCACCATTACGTTCACCAGCAGCCGCGTCAGCCGCGGCGCGGGCCTCTCCGACAGCGCCGCCACCGGGTGGCCCAGCAGCGCCCCCACTGCGGCCGGGAGGTGCACGGAGCTCTGCATGGCCGGCCAGGACAGGACAGAGAGAGTAATCAATCAAGGTCGATCGACGGTGCGTACATGCGTGGCTTCTAATAAAGGCGCGAGAGAGTGGTCCGTTGTCTGACTGACTGATGTTTGCACTGGCACTGAGTCTGGCAACCTATATATATGTACAGAGACTATGTGTGCTTGCTGAGTGCTGGGTAATGGTAGTGAGCAAATTCGATATGGTATTGGTCGCGGTCGGAGGGTGGAAGACGACGACTGAACCGGTGCTAGGTGGTGATAGGTGGAGGGAGTAGGCTTCCAGAAGTATTTAATTGATTGTACTTGTTGTAACTGACCATCTCCTAACTAAATCCAAAATAACTCCAAACTCCATAAAAAATAATTATCTCCTAACTAAATACAAAATATCTCGAAACTCAATTCAAAAGTATCTCCTAACTAAATCCAAATCTGCTGACAATTTTCTCATACCACATAACCCTAAGTAAGTCCTTCAATATGCCCTAGCTAAATCCGAATTGCACTTCTTTCAACCGAATTTTGTCACAACATTATGAAACCATAGACCCTAAACCTCATATGGCATATCCTAAACCCTAATCAAATCTGACCCTATTGGTACTATGCAGAAGGGACCAGACAAGATTTGAGATGGGTAGGCACTTACAGCAAAGATCCCGCGTGAAAAAGTTGATGCACGTCGACTCGGATGATCTGGCCTCTCGTGTCGGGGAAGGTGGCGTCGGCTCGTGGAAGGAGGGGATTAGCAGCTCCTCGGAAGAACTGGCGCCGCGAGCCGAGGGGGTGATTTGCGATGGAGGGGGGAGTAGGAGGAGGAGGAAGGAGTAACACGGGGAGTGCGCGCAGCGGTGTTCGAGGGGGGAGGGGGAGTAGGAGGAGGAGGAAGGAGTGACACTGCGAGTGCGCGCGGCGGCGATCGGCTGCGGCCGAGGGCGCCGGAGACGATCGGGGGCGATCGAGGGCACCGGAGGTTAGGGCTCGAGAGGAGGAGAGAGGATGAACCGCTCGAACCGAAATTCAAATGAGTACGCACGATGATTGGTGTTATACTTAAGTGCAATTTTAATGCAATTAAGTTAATAAAAAATTTAGGACAGGAATACCACTGACCTAATTCGGCCAATTAAAGGTATAAAAATTTTAGGTCGAAAATACCCATGGGCTCTAAAAAGGCCCAGTTAGTCTCATCCGTTAGATCACCATATAATACACGTGCTCTGGTGTATTATAATGTACCGTAAAATTTCCCATAAATAGATCTGCTAATTTAGTAACTGATATTTCTAGATTAGATTTCCCATAATAATGATGGCTCCAGGTAAGGGATCAGTAGCCAGAAACTATAATACATGTTCATCATACACACTAAATTTTCTATTAAAAATCCCAGTTCCGTCGCTTTCCCTTTTTCCTTTCCTTTGGCAGCATTTAGATCCACTCTCTCCAGTTCATACAATATGTTACTCCCTCCGTTCCGAATTACTTGTCGCACGTATGGATGTATCTAGATGTATTTTAGTTCTAAATACATCCATTTTAATGACGAGTAATTTGGAACGGAGGGAGTAGTACTTAGCTTGGGCATTTTATGCTTAAGCATGTGTAGTGAACAAAATAAACAGAGTAACTTCTTGGTATAAGGTATGTGGCGACAAACACATATGCTGCATACTGCAACTGAGTTCTTAGGTCTAGCCTTTCCTTTCGTCTGTAGTCTGTACTAGCGGGTCTACCCGCGCATCTGCACGGCTAGATCTTTATTATTTCCCTTTTTTGTATTTTATTTTTGTGTGGTGAAACCAAACCTAGTGTCCCATAATGTTTGTTTGTTAGGTGCCACAAAAAATTTGATTGTCAATAATGGGTCTTAGATTATGTTATGATAAATTTAAATATGATGTTTATAATACACACTTATAGATAACGATTTAAATGATGTCGCGATGTATGCATTGAGGGTTATCTCGATGTAGTTACATTATTTAACTATATTTACTTGTTATATTGGTACAAATGCTATAATCTTTCATAAAGAAAAGTTTTATTGAATGAAAAGAGTTTTACATAAAGGGAATACATATTGATATTGCATGATAAAGCATCCTTGTTTGACCGCCCATTGATTTTGTGTTCGTAATGTAATGACAGCTGAGGAAGTATCACATCAGTAGTTAACATGATAGAGCTTGTATATGGGGCAAAGAATGTGCATGAACCTATGCTTGAATGAGTAATTTATGACCATGGACTTTATATTAGCTATACATCAAGATATTATCTGTGTGTACAACAGGAAGTATCGACTTCTATGTATATATAGGAAAAAAATACTAATAGGTATACCCATCTGTTAGACCGATGACTAACTTGCATCCATGACAAAGCAATTGGAAAACATTTTCTCAGCCAAAAGCTAGGCCAAAGTAGACACATTTCACTAAGCTTTTAGAGTGACAATTATCTTACAACGTTAAAAGGAGAAAGAAACATACAACATAGGGAGACATAGCTAGGGCGATGGGAACACACCACACGAAGAAAAAGTACAATGATGGTAGTATAAACCCAGTTGACTGCACATACAAAGCTTGATTCATGAACTAAGTTTTTCTCTCTTCAAAATATGCATTGGAAGAGGAAGGTAAGATTTCCAAATCATACATTGGGAGGAGAATAATGTAAGCTATATCTGTATAGTTGGTCTGCTGCAGAAACGAATGAATACTGAAAATGACAACTCACAACACCACCTTGCATTGTCCTGTTGACATGATAAGCGTTTTAACACAGCTAAAATATGAGAGTACAACCTTTACATCTTTCATATGAATAAAGGCGCCGCAACGTGAGCTTCAGAGGCGAAGGAGGGATCCTTTTATAGGCGCATGCGGTGGTGGTGCATTACATCCTATAGACGCTCGAACAATCCCGATTCAATGATGGTTGGACATGTGGAGAGAAGAGAGGGAACCGGCAGTAGAAACGACAAAGTAAACAGCGGCAGAAGAAGCACCGCTGTCCCAGAAGATAACACGACACCGCTCAAACAAACGACGCCGATTAGGCCACCGAGGACAGGCACGCAAATCGAAGACCAATGAAAACCCATGAAAGCACCGTCGACAGGTTGTTGGAATTAGCTACCCATGCCTGTGCACCGCTTCGACCGATTACCATTGGCCAGTCCTATATGCAAACGACACACCCCGATTCGGCTGTATGATTGCAACCATATCCATTGTCGTCTTGCCGTTGGAACCATGCCCGAATTGCCTGATCGCTGCTTCGGGCAGTTCTGATTGGTCGGCCATCCAGCCACGCGGCACCTCTCCACTCGGCCGCATGCATGCAACACTGCGCCGACGACCGATTTACACATTTCTTCCCGCTGTACGTGCTTCTCATGGCATGCAGAGATGCACGTACACTTTTCCTGCCACATACCCACGCTAGAGCGGCGCATACAAAGAAAGCAAGATTAAAAAGCCGCATGCTCGAACAACCTACATGCTACAACAGCGTACATAAATATTAAAAAGCTGCATGCTCGAGCAGCTTTCATGCTAGAACGGCACACAAAAGGAAAACAAGATGCTAGAGCCACACAGTGATGAAGCAAACACGTTCAAAAAATTTGCAAAACAAACTTACAGCCACACATGAGTTTTACCTTCCCACATCCCAAAGAAATGCACGTGTCACCAACCAACATGCTGAGAAGTTGCTTTCATCCAAGTGGGTAAACGTGAGCGCAAAAACGCTCCCAGAAATAGAGGTTTGGATATTCTGTACTCGCAATAACATCCGTTCAAATTAGTCCTGTTAGGAAGCCTTCTAGAACTACTTATTCCATACTATCTACCCCTCTTTATAGATGGAGGTGATTATCTGACTGTACTGTATCCAGGTTCTTGTTTGTCCCTTCTCCAATTATTTTAAGAGAGAATAAACTATTAGTATTTATGCCTTATAGGCTCTTGAGACTAGGTACTTCTTAAAATGTGAATATATCAACAGTGTTTCTACATGTGCCCAGATTTATTTGGTGTACCTCCTATGTTTCACCTTCATCGCTCTTTGTTGGATAAATGGAGAGATTCTTCATTGTTTTTATGTTTTTTCTTTACACGAAGGATCCATACTAAAATCTAACGTGCTGTTCTTGCTGGCTTAGTCTAAACACATGCATCCTAGATCACCTGCTTCTCAATTAATAATTTTTGATTCGTTGTATTGCGGTTAATTACCATAACACACTCACCCAAAGTATCGATCCGCATCCATACATAATTTAAGAAAATAATTTATGATGTGTTGGTTCTACAAATGTAAGCTGACTATGTAAACTGACTATCTTGTTTGCGTATAGAAAAACATGGCATTTTGTTAAATACCAATAGTGGTAAGAAGATAACGTGTGGGTTGGACCGAGAAAACAACCCACAAGTCCGCCTTGTACACAATTCTACTACATTGCCGCAAGATCAATGCAACAACCCACTAGCTATAGCTAAATCACTAGTTGGGTTCTCTTTGTAGAACACACATTGCTAGAAACACAAGCACTTGTAGCCAATTTTGTGGTAGTGGATGCCGTCTAGACCGTCACAGTTCTTGGCTGTGTAGATGGAAAGTTTCACATTGGAAGGGTAGTGATGGTATCCTTGCTAATATGAGGCTCTATGGGATGAAGTTGATTCTAGCATTGTGATGAACAACAACGTCCTGTAGGACTGCCATCAGAACACAATGTTCCATAATGACATCGACCCATCCTCTCATTCTCGGTGCCTCTTATTCTACAGAGTTCTTCGCACACTCTTATTTTGTCCTTCTCTTGTCTCTCCAACCTGCTAGCTAGCAGCCTAGCACCCACCCCTTCTCATGTGTACTGCTCAGATGATAGTACTCCTCCGATCAACATTATATAGAGGATGCGTCAATTAATTCGGATTGGAGGGAGTAGCAGAAATGGTTGTTTTGTGTACCACATTTATTGAGAGACTTTATGCCAAGCGTCGGTAGATTAAGCAATAGTATTATATGGTTGTAGGGTGAGTACATAGGAGTAAAATTATGCATCGATTCCTATCCAACAAATGTTACTAGTTTATACCCAAGCCTCTATTCCAGGGAGCTTTTTCGCCTCAAGGTTGTGCCATTTGGTTGAAAGTGACTTCTAGTGAATTTACATGTGACACGTGCTATTAATTTGGTACCTGACGGGGTAGAAAGGCCTTGTGGATTTAGGAGTTTGATTCAAATTTTTTGAACTGGTGTGATGGTTCATTTGGTTGCTTTAGCATTTTTGATTGGATGTGGGGTAGGCTGGCGTGGATGTTCTTCTTACGTGCTTCTTTTTTGCGTTGATTGCTTTATGTGTCCGCCACTGCTGGCTCAATGGATGCATCGCTTTCGGTTCAGCTGCTGGCCCAATCGATGCGTCTCTTTTGGTTCATGCCGCTGTTGGTCAGTCATTGTGTCGTTTTGTGTTTGTCGTGGGTTTGTGTACATGCCGCTGTTGCCTGTTGTGGAGATTTGCTTCCCAGGTCAAATGGCTGGTTTGTCGGGCGGTGAAGCCTCATATGGCGACGTGGATGGGCCATGCATGTACAGCTAATTTTCTTTACGAAACGGCTCCTTGGCGATCGCTCGCGGGAGCGATCGATCCCGACCACGCGTGGCGCACCTCCTGTTCCCTTTCCCTTTCTATCTCGTTTCCTTTTTTGGAAAAGCCCACGCGTGCGCGGCCTCCTATTCCTCTTTTCCCTTTCGCCTTCTCCCACAGATCCCCTCATAGGCTCATACTCCTCCGCCGCAGCTGCCCTGCTGCTTCCCTCCCCCCTCCTTGCTGGCGGCTCTTCCTCCACCGCAGCTGCCCTGCCGCTTCCCTCCCCCCTCCTTGCTGGCTGCTCCTCCCTCGCGGCAGCTGCCAATACGGCGAGGCTCCACGGCGGCACGGGCGACGCGAGGGCCAGGGGTGGCAGCGGCCAATACGGCGAGGCGCCGCGCCCGCACGAGCGCCGCAAGGTCCAGGGGCGGCAGCGGTCAAGACGGCGAGGCGGTGGCTCTCCAGCGTCCGTACGGCCTCCGGCGCTCGCTCGCCCTTCCTCCTGCGTCTCCTGCCAGCAAGCTTCCAACGGCGCCCGTGTCACCTCCCAAGGATGTCCGGTACCACTCACCTCCCCCCTCCCCTCTTTCCTTCAGATGAATTAATAGCTGACGGCGGCCAGCGTCTCCGAGCTCGCAAGCACCAAGATTTGACATGGAGCAGCACATGGATGTCGATTTTGGCAGCTCTGCTTTGATGAAGCCGGCATTGCTAGGTAGTTCTTGCTAGTTTTCAGCATTAATGAGGGAAGAAGATGATTTAATGTTTTTGGAAGGACTAATCCAGTGAGGATGGTGGACAAGAAAATAGAAGGAACGTGTATGTCAAAACTGAAGAAAAGCATACCACCTTGGTGGCTCTGTTCTCACAAAAGAAGATTGTTTACTGTTTCACACAAAATCAGATTTTTGCCAGCAACTCATCGACCTTGGTCTCATCTTTAGATTGACGGCGGAGCATCAAGTTGCAGTATCTCTGCGAAAATCCATAGAAGTATCGGAACCGGCTGTGTGCATGGGAAAAAGAAAATCCTAAATGTATCTCTGAAACAATGGTATTTTTTCAGTGAATGAACTAAGACTAGCAGTTCATTTTAATTCTGTTGTGGGAATCTATTTTGGGAACTCAATTCTGAACACTTTTCAAAGAGATAGTAGCTGCCACTGTTTCAAGGATGTACTAATTCTCTGAAAATCGCTTTGTTTTTCTGTAGCAAGTTGTCAGATGAATTGACAGAAAACTGTCATTTGTTCAAGAAGGAATTATTTTCTGAATCTTTTTTTGTATTTCTGTAGCAACTTATTGTATGAATTCTTAACACTGTGCAAGGAAATCAGCAGCTACCATTGTTCAGAGAATGAGCTAAATCTCTGAAAATCGCTTTTGTTTTTCTGTAGCAAGTTAATGTATGAAAACTGAATATTGTTCAAAGAAGTCAGCAGCTGCCATTATTTCTACATCAGTTTACCCCCTCTTAGTAGAAAGGAACAACTCACTTCTCTCGCTACTCCTAATTTTTTGTTGTGCTTTTCTGTAGGAGGAGAAATTCATCATCAGATCACAAGAACCACAGAACAGCAAGGGTGATATTCAGGTTGACATATTTCCATAGACAATCTAACCTGTACAGGGATGAGTAAGAGATGAAAAACATCAATTGAAAGCACCGCAAAGGTGTCTAAGCAATGGTAACATCATTTGAAGAACATCCCTTTCCTTCCCCTGATTTATCGTAGGTTAATAACTTACAGCGTAAATGTCAATATCTTACAGCATAATTATCTTTTTATAGGCAGTCTTTCACACTAAAACGACAACACATGCCTTACAAGATACTTCCTTTTTTTGTACACTGTTCTTCGTGCTAGTATCAGGTTCAGTAACATAAACACATGTAAAAATGCTCATCGTTTCTCTCTGCGCCCACCATGCAAAAAAAGAAGTGCCCCAAGAAGATAATTGCCTCCATTTCTTTTCCCATAGCATCCTATGCGCGTTGTAGCTCTCTGGTCCAGCCCATGACGCCGCGTTATGTCGCCTGTTTCTGGAGGACAGATAAAGGAAATTAGTCCCTTCTGCTTTCTATATAAGAAAATATGATAGCCGTAATAAATCCTATAAGATTAACACTGCTAGTCCAGAAAATTTAAGCATTACCTGGTTATTTTGGGGGCATTGTGGCTTTTTATGGCCTGGCAGCCTGCACTTGGAACACTTCCTTACTGCTTTTTGTTTCTTAAGCTTATCAGAAGCCTTTTCATACATGGACTTTGGCCTATCACCAAGGTTGAAACCTTTTGTGCGTGACAGCGGGGGGTCTCTCAACCCAAATGTTTGATGCACCTCAACGCCACCCATGCTAGACGCACCAATGGTAGACACAATGTTTTGATGCACCTGCGTAGGGATATGCAGGTCGCCATCCCCCTCCTGCCTGGCATCAACATTCAGTTGCTGAGGATCATCAATACACCGTCGCTTCCCACCTGAGAGTTGTTGTTCTTGGCGGAGCCGCTTGTCTAACCTGACTTTGTTTATTGCCTCACCAATTCCTTCCACGAACAGGTCGTACGACCTGTCGTCCGTGCATTCGTTTGACAATGCGTCCGACACCTGGCTCATGACTATAGAATGCCTGACTGTCAAGTGTGTTCTCTGTCCATTTTGACCAACATTTCCATCCGTCATCATAGCTAACACATGCCCTGCAGCTACTGTCCACCTAGGATTTATAAAGCTTTCAGGGAGGCTACTCAACCCAATGTGTCTTGCTACCGCTAGGACGTGGCAGCAATGCAAACCGTCCCGATTGAACTTGGAACATGAGCAGCGGTAGACATCATCAGGTGATATTGACACAGTGTATATCCTTTTTGAAAACTCTGCGTCCTGGTATTCGCCACGCCTTGTCACCAGGAATGTTCTTGTTTCACCAGCAGCAGCAACGACCTCAACTCTGTAAGCTGTGGTTTTTTTCATCTCTTCCACAAATTTGGCGTATATTGGTGGTGTGTATATCTTTGCAGCCTCTCTTTCCATAGGGTCGTAACTCCAGTAACGTTGTTCTCTCAGTTCTGATTTCTCTCTCAGTCGATCAAGGTCGCTATGCTTCTTTTCCTGAACAATCTGGTACTGGTTGAAAAACGTCGCAATCGAGTCCTTTCGGAGGACGTAGCCTTTGAACAGAGAGTTGGTGCTCTCGCTCCTCCCAGTTGATGACGTGAATGGGAAAAATTTGTCCATGTAGTACGCAGGGACCCACTCATCTCTGATTTCAAACAACCGCTTTAGGTGGGTTTCATCCTGAGCATCATGCTTCTCCAACAGAGCGTGCCATCCGCTCTCAAACTCTTCAGGCGTGAACGAGTTCCTGATTAGGCTCCGGAGCTCTGCATGCAAAGTTCCTCGGGCAGCAAAGAAAGGGACTAGTTTCTGTTTCATTTTCCTCTGGATGTGCCAGTTGCAGAAGCGGTGGGTTGAGTGCAACATGACAGCACGTATAGCATTCCGCATTGCGACATCCTGGTCTGTTATTATGGTTTCCGGGTGCAGACCCCCCATCGACCTCAGAAATGCTCGAAACAGCCACCTGAATGTGTCTTCCTTCTCATCCTTTAACAATGCCGCACCAAACAGGACAGTCTTTCCATAGTTGTCCACGCCAACCACAGGGGCAAATGGCATATTGTACTGGTTTGTGGAATAGGTAGTATCAAAAGAGACAAACTGCCCAAACTGGCTGTAGTTTGCTCTACCTATCTGATCTGTCCAAAACACACTTCTAACGGTGTTGTGTGCGTCGACCTGGAGCTGGTAACTGAAACCTGGCATCTTATCCTCAACGCTCTTGAAAATTTTCAGCAGCTCCTCAATGTCTTTGTTCTTGTGTTTAAGTCTTTTCTTTGCATTGCGGTTGCTCAGATACTTAGCATCAAAAGGTACTCCTCTGAAGCTCCCCATCATCCTCCTGAATATGGTCATCACTTTCCTGGGGGGCACTCTGCTTTCTTGAAGAATGTCAATCAATGCCTTGTCAGATTCAGACATCCTTTTGTGGCACTTCATAAACCTAACCAGCCACTCACTGGGAGACAGCTCATGATTGTGCTCAAGGTTTGTGGATTTTATAACCCATCGTCCAGATTCTTCTTTCACTATTATCTTAACTGGACACATTGTCCTGTTGATTCTGGAAGTCATCCTCTTCCTCAACGCAGAGTCGTTGCACGCATTTGCCCGACTCCGGTTACAGCTGAATGACTGCTTGTTTATCTGCTTTGAAACCCTCGACTCATATGTGGTGTCCCTTTTTACCGCAAAACCCACACGCCGGGCATATGAGGCGAAAAAGAAGAATGCTTGGTCCCTCGAATCGAACTCAAGACCTGGCTCCGGCGCAGGAGCTTCCATGATTTCCCGAACAGATGGATAATCACCATTACCAAACATTCGGTCCATATCATGTTCCTCGGCTGTCGGGGGCTCAGGTTCAAGTGCACTTTGAAGCTCTGGGTCTGCAGCCACACCATCAGTCTGTTCCACACCATCCAACACCGAATCTCCCTGGTCCGTGGCTACAGCTGCTCCATCCACCGGATTCGGGCCTTGCTGCGACTGGTGGACTGCGGAAGCAACGTCTCCACCCTCAGCAAGCTCATCTTCATGTATATCCATAACCTGGGAAAAACATACAGATGCAATTCCTTTTTTCTGTAAGTATTTTTCTCTTTTTGGTTATTTTTAGATAGGTACACCTCACAAACTTGTGCATTTTTCAAAACATCCCATAAGAGTCATAGTTTCCTTTTCTTCATACCTCATTCAAGTCGAAGAGTGGTGGCTGCCTTTGCTCATGTGACTCTGTTGTATCCATGTCGAGAACATCATCAACCAAAGTGCCTGCTGCATTGGGACCATCCTCATCTGCATCAATAGCCTGGGGGCGGCACATAGAAAAGCATTTTGTGTTTATAAGCTCCTCATTTTTATCTCTTTTTTGATAGTAAACAGCATGCATGCAGCTTGTGTTTGTTCATCAAACCATAGGTACTCAAAGTCATGTTTCTTTTGTACCTCGTTTAAATCAAACAGTGCAGGTTCTTTATGCTCATGAGGATCTGTTCCCGCGAAAGCCCCTGTCCCCGCCATGCCAAAAGCAATATTAGCTGAATGACTCGCCGAATTTATGCTAGCCTCAACTGCCGCAAGCTCTTGAATATTCTCTTGCTCCTCTCTAGCGCGACGCCTCTGCACAAATGACTTTTTTGTGTTCCGCGAGAGGGAACGGGGAGGAGGGGAGTGGCAGCGTTAGCATTTCCCTACTTATTGAACCTCTTGCTTTTTACTACAAAGAATTATTAAAGAGAGAGGGGGTTGGGGGTGATACCTGTGTAAATCTTTCCAGTAAAACGTGCACTGGCATGCTTGATGAACCAGCATTCATCATTTCTCTTACTAGCGGAGAGACCACACCAGCACTGATCATCTGAAAAGGAAGAAAAAAGAAATGCAAATTAGAATAGTCACTTGTGTTTTTCCTGCAAAATCATAAATGTGCATTGTTCGAAGTCACATATCCAGTTCATTTCTTCTTTTAATATTTTTTATGCTTACATATTATATATATTTCCTACAGATAGAAAGAATCCTCAAGATCCTGGTGCATTCTTTTTTGCTGTCGAAACTGAAGAAAGAAAGTGCCAGACAACATCCTGTGTTCATTTTTTTTTTAATTTTCTTCCACGAGAATCATGGTTCTGTAAACACAGTTTCAAAATGGCTCAAAAAGTACAATGCATTCTTTGTCATGTAACAGCGTTCCTAAGCTATTATTGAATGATCACGGTTTTTTTTCAACACGTCATGGACTTTACATTTGATATATACATCAAGTTTCTGGGACAGAAAACCATCATGGACAACATATATTTTTGCTCCTTTTCACCCACTCTGTTCTTTCTATCAGGGTTGATCCCCAAATCAGGTATGTTTGTTTTTTAACTACTAATCAGAGAAGCAGATAAAATGTAAAGGGATTTTCACAATGGAAGAGAAAATCAAAGAAAATGGTGGAGGAGAACTAACCATTTTTTTGTCTTGGATTTTTTTTCCTGTGCCTTTTTTTGCGAAGCCCTCCTGCTCAATTTCTCTTTTTTGATCCCTTTCTCTTTGTTTTAGTTTTGCTTTCAGCAAGGGTGCTTCGCTGTATCAATGACGAGCCATCCTTACCTAGCTATGCGCTCGACAACTGCAGCCAAGATCGCTTCCTCTCTTCTTTCCCCACCCCCACCCCCCAAATTTTTTGGCTCTGTGTGATGGGAAAGGGGGCCGGGGCGATGACACGTGATGGGATCGCCAAGATTGTAGCAAGGGGAGAGGGGAATCAAGCTAATTGTCTAAAGATCCGCCCCTCCCCCAAGAAAAGTTTCGGCCGGTGCAAAGAATCACGACCTGAATTTGATCCCGATTTCTCTCTCTAATCACGGGGGGTTAGGGGGTTTCTGAGGTTGAAGACGATGTGGTTATTTTCAGAATTATCCCCGTAGTTTATTTTTATTCTATATCACCTATCTGGACGGCGCGGAAGGACTAAAAGGGTAAGGACAAAAACTGATTTGTTTTCACTGGACCCCCTGTTTTCTATCTTCCATTGCTTCTTTTCTTTTTTCAGTCCAAATTCACTAGCGCACAGCGTCGGCTTCTCCCGTCAGCGGATCCACACGCGGGGCAACAACAACCAAATCCGGTGGGCGGACGGGGAACTTGAGGACGGAGGATGGCGGTGGAGTTCCCCATCACCTTGCGGGAGCTCTACAGGAACGCCATCACGAGCTGAGTAAGTCTGGATCTCACGCCCTTCTCGTCGTTCTCGTCCCCTATTTCGACCATATATTTTTACCATTTTAGCACACGCCTTCCTCAGATCCGAAAGGATTCCAACCCTCTCCCATACACCCCATTGCTGGATGAGACCCATGTGTATTCTGTAGTATGTTTTTTGTTTTTGCCTAATACTTGCTTAGCTCGTCATCTAAATATACATCAAATTTAAGAGCAACGGGGAACATGGTTATGGTTCTAATGTCCGTTCTCTAAAATCTGAGAGCAGTGGAAAATATAGGTATATTTCTCATATGTCATTGCTCTAATCCCCATCTTTATGTGGATTATGATTAAAGCAAATACACCTGACTGTTTTTAACATGCCAAGCATATTAATATATGCTTACATAATCCAAATGAAGAATAATCAAGACCATGCGGCTGATCACCAGTTGTAAAGTTACATCTTAGAAAAGCTGTAGTTTAAATCAGAATTCAGCATTTTGTTTTGGGAATGTTGGACTGATTGTGCATTGTTGTATTCATTTTTGGTTGCGTATTCTGATCCAAAGGTGGCATTTTCACAAATTCAGGTGTTGAATCCAAAATCTGGCCCCCATTTGTTTATTCAAGGATGCTTCCTTAAATGGTCATGCCCTGCATCCCCTTCCCATTGATTGTTCTTTTGAACGCCTCTTATGTGGTTGTGTGTGTGTGTGAGGGAGTGTTTATGCATGCTGTGTTGTGGCTGTGGCTATGTGTGGCGTGTGCCTTTGAGCGTGGTGTTGGGCAACGCTACTGGCTGACACAACCTCTGAATCTTGGCCCTCAACAGTCTTCATCCAGTGCTTGGGCCGGCCTTGAGATATGATGCTTGGGAGATCAGGCGCATGAATGTGTCTGTTTTGATCTGTGATGTTGCTGTTGTGGTGCATGCATGATCCATCATATGGTTTCATTGTGTGGATGAATTTTTGTCACCCCTGGGAGCACTGTGGATGGCGCAGGAAAAAAAGGCTAGTGGCTACATACATATTCACTTATTCAGTCAGAATGGCCAATTATTCAGGGTTCGTGTTGAGCAGAGATGTGTTAAAAGTGCAGGCACTTTTTTCCTTCTGCATTTGTTTATGAGTGGAAAGGATACGAGACTTTGGCCTCCTCCCAGTAGCAGAAGTTGTTTTTTTAATTGCGATAATGAAGTGTTGCTTCTACTTGCTCAACTAACCATGTGTTACCTATTCTCTAGTATAAATTTCTGCTACCTATCTGCTGTTTTTTATTTTTCGTAGTAATCAAGCTAGGCTTCAAGAAACATCTTATACTTAGCACAGCCTATCAGAGTACTTTTTTTATAGTACTCATGTTGACCTTTGTTCTTCATAAAAAACAAACTAACAATGCTCAGCATGCTGCACTGCACTAAAGATGATCATTGTTACTTTTTGTTAACTTTTCATACATTTTTTTGTAATATAAAGATGCTAAGCATGGTCTTTTCACATTTTTTACACCAAATGACGCATAACTTTTTTTAATTACTTCCTTTTGAGTACTGTCATTTCACAGTTATCACATAATCATGAATAATCTTCTCTCAGATTTCAGATTTGGCATTAGGAGTTGCTAATAACTCGAAGGGAACAAGGAAATTCTTGGCTTTCTTCAATACATCCAACCAATAGAATTTTATATCAACCATGGCTGAGCAGGCAAGAGCAGTGAGTTCCTTTTAATTTTTTGCATTTACATAATTTATCTCAATTGATCACTTTCTTCACTGCAGAAATGTTTTATATTCCTTGCACTCGCTGATTTTTTTTCTTAATAAATGATTGTTTACAGGATTTTGCAACAAAGCTCTCACTACGGAAATTCATGGCGACGGCGCAGCGTGTAACTCTAGATCAAAGGCAGCTTGCCCGTAGCATGGGCCTGGATCATCTGCTTGACCTAAAATGTGATACTCTGCCGCGCGGTGTCGTTCATTATCTGGCATCAAACTTTGATGCACCCTCAAGGGCTATTGAACTCCCCAATGGGTTCAAGTTCACAATCACACCCTACTGCATACACCAGGTCCTGGGGATACCACTTGGCGGCAGAACCATAGAGAAGAAGCAAAACCCAGCACTTAGATCACTGATTGCTCAACAGACAAAATGCAAAGGAAACTACCCAACCATAAACGAGCTGGATAACTTGATACAACCTGGGCTAGATGGAGATTCATTCAAAAGGATTTTCACAATGTATGCGCTCACCGTGCTCCTCTGCCCTTCAAGCCATGGGGCTGCTAGTCCAGATTACTACCACATTCTGGAAGACCCTGAACAGATTGGCTCATTCGACTTCTGCACGGCTGTCCTTGACAAGCTTGTGGCGTCAATTGATAGCTACAAGGCTGGAGCCACAACGGTGCTCGGCGGGGATCTCTTAACACTCACGGTGTGTAGATACAAAGCATATTATGGATACTTCTTTTTTTCTTTCTCTCTTTCATATCCACATACGTCTCTTTGACAGAATATATATATGGTTTCTTCAAGCACACTATTTCTTTTTTCATCTCTTATTTGCTCTTCATCCTCTTGCGCAGATCATATACTTTGAATTTCTTGACACCGACATCATGCCAGTCACAAGCAAGCGGCCACGGATTTCACTTTGGACGTCTGAAATTGTAGCAGAATATGAAAGGCGGGACTGCACAAGCAGCGATAAATTGCTTTACGGCAGGCTCCCGGTAATTATTTTTTGTGAACATGCAAATCCTTTTGTTTGAGGTTTTAACCATCCTCGCACTTTTCCTTTGAAGAAAGATGGTTTCTCTCAGCCACCCCCTATGATTCTGACATGGTGTAAACATAACAAAACTTATGGCAGACAAAGCGTGTCTCGGAAACACCCTTCGGTCAAATCAACAGACAGCCAAAAGTCACACTAGGTGCCTCGTATGATGAACTCCTGCAGTTCACCCTCTCAATTGTTCCAGAGGAAAACCACCAGATGGTATTTTTTACTCTTGTCTTTTAGAGGTGCAGCATTCAGTCTTATTTTTAATAAAATATATTTGCTTTCTTACATTTTTCTTTTTACAAATTTCAGGTTTTAGACGAGCTTCCAAAGATTATGCATAGCATGCAGAGCGAGCTTTTTGATTCAATGCAAAATGTACTCGCCAAGAACTTTATGAACCTGCTGAAACTGATGTCGTCAATGCATTCTTCATCGCCTAGCAAAAAACAGAATAGCACAGACAAAGATTCAAGTTGCGTGCCCATTTCAGAGGCTCCGACGGTTCCTTGTGGTAGCCACTCCAGCTTACAAATGACAAGTACCACACTGGCTGAAAGAAAACAGGATAAGCCTGAAGCAAAAACAGGGGCAGAATGTAGCTCAGGGCAGGAAACAGAGCACGTTTTTACAGCTGAAGAAACAAAGCCATTGTCTGAAGTACAAAGGAAGAACAACAAAGCCCCCGCACCCGTGCTCTTGAGTTTTGAGGATACAAGTGATGAAGTTTTGGCGGAATGGGACAAACAAGCATGTGCCAATGCCAGGGTACCCAACGTCGAAAGCCTACTTCGAATAATTGACACAATACCAATTTCGACCGACCTAGACCTGCCGCGCTGCACGGAAGCATTGGAGGGGATGTACCCACAGAAGGTGCAGGTTGGAGATACCGAGGCTGAACCTACCCACACTTTTAGCTTGCTTTCTTATGTTCTTGACGAGAAAGCATTTTGGCACCGACCGCTGAGTCCACGAGAGCCAGATTTATTAACCTGCAGGGAGCTCAATCTGTTTGAAGAATGGAAGGTCTCTACCAAGGTTGATGGTAGTGAAGGTCCAACCAGCAGTGACCCTATCAGGACGACAGAGGACATCACTAATAGAAACAAAAGGACGACATGCATGTCCTTAAACGAGACGGCTGACAACTGCGTTGCTTTGAAAAAAAGGGCAAGGATGTTTCAGAACACAAATGAGCTGTCGAGCAACATTCATCATGAGATGCCACACACTTTAGGAAGTATAAGCGCATCATCACACGAGAAAGATCAGCCATCAAGCGACGCTAATCTTGGTCAGATCCAACAAACACCGGTCCATGGCACCTCTTCAGCTACCAACAAAGACTTCCCATGGGACGACCCTGATATGGTAGCGCAGTTGATCGAGTCTACCGATAGGATTGAGGAAGAGTGGTTTTCACAACAAAGACAAACTCAGTATACCACATCAGTTACACAAGACATCCACATATCAGAGATCAAGCCCAATGAGATTTGTTGCAACTTCACCTCAAATCCAGTCGAAAGTGCTGTTTTCAGCGACATTGTGTCACGAATACCACCCCATTCAAGGCAAAAGAGGTATCTCAGTAACAATCTGCTATTTTTTTGTTTTTTCTTCCTTTTTCTCCTCAATGGGGATGCACTGTCCGTATAACAAGGAATATTTTGTCCTTTTTCATTCCTCTTTTTTGTTCCCATCAAGCTTCTTTCCCATCTGAATTTTACATATTTTTCATTTTGTGGCAGCCCAAGAATAGTACAAATGGGCTCGACATGGGTTGAACATAGGGTTTTTGGCCTGAGCATGCAAGTGTATGGCCGGGTCAATAAGTACGTGATCAATATGTTGGGAAAAGCAGTAATGGCCGAGCAAACCGAAAAGGATAGGCTCAATCTTCTCCCGCGAAGTTACTGGTCAAGATACTATGTCGAATGCGACACTGCTGTAAGTAGAAACATAAATATGTGCAGACAATACTTTTTTTTCCATCCAATGCTCTGTTTCTTTTTTTTGCGAGCCCCCCTCCCTTCTTGGTGCCATTGATGCATCTTTGATCCGGTCAAATTTTTCCAGAAATTATTCCAAAAGGCATTTGAAACTCCATTGGCGTTATCTGTTCACCTGAGGGAGACAATGATAGGATTCCATCTTGACCGAATTCACATGGTATTTTCGTAGTCCAGTAAACAAGCCATATAATTTATAGTCTCCATGCAAGTCCCATGTCTTTTCTATTTTTCAGTAAAAAGTCACCATGGCGTTTTGCGCTAATTTTGTTTTGTTTTATTTTTGGATCAATGTACAGGTGTTTTTACCTTTAAGCTCATACAGTTTCTGGTACACGGTTGTTGCTAACTTTAGGAAGAAATTGTTCGAAGTCCTCTGCCCAAACAACAGAATCGACTTGATTGCTGACGAAGCTCAGCTTGTAATCAAGAATTTCAAAGCGGCTTTCAAGTTGGCATACAAGAGATCACAACTAAATGTGACTGACATGGGTGTGTCTTTCCGGAGTGTGTGCTCTTCAACTAAAGAGTAATGCAATCCAACGACTGAAATACTCAAGCAATTTTATGCATGATCCTTTTCAGTATTTTTTTCATCTAACTTCAGTGATGTGAAAAACATAATTATGAATTGCAGGGCAGATAGTGGGATCTTCACAATGAAGTTGGTACAAGGACATGATGGAGACAACACTTTGTGTTTCGAACCCGTAAGTCATAGCAACCACCCCTTTTCGTCTATTTTGTATTTTTTTTGTTCAACTGATAACACACACATCGCATATCCATGTAAATGTAGCTCAACTTTTTGCTGCTTAAAACCTCATCCTTTTTTATGTTTTTTGTCAGGCTCATTTTTTTTAGTCTCTCACAGGTGTTTATCTTTTTTATTCTTATATCCTGCTGCGTTTTTACACCAATATAACATGTTTTTTCCTTTTTTACTTCAAGTTAACTGTTATTTTTATGTAAAACAAAAACAGGAGCATGCAAAGAGCCTGCGTGAGAGTCTAACTTACTACATGGTTGCTCACCCTTGCAATGAAAAACTGATGCCAGAAACCAAAGAAATCTTAAAAAAATATGTGAGTATTGACTTATCTCTTTAATACCCCCCCCCACACACACACACACACACACACCCCACCTCTTTTTTATTTAGCTGGTTTTTGCTACATCGTTTATTTTTTTGCTTTCTTTTAGTTATTCACAATGTTCTTAAACTTTCTTCTTTCATTGAAAAAATAACTTTCTTTTTTTCTATTCATTTTTCTTTCCTGCAGGGTGTTCCATTTGACTACTCGGTACGTATGACTAAAGGAAATTTCCCTTCATTTTTCTCTTTTTTTTGCAAACAGATTTTTTTCTCTTTTACAGTTTTTCCAAGTTTGCATGCATTCCCCCATGATTTCTAACCTTTTTCTCTTTCTTTTCTCATGAACATAAATCTCACAGACTCCAGGGTATTCTCCATGGGGTCCTGTTGCAGATACAATGTTAACTACATCTGGCTGGAAAAGGTCAGATTCTTAAGAATACTTCACAAAATCAGTACTGGAATCCTTGCCCCTTTTGTCATCTACATTTTTTTAGGGAAGCCACATGACCAAATGCCAAAATATATTATATATAGATCATATTTTTTTTCTGAATAGTTAAGCTGTTTTTTAATACAAATTGGTTAGAATTTATACTGGGAAGTTGAAACCATGCCTGTCCCCTCATTTTCCTTTTTCCATTCAAACTTTCTTCATCTTCTTTTTCCAATGGTCTACTAGAGATTTTTGTCACCACTAAAATACATTTTCTTTTGTATGCAGATCATCCCAACAGGACTAAATCATGACCCTAAGCTCCCGGATGATCACCCAAGGATGGCAAAATGCCGTACACATGAGAATGACTCGTCGATAAGAGGATTATTTTGGCGAAATACTGTTTTTATTTTAAATAGTTCTTTTTTGCTTTTTAGTATAGAAAACACATACATTCTTATATATCCTTTTTTTGGATAGTGATGACATTTTTGTCCAACGCAAGTTCTTGATCTTTTTGTTCATATACAAATTAATTGGCAACACCGTCACTGCCGAAACAAGCACGTGACACCACTGCCACCCTGTCTTAGGCGTAACGCGAGTCGAGGCGGACGTCGTCGCGGTAGCGACGACGGACGCCGAGACGAGCACGTGACACCACTGCCACCCTGTCTTAGCGTAATGCGAGTCGAGGCGGACGTCGTCGCGGTAGCGACGACGGACGCCGAGACGAGCACGTGACACCACTGCCACCCTGTCTATCTTAGGGTAACGCGAGTCGAGGCGGACGTCGTCGCGGTAGCGACGACGGACGCCGAGACGAGCACGTGACACCACTGCCACCCTGTCTTAGCGTAACGCGAGTCGAGGCGGACGTCGTCGCGGTAGCGACGACGGACGCCGAGACGAGCACGTGACACCACTGCCACCCTGTCTTAGCGTAACGCGAAGTCGGCGGACGTCGCCGCGTAGCGACGACGGACGCCGAGACGCAGCACGTGACACCACCGCCACCCTGTCTTAGCGAACGCGAAGTCGGCGGACGTCGTCGCGTAGCGACGACGACGCCGAGACGCAGCACGTGACACCACTGCCACCCTGTCTTAGCGAACGCGAAGTCGGCGGACGTCGCCGCGTAGCGACGACGACGCCGAGACGCAGCACGTGACACCACCGCCACCTGTCTTAGCGAACGCGAAGTCGGCGGACGCCGCCGCGTAGCGACGACGGACGCCGAGACGCAGCACGTGACACCACCGCCACCTGTCTATCTTAGGGTAACGCGAAGTCGGCGGACGCCGCCGCGTAGCGACGACGGACGCCGAGACGCAGCACGTGACACCACCGCCACCCTGTCTTAGCGTAACGCGAAGTCGGCGGACGCCGCCGCGTAGCGACGACGGACGCCGAGAACAGCACGTGACACCACCGCCACCTGTCTTAGCGAACGCGAAGTCGGCGGACGCCGCCGCGTAGCGACGACGGACGCCGAGACGCAGCACGTGACACCACCGCCACCTGTCTTAGCGAAACACGAAGTCGAGGCGGACGCCGCCGCGTAGCGACGATGGACGCCGAGACGCAGCACGTGACACCACCGCCACCCTGTCTATCTTAGGGTAACGCGAAGTCGGCGGACGCCGCCGCGTAGCGACGACGACGCCGAGACGCAGCACGTGACACCACCGCCACCTGTCTTAGCGTAACGCGAAGTCGAGGCGGACGTCGCCGCGTAGCGACGACGGACGCCGAGACGCAGCACGTGACACCACCGCCACCTGTCTTAGCGTAACGCGAAGTCGGCGGACGCCGCCGCGTAGCGACGACGGACGCCGAGACGCAGCACGTGACACCACTGCCACCTGTCTTAGCGAACGCGAAGTCGGCGGACGTCGCCGCGTAGCGACGACGACGCCGAGACGCAGCACGTGACACCACTGCCACCCTGTCTTAGCGAACGCGAAGTCGGCGGACGTCGCCGCGTAGCGACGACGGACGCCGAGACGCAGCACGTGACACCACCGCCACCCTGTCTTAGCGAACGCGAAGTCGGCGGACGTCGCCGCGTAGCGACGACGGACGCCGAGACGCAGCACGTGACACCACCGCCACCTGTCTATCTTAGGGTAACGCGAAGTCGAGGCGACGTCGCCGCGTAGCGACGACGGACGCCAAGACGAGCACGTGACACCACTGCCACCCTGTCTTAGCGTAATGCGAGTCGAGGCGGACGTCGTCGCGGTAGCGACGACGGACGCCGAGACGAGCACGTGACACCACTGCCACCCTGTCTATCTTAGGGTAATGCGAAGTCGCGACGGACGCCGAGACGCAGCACGTGACACCACTCGCCACCTGTCTTAGCGTAACGCGAAGTCGAGGCGGACGTCGCCGCGTAGCGACGACGGACGCCGAGACGCAGCACGTGACACCACCGCCACCCTGTCTTAGCGTAACGCGAAGTCGGCGGACGCCGCCGCGTAGCGACGACGGACGCCGAGACGCAGCACGTGACACCACCGCCACCCTGTCTTAGCGAACGCGAAGTCGGCGGACGCCGCCGCGTAGCGACGACGGACGCCGAGACAAGCACGTGACACCACCGCCACCCTGTCTTAGCGAACGCGAAGTCGGCGGACGCCGCCGCGTAGCGACGACGGACGCCGAGACGCAGCACGTGACACCACCGCCACCCTGTCTATCTTAGGGTAACGCGAAGTCGGCGGACGCCGCCGCGTAGCGACGACGGACGCCGAGACGCAGCACGTGACACCACTGCCACCCTGTCTTAGCGAAACGCGAGTCGAGGCGGACGTCGTCGCGGTAGCGACGACGGACGCCGAGACGAGCACGTGACACCACTGCCACCCTGTCTTAGCGTAACGCGAGTCGAGGCGGACGTCGTCGCGGTAGCGACGACAGACGCCGAGACGAGCACGTGACACCACTGCCACCCTGTCTATCTTAGGGTAACGCGAGTCGAGGCGGACGCCGAGACGAGCACGTGACACCACTGCCACCCTGTCTTACCGAAACGCGAGTCGAGGCGGACGTCGTCGCGGTAGCGACGACGGACGCCGAGACGAGCACGTGACACCACTGCCACCCTGTCTATCTTAGGGTAACGCGAAGTCGGCGGACGCCGCCGCGGTAGCGACGACGGACGCCGAGACGAGCACGTGACACCACTGCCACCCTGTCTTAGCGTAACGCGAGTCGAGGCGGACGTCGTCGCGGTAGCGACGACGGACGCCGAGACGAGCACGTGACACCACTGCCACCCTGTCTTAGCGTAACGCGAAGTCGGCGGACGCCGCCGCGTAGCGACGACGGACGCCGAGACGCAGCACGTGACACCATCGCCACCTGTCTTAGCGAACGCGAAGTCGAGGCGGACGCCGCCGCGTAGCGACGACGGACGCCGAGACAAGCACGTGACACCACCGCCACCCTGTCTTACCGAACGCGAAGTCGGCGGACGTCGCCGCGTAGCGACGACGGACGCCGAGACGAGCACGTGACACCACTGCCACCCTGTCTATCTTAGGGTAACGCGAAGTCGGCGGACGCCGCCGCGTAGCGACGACGGACGCCGAGACGAGCACGTGACACCACCGCCACCTGTCTTAGCGTAACGCGAAGTCGGCGGACGTCGCCCGTAGCGACGACGGACGCCGAGACGCAGCACGTGACACCACCGCCACCTGTCTTAGCGAACGCGAAGTCGGCGGACGTCGCCGCGTAGCGACGACGGACGCCGAGACGCAGCACGTGACACCACCGCCACCTGTCTTAGCGAACGCGAAGTCGGCGGACGCCGCCGCGTAGCGACGACGGACGCCGAGACAGCACGTGACACCACCGCCACCCTGTCTTAGCGAACGCGAAGTCGGCGGACGCCGCCGCGTAGCGACGACGGACGCCGAGACGAGCACGTGACACCACCGCCACCCTGTCTATCTTAGGGTAACGCGAAGTCGGCGGACGCCGCCGCGTAGCGACGACGGACGCCGAGACGCAGCACGTGACACCACCGCCACCCTGTCTTAGCGTAACGCGAAGTCGAGGCGGACGCCGCCGCGTAGCGACGACGGACGCCGAGACGCAGCACGTGACACCACCGCCACCCTGTCTATCTTAGGGTAACGCGAAGTCGGCGGACGCCGCCGCGTAGCGACGACGGACGCCGAGACGCAGCACGTGACACCACTGCCACCCCTGTCTTAGCGTAACGCGAAGTCGAGGCGGACGCCGCCGCGTAGCGACGACGACGCCGAGACGCAGCACGTGACACCACCGCCACCTCGCCACTTAGCGTAACGCGAAGTCGGCGGACGCCGTCGCGTAGCGACGACGGACGCCGAGACGAGCACGTGACACCACTGCCACCCTGTCTTAGCGAAACGCGAGTCGAGGCGGACGTCGTCGCGGTAGCGACGACGGACGCCGAGACGAGCACGTGACACCACTGCCACCCTGTCTTAGCGAAACGCGAGTCGAGGCGGACGTCGGCGCGGTAGCGACGACGGACGCCGAGACGAGCACGTGACACCACTGCCACCCTGTCTATCTTAGGGTAACGCGAAGTCGGCGGACGTCGCCGCGTAGCGACGACGGACGCCGAGACAGCACGTGACACCACTGCCACCTGTCTTAGCGAGACGCGAAGTCGGCGGACGTCGCCGCGTAGCGACGACGGACGCCGAGACGCAGCACGTGACACCACCGCCACCTGTCTTACCGAACGCGAAGTCGGCGGACGCCGCCGCGTAGCGACGACGGACGCCGAGACGCAGCACGTGACACCACCGCCACCTGTCTATCTTAGGGTAACGCGAAGTCGAGGCGGACGCCGCCGCGTAGCGACGACGGACGCCGAGACGAGCACGTGACACCACCGCCACCTGTCTTAGCGTAACGCGAGTCGAGGCGGACGTCGTCGCGGTAGCGACGACGGACGCCGAGACGAGCACGTGACACCACTGCCACCCTGTCTTACCGTAACGCGAAGTCGAGGCGGACGCCGCCGCGTAGCGACGACGGACGCCGAGACGCAGCACGTGACACCACCGCCACCTGTCTATCTTAGGGTAACGCGAAGTCGGCGGACGCCGCCGCGTAGCGACGACGGACGCCGAGACGAGCACGTGACACCACTGCCACCCTGTCTATCTTAGGGTAACGCGAGTCGAGGCGGACGTCGTCGCGGTAGCGACGACGGACGCCGAGACGAGCACGTGACACCACTGCCACCCTGTCTATCTTAGGGTAACGCGAGTCGAGGCGGACGTCGCCGCGTAGCGACGACGGACGCCGAGACGAGCACGTGACACCACCCACCCTGCCACCTGTCTTAGCGTAACGCGAAGTCGTCTTAGCGGCGGTCGGGCGACGTCGCCGCGTAGCGACGACGGACGCCGAGACAGCACGTGACACCACCGCCACTCTGTCTTAGCGAACGCGAAGTCGGCGCGACGTCGCCGCGTAGCGACGACGGACGCCGAGACGCAGCACGTGACACCACCGCCACCCTGTCTTAGCGAACGCGAAGTCGAGGGCGACGTCGCCGCGTAGCGACGATGGACGCCGAGACGAGCACGTGACACCACTGCCACCCTGTCTTAGCGTAACGCGAGTCGGCGGACGTCGTCGCGGTAGCGACGACGGACGCCGAGACGAGCACGTGACACCACTGCCACCGGCGGACGTCATCGCGGTAGCGACGACGGACGCCGAGACGAGCACGTGACACCACTGCCACCCTGTCTTAGCGTAACGCGAGTCGAGGCGGACGTCGTCGCGGTAGCGACGACGGACGCCGAGACGAGCACGTGACACCACTGCCACCCTGTCTTAGCGTGAACGCGAAGTCGAGCGGACGCCGCCGCGTAGCGACGACGACGCCGAGACGAGCACGTGACACCACCGCCACCCTGTCTTAGCGAACGCGAAGTCGGCGGACGCCGCCGCGTAGCGACGACGGACGCCGAGACGCAGCACGTGACACCACCGCCACCCTGTCTTCTTAGCGTAACGCGAAGTCGGCGGACGCCGCCGCGTAGCGACGACGGACGCCGAGACGAGCACGTGACACCACTGCCACCCTGTCTATCTTAGGGTAACGCGAAGTCGGCGGACGTCGCCGCGTAGCGACGACGGACGCCGAGACGCAGCACGTGACACCACCGCCACCCTGTCTTAGCGAACGCGAAGTCGGCGGACGCCGCCGCGTAGCGACGACGGACGCCGAGACGCAGCACGTGACACCACCGCCACCCTGTCTTAGCGTAACGCGAAGTCGGCGGACGTCGCCGCGTAGCGACGACGACGCCGAGACGCAGCACGTGACACCACCGCCACCCCTGTCTTAGCGTAACGCGAAGTCGGCGGACGTCGCCGCGTAGCGACGACGGACGCCGAGACGCAGCACGTGACACCACCGCCACCTGTCTATCTTAGGGTAACGCGAAGTCGGCGGACGTCGCCGCGTAGCGACGACGACGCCGAGACGCAGCACGTGACACCACTGCCACCTGTCTTAGCGTAACGCGAAGTCGAGGCGACGTCGCCGCGTAGCGACGACGGACGCCGAGACGAGCACGTGACACCACTGCCTGCTGCCCCCTGTCTTAGCGTAACGCGAAGTCGGCGGACGTCGCCGCGTAGCGACGACGGACGCCGAGACGCAGCACGTGACACCACCGCCACCCTGTCTTAGCGAACGCGAAGTCGGCGGACGTCGTCGCGTAGCGACGACGGACGCCGAGACAAGCACGTGACACCACTGCCACCTGTCTTAGCGAACGCGAAGTCGGAGGGACGTCGCCGCGTAGCGACGACGGACGCCGAGACGCAGCACGTGACACCACCGCCACCTGTCTTAGCGAACGCGAAGTCGGCGGACGTCGTCGCGTAGCGACGACGGACGCCGAGACGAGCACGTGACACCACCGCCACCTGTCTATCTTAGGGTAACGCGAAGTCGGCGGACGTCGCCGCGTAGCGACGACGGACGCCGAGACGAGCACGTGACACCACCGCCACCTGTCTTTAGCGTAACGCGAAGTCGGCGGACGTCGCCGCGTAGCGACGACGGACGCCGAGACGCAGCACGTGACACCACCGCCACCTGTCTATCTTAGGGTAACGCGAAGTCGGCGGACGTCGTCGCGTAGCGACGACGGACGCCGAGACGCAGCACGTGACACCACCGCCACCTGTCTTAGCGTAACGCGAAGTCGGCGGACGCCGCCGCGTAGCGACGACGGACGCCGAGACGAGCACGTGACACCACCGCCACCCTGTCTTAGCGTAACGCGAAGTCGGTCGGACGCCGCCGCGTAGCGACGACGGACGCCGAGACGCAGCACGTGACACCATCGCCACCTGTCTTAGCGAACGCGAAGTCGGCGGACGTCGTCGCGTAGCGACGACGGACGCCGAGACGAGCACGTGACACCACCGCCACCTGTCTTAGCGAACGCGAAGTCGGCGACGCCGCCGCGTAGCGACGACGGACGCCGAGACGCAGCACGTGACACCACCGCCACCCTGTCTATCTTAGGGTAACGCGAAGTCGGCGGACGCCGCCGCGTAGCGACGACGGACGCCGAGACGCAGCACGTGACACCACCGCCACCCTGTCTTAGCGAGACGCGAAGTCGGCGGACGTCGCCGCTGTAGCGACGACGGACGCCGAGACGCAGCACGTGACACCACCGCCACCTGTCTTACCGAACGCGAAGTCGGCGGACGTCGCCGCGTAGCGACGACGACGCCGAGACGCAGCACGTGACACCATCGCCACCCTGTCTTAGCGTAACGCGAAGTCGAGGCGACGCCGCCGCGTAGCGACGACGGACGCCGAGACGAGCACGTGACACCACTGCCACCCTGTCTTACCGTAACGCGAGTCGAGGCGGACGTCGTCGCGGTAGCGACGACGGACGCCGAGACGAGCACGTGACACCACTGCCACCCTGTCTATCTTAGCGCGACGACGGACGCCGAGACGAGCACGTGACACCACTGCCACCCTGTCTTAGCGTAACGCGAGTCGAGGCGGACGTCGTCGCGGTAGCGACGACGGACGCCGAGACGAGCACGTGACACCACTGCCACCCTGTCTTACCGAACGCGAAGTCGTCGGCGGACGTCGCCGCGTAGCGACGACGACGCCGAGACGAGCACGTGACACCACCGCCACCTGTCTATCTTAGGGTAACGCGAAGTCGGCGGACGCCGCCGCGTAGCGACGACGGACGCCGAGACGCAGCACGTGACACCACTGCCACCTGTCTATCTTAGGGTAACGCGAAGTCGGCGGACGTCGCCGCGTAGCGACGACGGACGCCGAGACGAGCACGTGACACCACTGCCACCCTGTCTTAGCGTAACACGAAGTCGGCGGACGCCGCCGCGTAGCGACGACGGACGCCGAGACAGCACGTGACACCATCGCCACCTGTCTTAGCGAACGCGAAGTCGAGGCGGACGCCGCCGCGTAGCGACGACGGACGCCGAGACGAGCACGTGACACCACTGCCACCCTGTCTTAGCGTAACGCGAGTCGAGGCGGACGCCGTCGCGGTAGCGACGATGGACGCCGAGACGAGCACGTGACACCACTGCCACCCTGTCTTACCGAAACGCGAAGTCGGCGGACGCCGCCGCGTAGCGACGACGGACGCCGAGACGAGCACGTGACACCACTGCCACCCTGTCTATCTTAGGGTAACGCGAAGTCGGCGGACGTCGCCGCGTAGCGACGACGGACGCCGAGACGCAGCACGTGACACCACCGCCACCTGTCTATCTTAGGGTAACGCGAAGTCGGCGGACGCCGCCGCGTAGCGACGACGGACGCCGAGACGAGCACGTGACACCACTGCCACCTGTCTTAGCGAGACGCGAAGTCGAGGCGGACGTCGCCGCGTAGCGACGACGGACGCCGAGACGCAGCACGTGACACCACCGCCACCCTGTCTTACCGAACGCGAAGTCGGCGGACGTCGTCGCGTAGCGACGACGGACGCCGAGATGAGCACGTGACACCACTGCCACCCTGTCTTACCAGAACGCGAAGTCGGCGGACGTCGCCGCGTAGCGACGACGGACGCCGAGACGCAGCACGTGACACCACCGCCACCCTGTCTTAAGGTAACGCGAAGTCGGCGGACGCCGCCGCGTAGCGACGACGGACGCCGAGACGCAGCACGTGACACCACCGCCACCCTGTCTATCTTAGGGTAACGCGAAGTCGGCGGACGCCGCCGCGTAGCGACGACGGACGCCGAGACGAGCACGTGACACCACTGCCACCCTGTCTATCTTAGGGTAACGCGAGTCGAGGCGGACGTCGTCGCGGTAGCGACGACGGACGCCGAGACGAGCACGTGACACCACTGCCACCCTGTCTTAGCGAAACGCGAGTCGAGGCGGACGTCGTCGCGGTAGCGACGACGGACGCCGAGACGAGCACGTGACACCACTGCCACCCTGTCTTACCGAACGCGAAGTCGGCGGACGCCGTCGCGTAGCGACGACGGACGCCGAGATGAGCACGTGACACCACTGCCACCCTGTCTTACCGTGAACGCGAAGTCGAGGCGGACGTCGCCGCGTAGCGACGACGGACGCCGAGACGAGCACGTGACACCACTGCCACCCTGTCTTAAGGTAACGCGAAGTCGGCGGACGTCGTCGCGGTAGCGACGACGGACGCCGAGACGAGCACGTGACACCACTGCCACCCTGTCTTAGCGTAACGCGAGTCGAGGCGGACGTCGTCGCGGTAGCGACGACGGACGCCGAGACGAGCACGTGACACCACTGCCACCCTGTCTTAGCGTAACGCGAAGTCGGCGGACGTCGCCGCGTAGCGACGACGGACGCCGAGACGCAGCACGTGACACCATCGCCACCTGCTCGAAAGCGTAACGCGAGTCGAGGCGGACGTCGTCGCGGTAGCGACGACGGACGCCGAGACGAGCACGTGACACCACTGCCACCCTATCTTACCGTAACGCGAGTCGAGGCGGACGTCGTCGCGGTAGCGACGACAGACGCCGAGACAAGCACGTGACACTACTGCCACCCTGTCTTAGGGTAACGCGAGTCGAGGCGGACGTCGTCGCGGTAGCGACGACGGACGCCGAGACGAGCACGTGACACCACTGCCACCTTGTCTTAGCGTAACGCGAGTCGAGGCGGACGTCGTCGCGGCAGTGCCACCCTATCAAAAAATGGTTTTCGAAAGATATTCAAAATATCTTTTAAAATTTAATTACACAAAATGTTAAGTAGGGACACAACAAAATGTTTTTGTTTTTAATAAGTTGTCATGTTTTTCAAAAAATAGTCATGATTTCCAGAAAAATCACAAATTTAAAAAGTTGTTCAGAATTTTTAAAAAAATTTCTTACTTTGGTAATTTTGTCATTAATTTGAAAAAATGTTCATAGTAGATCTATTTAACGAGAATTGCCGTTTCAATCAAAAAGCTGTAGATCAATTCAATTGAGCATGCTATTTTTTCTTAATACAAATATATTTCATGGACAAATTAGATCAAAGGGAAAAGAAGGATATGCTAATGTATTTTTGTGTGCACAAGTAGCAATTAATTTTTGTTGAAAGTCGTAGTTTATTTCAATTAGAAGTGTAATTTCCCGCCCACTATTGTCCCTGAAAAACCGCTGGCCCAAAAAGGGAATAGGTGAAATAGAAAAATACAGGCCCAAAAGGAAAAATATGGAAAGGGAATAGAGCCTAGGGGTTGTATTGGGCCAGCGCTGGGCCAAACTCACGAACAGGTAGAGCGCTCACAGCCAGAATCGATCGGCAAAGGGAATAGGACGCGCGCACCGGTTCGCTAAGTTGTCGTCTTGCTGTCGGATCGACCTGGTCGGAAATCGAGCGCGCCGACTGGGAGGCGCGCGCGCGCGCGCGTTATATGTGACCACATGATGGCCCATGCAAGCGCTTTTCCTGCTGCTTCTAGAGTTTGCTACCGTGTTGTGTTTGTGTTCGTAGTTGCAGTGCTGCGATCGTTCGTGATGTCGCTTAGTCGGTTTGTCTGCCGCTTCTGTAAATACAGAGCTCAGTTCTTGACGGAAGGCCTGCCGATCGATGCCGGCAGTGACTTCGAGTGCCTCTTCTCCCCCTACGCTGACACTGGGCCGCCCTCGCCCCTCTCCGTCGGCCTGCCCGCGGCGGCCGCGGAGACCGCGAGCTCGCAACCTTCCAATCTGCCGGCGCCCCGCCATCCGGTGTCACTGTCGTCGCCATCTCGATCTCACATTCGCCCAGGCCGCCGGCGCCTTTTCTTCCATCACCACCGGATGTATTTGCCCCGCGTC